>JANCRA010000042.1:5881848-6414348 GCA_024362935.1 Setophaga petechia | reverse complement strand
GAGACAATGGTACACAGCAAGGCATAATCATAATCTTTGCATGCTCTAGAACAAAAATGTTGCTACATTGGTAGAAAGAGCTGTTCAGGCCTTTCTACATGATGCTGTTTCCACTGAGTCTTATTTCACAGAGGTCTAATAACACAACAGCTTCTCAAATTTACCTCTGTGCTTTCCCTGAACATTTTCTGAGCTCATTGTCACTGTCAAACAAACACAACGTTGATCGCTATGCACCGAGTTCACTTTCTCATGTGTATAAATAGTGGAAAAAATCTCTTTCTGTCCTAGAGGAGCAGAAAGGAAATTTTATTTTGTTTCCTCTTTAAAAGATAGAGTTCAACAACTCAAGTGGCAGTGAGTGAAGAACCAGGGTTGCAATCAAGCTGTACAGGGAGAATTCCCAAGTTCAGGAACTGGTGTAGCAGCTCTGAGCCTCATCAAAATCTGGAAGCCCTTGGCAGGCAACCAGGGGAGGAGGGAGTGGTGCCAGGAGCAAGTGAGGGTCATTTAAATGACTCCAGGGTTTGTGAGTGACCTGGATCATGGCAAACAGGCATGTGGCACATCAGGGAGGGTGTGGCAAGGCAGTTTGAAGGGCAGTTTGTGCAGGCAGGATGAGCAGGAAGGACTTCTCTGGCCGCTGGAGAGCAGCCAATGGAGGCAGCAATGGACTCAGTAACTGGTAAGGAAGAGCAAAGAAGCCCCAGTCTTACAGGCATACCATATTAATCTTCCTCAGTTTTGGTGTTGACATGCCCAAAAACTCAATCCCATGTAACTGCAAGGATCACTGAAACAGCTGTGTCCAAGACCTCCAGCCAGCCAGGCCTACCTATGGTAGATGGAGCTCTCCAGGTCACAGAGCGCCTGATGTCTCTTCCTAAGTATGGGACAAGCAAATATTTATTTTGCAGAAGTTGTACTGTGGCTGAGGAGCTCTGTCACCAAGTGAAGGAGCTACAGGAAGAAATGGACAGGCCGAGAAGAATTTGAGCAAATGAGCAAGACACAGACCGATTATTTTCAGAGATGCTACAGTCTCAAGACTCTTGGGAGTCTCAAATCTCCATTATAGAGGAGAAGCAGATGGACTCTGAACCCTGAAGAACCCAGTCATAATTAGTCAAAGGGCTGTTAGCCAAGGATTTGTTGCAGATGAAGACTGTAGGCATGCCCCTGCATGCACCAGGAGGAAGATTCTTCCTTCTTCTCAGAATTTGACTAGTAAGACTGGTGTCTTATACAAGAAGTATGATGCTCTAGAATGCCAGACAGCTGATGAGGCAGGCAAAGGTCCTTCTGCTATAGTGGGGCGTCCTAAAACAACACCACCTGTACCCTGTGCCACAGCCTCCTTTTTTGAGAGGAAAGAGAAGAGTAGTTGTAATAAGGGGAACAGATTGTTCAGTGTGCAGACCAGACCCAACCCACAGGAAGGTCTTCTGTCTCCAGGGGCATGGATAAGGGACATTACTAAAAAATTCTCCAGTATAGAAAGGCCCTCTTGTTAGTGTTCAAACTGGCAGTGGTGAAATAACAAAGAGAAGTCCAAGAGAAATCAAAAGAGGCTTCTGGGCTCTGGTATGATTGGTAGAGGGATCAGGACCACTGGTAGTGATTTCCTCAGTCATTCTGGAACAACAAATAATATTGATAGGAATAGGCAGATCCATCAGGTCTATGCATGGTTCTGAGGTTGGTGTCAGAGGAAAATTTTGTGTTTGTTGGTCATGGGAGGATCTACTCAATGCTTGTTCTACTGACATCCAATGGGATGCACCTATCTCAGAGGGAAAAAGGAGTTCTAGCACAGGAGCTGGTAGGGCTAGATGACAGAGCTGTAAACTAACTTGGAATGAGGGAAAGGGAAAAAATCAGGCTCACCAGTGATGAGCAATAGGATGATGTACTTGAGGAAGCAAGCACTAATGGGGTTCCTCAATCTACCTCATAAGGTGTTGGCTCTAATGTACCACCCCTGAAATGTTTGCTCTTATGCAGGAAGCGTGAGGAACAAAAGGCAGGAGCTCAAGGCTTTAGCCCAGTCCCAGGGATTTCATATCATTGCGTAAGTGAAACCTCTTGGGATGAGTGATGTGATGAGCGCCCTGTTGGACAGTTCCAGGCTCTTCAGGAGTGAAAGACAGAGCAGAAGAGGCAGAGGGGTGACACTGTTTGTAATAGAAGAATTAGAATGTATGGAGCTCACAGCTGGCAATGGCACAGTTGAGTCTCCTCATGAGAATCAAGGGATAAACAAATAATGAGGATGTCACTGTGGGAGTCTACTATAGACCTCCCAGCCATGATGCTGACATCAATTATTCTTTGAGGAGCTAAGGGCCACTTCCAAGTGAACTGCCCTGTCCTTATGGGGGACTTCAACTTGCCAGAAATTAACTGAAACCATCACAGAGCTGGTAGAACCCAGGTCAGAAGACTCCTAAAAAACTAAGATGACAGTTTTATGGAACACATCCTGAGGGATCTGACTAGGGAAGATGCCCTGCTTGGTCTACTCTTTGTCAAGAGAGTGAATCTTGTAAGGAACATAAAAACTGGTGGCCTCCTTGGCCACAGCACCCACAAAGAGATCTGGTTTAAAATCTCCCTTGACAGAAGGAAAAATAGCAGCAAAACCTCAGCTGTGGACATGAGAAGAGAAGACTTCAGGCTGCTCAGTGAATTAGTGAGTAAGGTCCCCCAGGAAAATGTTTTTGCAGATGATGAGGCCCATCAGTGCTGGTCACTTTTTAAAAGTGATGGTGATGATCTGCTAAGGGCACGGGGGCAAGCAATTGCCACATGTTGAAAGTCAAGCAGGTGATGCAGGAGGCAATAAGAAAATGATAATTGGCAGTGTAAAAATAACATCATCTTGTTATATATTGAGGATGATCATCTCACAAACAGCACAGAGAGGTTGTGTCAACCCCACCCCTGGAAGTATTCAAGGCCAGATGGAATGGGGTTCTGAGAAACCTGGTCTAGTGAAAAATGTCCCTACTTACTGCAGGTGAGTTGGAACTAGATGATCTTTAATGTCCCTTGCCACCAAAGCTATTCTATGACTCTATGGTTTTGTAGTTCTGTGAATGGATAATTATTGTCCTAAAAGGGTCAAGCACAAGACAATCCTTTAAAATCCATATAAATACTGTGCAATAGAAATGTAGAGAGTGAGAGTTACAGGGCTCTTTTCTTATTCTCATCTCTAATATTTTTTCCCTTTTTTTGGAAAACATCAGCTTTGTAATTATTTTCTGCAGACAAGAAGTTAAATGGCTGGGGGAATCTTATGATCTCGGACAATCTGTGTGGTCCTTGATCAGACCGTGGCTGTGCTGCTCTTCAACCCTCAGATGGAGTCACTTTATAGCCAGGAAACACAAAGCATCTACCGTTAAACATTTACATCATTTTGCATCCAGAGTAATAGACTTTTATTGACAGTGGAAACTAAAACACAATCTAGTCCTCAGCATTCTTCACTTGCACTTTAAGAAATGAGAAAAAACACCTGCAAATTATTGAAAAATTGTTGCTATTTGATCCATAGTCCAATATTTTTACACTCTATTTAAAGTAAAGTACAATGAATGGGGGAACTCTAGCCTTTAATTTAGATCTCTGGAGACAGGAAAGGCAAAAAAGTGTTTCTGCACCTTTCCAGAGAAAGAATGTGTATGCCCTGCTTTGGTAACTCTAAGTGCCACTCAGCCACTTCAGAAAGAAAATTATCAAAGAGCAACATGACTGAGCATATAGAATAAACATACACAAGAAAGGAGTCACAGGTGCGTAGTGAGAACATGGTGGCAACTGAAGTTAATCAAAGTCGTCTATCCAGTTCTAATTGAAATAGGAATATATCTCACCTTCTCACTTACAGTCTTAAGTGATACTTGAGATCCTCTTCAGTGCTTTAGGCTGTTGAAAACCAGAGAACAACCTTCATTATGAGTTTGCACTCTACAGAGGAAAGGGGTCAGTCTATAGCTATTTCTTCAAGGACTTATTCTGTTTAGTTTTCCTACAGTAACTCCATTTTTCATCAGTCTCTGATAATGAACAACCTTGCAGTATGTCCTAAGAAACTTCTCCCTGTGATTTAGTTTTGATTTGAAATGTATCAGCCTTTTTCTACAAGGACTTCTGCAGTAACACATTAAGACTTCAACATTCCTGTAGATATTCACTAGTATTTGGTGCAGGGGGAGAAAGGGAGAAGTCGAGACAAAAATTGTTAAAAGTTCAATTCTTTGTATTTAGAATATTCTACCTGTCTACAAACATAAATATAACATTATGGTTGCCAGTATCAAGAACTATTTTCCTACATTTCCCAGCAAGATTTGTTTTTATTTCCTTGCACCTTTTTCTTTCCAAAGTTTCCATAATAGGCTTTAATGCTTTTTAAAGGATAAATATGTTACTTAATGTGTTTTGTTTTGTTGGTTTCTGGTTTTGTTTTGTTTTTTTCTTATCTTCCCCCTCCCCCCAAACAGAAGTTAAGTATCTGATAATAGCTCAATAGGAGCTGGTATCACCAATCTCTTGCCTCTGAAGGAGCAGACTCCAGTCTCCCATGTCCTTCTGGGTTCACAACATAGCATAAAATGGAAGCCACCGACTTGCATATACATGATACCTCCCATCAATATTTCTGTAGAGGAGTGAACATCCTTCTGTATTCCAAGAGTTAGAAAATTCAGAAAAGGGATAGATCCAGATCTTGATCTCTGTGGACTGTGTTTGTGTACTGGTTTGGGGTGGAATAGAGTTACTTTTCTTCACAGAAGATTGTGTGGGCCTATAGTTTGCATCTGTGAGCTAACAAAGTGTTGGTAACATACGAAGACTTTTGCTGTTGTTGAGCAGTATTTATTCTGTCTCAAAGCATTTTCTGTTTCTCACCCTCCCCCAAAAATGTAGACTGAAGGTGCACAAGAATCTGTGAGGGGATACCGCGGGGCCAGATCACCCCAAGTGAACAAACAGATATCCCAGACCACATCCCTGTGTGTTCATCAATAAAAGCTAAAGGAGGAAATAGGAAGGGTGGATTTTCAGAGTGATGACATTTGTCTTCAGAAGCAATCATTACATATCATGAAGCCTTCTATTCTGGAAGACTGAATCTATGGAAATCCCCTCTATTTTGTGTATTTGGTATAGGGTGGAGGATCTATACCTGCTTCCTGAGGAATGTTTCTCATAATAAAATTTTTTTGTTGTTTTTTTTTTCTTTTGCCTAATGTAAACCTATCTGCTTTGAACTTAATAGCATTCCCCCTTGCACTATCACTATACAACCTTGGTAAAAAGCCTTTCTCCATCTTTTTTATAGGCTGCCTGTATAGACTGAAATTTTCTCAGTCCTTCTTTATAGGAAAAGTGTTCCAGCCCCCTGATCATTTCTATGGCCCTCATCTGGACCTTCTCTAGCAGGTACGTATCTTTCCTGTGTTCCGGACTCTAGAGATGGATGATGTACTCCAGGTGAGGCCAATTAAGAGTGGAATAGAGCAGGGAGAATCACCTCCCTCAATCTTCTAGCTGAACTACCTCTTTATAAAGCTCAGAATATGATTGGTTTTCTGGGCTTCATGCTCACATTGCTGGATCATGTTCAATATTTCATCCACCCCCAGATTCTTCAGGGCTGCTTTGAATCAGTTAGTGCCTGAGTCTGTGCTCATGCTGGGGATTGTCATGATCCATGTGCAGGATCTTGAATTTGGCCTTTTGACCGTCATAAGCTTCATAAAGGCCCACTCCTCAAGGAGTGGTATACAAGTCTCTCTGGGCAGAATTCCTTTCTTCTAGCTACTCAAATGCATCATTCAGCTTGGTGCCATCTGCAGACTTGCTTATGGTGAAGTCTATCCTATTATCTATGTCATTAATGATGATATTAAAAAATACTGATTCTAGACCTGACAGCAGGGACAGCACACATTAGTGGTTTACATTTAAACACTGAGCCATTAACTGTAGTTCTTTGTGTGTGGTTATCCATCCAAACCCTTATCAAACTAAGAATCCCTCCATCAAACCCATATCTCTGCAATGAACAAATAAGAATGTTGTGGGAGATTCTATCAAAGTGCTTAAATAAGTACAAGTAGACAACATCTGTAGCTCTTCCCTTGTCTGCTGATGCAGTTATTCCACCACAGAATGCCATGAGGCAGGCAGAATCTGCCCTCAGTGAAGCCATGTGGGCTCTATCTAAGGACCTCTCTATCTTCCAGGACAACCTGTTCTGTGATCTTTCTGGGCATGGAGGTGAGACTGACTGCTCAGTAGTTCCCAGAGTGCTCCTATTTACCATGTTGTAAAATGGTCATTAAGTCAGATATAATATTCCAGTCTGGCTTCAATATTAATATAGTGCATAATTGAAAAATGTATACATTTTATAATAAATTTATATAGTATAATTATAAAATTTATATGGTTTACTGTATTATATATTAAATATGCCTACTGATTATATGAGCCTACTGTATTATGATAAATATTATAAATTATAATGTATTCATATTTTACTATATAGCTTATATTGTAGAGTATATATAAGTATATTTCTGGCCTAGCATCTCCAAGTTTCACACATTAAAAACACTATTTACTTCACTCATATGACAGTGTTTAAAAAAATCTAAAACTTAAAAATGCACAGATGATAAGACGAGTTGATAACTGGTGGTCTTCGGTGTTCAGAAATTGGAACTCAGTGTTTCAAAATCCCAGACTTTTCCGTCATTGCCTAGTGTTTTCAATGTAAGTTAAGAATCTGCTGTTCCTGCTTATACTGAAAAAATAATACCTTACCAAACCATTCAGCCTAATGAGACTGATGGAGGAGTATGGTGCTGTTCAGAAGTACAGTCTGCAAAATATCAGCATGAATAGTATTTCAAAGTATTCATCTCAAAAAGCAAACTGACAGATGCAGAAATGAAAAAGTGAAGAGAAAATTACAAGCATATAAGTAAGACTGTTTAGTATAATGTGCATTTTCATTAAAGCTGAGAAAGATAGAGCAGATAGTTACAAGAAAATATAACTGCAAAGCAATCACACAGAAAGCATTTCTGAGATGCCTGATAAACCAGACCTGAAAAAGCAATGGGCTTGAATAAAAGCAGTAAATCCTTGTGAATTAAAAGACGTTTATCTATTTGAAATACTTTGAGATTAAAGCATGTAAGATATTGTTATCCTGGCAGGCTGAAAAATTATTATTTAGCTGGACTGCTCTTTGTTTCTCTTTTAAGAAAATGGTGCATTACTGGTTATATGCTTTATCAGCAGATTTATAGGATTTAGTAGTTAGGAGCTGCAGTTTATTCATTATCAAAGCAAGTACAACTGAAGAGATGAAGAAAAAGTGCATCACGAGTGTTATAAAATCTCAGAAGATAAAGACAAAATATCTGTAAAATTTTCTTTTGGAAAAAAAGACAAACTTTATCATAATAATTTTGTCATTCTTCTTGCCTCACAGGTATGTTTTCACCCACGACAAGTTTAGAACCAGGATTACCATCTCCGAAATAAAGCTAGTAATATAGCTCATTTTACACTGTGCCGAAACTGTCCTTTATCAAAAAGTACTGAATTAAAATAAAACATGACAGATCAGAGTTGTAACACTATGCTAAAATACCATACACATATGCATTACTTTTATTTCATTTATTTAAAGAAATAATGAATAGTCTGTATCTTTATCTTAGCTGGAATATCCAAGTAGGTAATGTTTTCATTGACAAAGTAGCATTAATTTCTTTTAAAAATAATGTTATTGATGAGGGGCTGCCTTTGTTGAAGCCATTTTTTCCTGGCTATTTTACTAACAAGCTGACACAATGATAATGCTATTGTACAACCACTTCCCCCATTTCCTTTTTATCAGTACCGGGAATGCATTTCTTGGCAACCATCCGCAAAGCATCATCTCCCTGAATCACTCAGGTCTTTTTATATTTGAACTTAGAACATCATCTGATTTCAATATTTCTTTCCATCCTACCCTTCTAATTCTGTCTATTCACCCTTTCTGGTTGTAATAATTCTTTTTTCACTTTCAATTCTCCAGGCTGTCCATTGCTGTTCTTATAAAATACCACCTTAGAAAAGGCCTTACACTCATTTCAAGCTATGCCTGTATTGTCAATCTTCTCCTTCCCAGTAATTTGCTTCTCAACTCTACTTTGTGTCAACATTCTAATTTATTTTGTTCTCCCCACATGCAATTGCTGTTACCTTCCATGGTCTTTCAGACATGTCACTTGTCTGTAGCCACCCTAAATCTCCTCTTCAGCTGAATTCACAGACTGAAAGGTTCTGTCACAGCTAATATTTCTTCAGAGATCTAGAGATAATGAATGGTAGTGAAAACAGTGTTTATTGTCCAATATATATTTGACAGTGGATTTCAGATACTGCAGAACAAGAAGAGTGAGAGCCTACAATAGTGGAAATCTTTTATTACTAAAATCAAGCTTCAGAAAGAAAAGAATGCAAGCATAAGGAAGTTTAAAAAGAAACAGTGCATTAGTGAGTGTATGCTGAGGAGTCAGATACTCCATTTTATGATCTGTAAATGTGAATTAACAGAAAGGACAAGAATTAATAGAAAGGGCAAGTTGGTTTTATACAAATATAACTTTCTTGAACTTTGACCAGGTCAACTGTTAATAAATTCCTGTATTTATTTTAGTTAGGTTTATTAAATAATTATAGTGTGCATTCTTTCAAAAAAGAAAAAAATGGTGCAAGTATCAAAAACTAATTTCACATAAGGAAAAAAAATGAAACAAATCTAATTGGGGCTAAATTTCTTCAAAAATGGACCCTATTAAAACACCTAAATTTATAAAAACATTGAACATCTTTGGGATAACATTTATCAAGCAGTATAAAAGTGTGAATTATAGCTTTCAAAATCTAGAATTAAAAATCCTCTTTATTTTAAATTTTATCAGAATTTTAATGTGCTCCAAGTACAGTATCTGTGTTGTTTAAAATAGAAATAAATTAATCAAACTTAACAAATTGCTTTCTTCAGCTGTTTTGCCTCCAAAGAGCTTTGGTTCATTACCCTTTTAGAGAAGAAAAGCAGATAAAGAAATAAATCAGATATATTTATATTAAAAATGTTAGTTTTCCGCAAAGTAAGTTTTTTTTAACCTTAAGATAGTTGTATTTAATATTGCCAGATGGCATTATGAAAACAAACAAAAAAGCCCCCCTGGATACAATCATAGGGATATATACATGCGTATATATTTATAATATACGTACACATGCAGGTGTGTATATGCAAACACAAAACAGTTTTCTTCCTTTCCAGTTATATCCTTATGTTTGGAGTTTGATAAATAATCCTTCAGGTAAAAAAAAACAAAACAAAACAAAAACAAACTCATACTATTAACTCACAAGAAATAGGATTATTTTATCCTTGCAATCTGTTGATATTGCCTGTGCACATTTTAACACTGAAGTATCAGAGTAAATAGGATTTTAAAGCTTTTAAATATGTTGTTCAATTCAGTTGAAAATTTTGAGTTATGGAACTACTATTTAAATATTTATAATTTTCCAGAATTTCAGGTGAATCTATTAAAAGTTGTTTGCATCTCCTTTGTAAGAAATTAGCTTATTCAAATGTACAATAGGCTCTTATTATGGTGTATTAAATCAAATTAGGTGGTCATAGGCAGGCTAGAGAGGAAATATGTAGCTCAATGTTTAAAAATATCACTGATTTATATACCTTCCCTATGTTGACAATGCATAATTTCACTGTAACTAAGGGTTTCTTTCAAAATATTTTGTAGAGCTTTAAGGTAATTAGGGATCATGTCTGCTGGGGCTTTTTTACAAATTGAGATATAAATCCCAGTTGTAGCAATATAAATGCCAAATATGTTTATGAAAAGAAAAATCATCTAATAATTTTAATTAAATCTCTAATTAGCTGCATTGACTAAAAAAAATATGTAAAGTATTTCATATATAGGATGTGAACCAGCATTTACTCAAGCAAAGGAAGAAACATTTATTAATTTCAATTTACTTTATTTTATTTTAAGTTTATTTTATTTATTAACTAATTTATTTTATTTTAATTTTATTTATTTTAAATTAAATTTAATTTATTTTAATTAGCCCTTGTATGAATGTTTATTTTAATAGTGTTAAGGGAGGGTGCCTTTATCCCACAGTCCTGACCATTGAATCTAACTTTTCCCCTGTAATCTGTGTCAGTATGTACTTTCTATTTCACACTTCCACAGTTTATTTCTTTGAATCAGTCCACATCAACAATACTTTTCTCTTACCTTAAATATGCAATTTACCCTCAAAACACAACAACTTTTTATCACTATATTCTATTTTGAATGTGTGAAAAGCTTAAAAAAACCACCAAGTAATGGAACAAGAAAAGGTGCAATCAGCTTTTGGACATGACAATGAATACTCAACAAATGAAAGGAATATGACAAAATTATCATAAAAGAGCAATCTTCAGAATCTGAGGATATAAGTGCCTGATTTTCAGTTTCAAAATAGAGATAAGCATGTCCTGTTTTCTCTTCCTATCTGCTTTGTATTGTGTCAATAACGGGGAAAAACACTTCCAATCTTGCAGACCTTGGTGCCTTATAATACACTTCTTAGAGAAAAGCCTCACAAAGAACTTAGGATATGTTATGGTAACACTTGTCACTTCAGGCACTTAGTATCCTACTGGGAGAGAGAACATGCAGCTGGAACCATGTGATGTTCTGTAACTTCAGTGTTTTGTTGTGGTTTCTTACAGTTGCAAACAACTGTAAAAATTGAGTCTCTAGCCTCAATCGTGCCAAGAGTCTGGCTTGCCCCAAAGTTACCCAAGAAGTGGAAGTGTTGTGCAAGTTAACTCTGTTGGCTAAGCTATCTTTAGTGTAGGTGGTCCAGATAAAAACATGGAATCAAATGTTCTGTGAGTTAAAGAATTATTTATACATCTCATAATCTTACCTGAACTCTGCATGTTTCTGGTATCAGATTGTTTAGAATTTGGTCTTCACTCTTTTTGTTTTTCACTACGAGTATAGTCCTCTGGTGATTTTCACCAATAAAGCTTACCGCCTACTTGTTCAGAATGTGACTTTAAATAATTATAAATACTCACATAGAGAAATATAACACGAAGATCTATAGCTGTGTTTTTGAATGGTGATGTTGTTACTTTAATATGTTGTTCTTTTACTATTCTGGAGTTTCCAAATTTTTCATTGATGTATTTTTTATATGTTGGAACAGTATTTTGCTTTAAGTTATTAAATAACTATTGTATAAGTTATTGTATATTAACTTACACAATAGTATAAGTTAATATGATGAAGATCCTACCAAACCAGGATAATAAAATTAAAAAAAAAAAAATAAAACAGAAAGAAGAACCACCATGCACACTTTTTGTTTGAGCTAATAATCAAATATAAATAGTTTTCCTTTACCCTGATTTAAAAATTTCTTTACTAGAAATAAAATGGTAATAAATAAAAAGTCACAATTGCAAGAAAAAAACCTGCAGACAGAAAGGTCAGAGCAGAAGGACGGGGAGGAGGTGGTCCAGGCACTGGAGCAGATATTCACTCCCTTGTAGTCTGTGGAGAAGGCGTGGTGGGGCAGGCTGTTCCCCTCAAGCCCATGGAGGAGATCATGGCAGAGCAGCGAAAAACTGTGAGAAGGACGGAGAACCAGACTCTTATGTATTGATTTTAATTTTAAAAATTACTTTTATAAGTAATAATGTCACCTTTTTGCATCATGGTGTTTACACTGTTCCATTTGTTTATTTCATCATTTACAGCAAAAGGTAATGATGTCACAGTCCCCAGCCTATAATTATTTTTGCTTAATCAGAGTTGTAGTGTTGTCATTGTGTCCTCCCTCTCATAGCCTGAGAATCATTATTGCAAAAATGTCTTCCCAAATATTGTTAGGGAGGATAGTGACATTAATAGGGGAAAGTGTTTTCTTTCTCTATTCCTCTGTGACAGAAGTTGTAGCAGTTTCTCAAATGCATGAACATGGGACTCCTGGCTGAACACTGGACCCTGTGACATTTTGCAGGTATGTCAGAGAGGTAAGTATCAGAATGGATCTGTTTCATACAGCTGGAACAAAATGCTACCTGTATTTTGAAACTGAACTAGAATATTTTATCCAAGATTAACAAAGGAAATGGAAAGACCCATAGTGACCCATCGATATGGAGCAAGAACTAAGCACATAAATTATGCTGCACTGCCCATTTATAACAAGTACCATAATGCTGCAGGTGACAATTCTAGCACTGGCAAGCACAGCTAGCTTACTTTAGCTTTCACCTTTTCCTAAACAATATAATAATATTAAAGCAGAACAACCATACAATATTTAGCGTAGACAGGGCATTACACACTGGTGTAGGTGTTGTCTGTACTCTGTGAAATGCTGAGTTTAGTTTCTTTACAGTTTTTGGTTTTAGTATTCAGTTAAGTTACAGGTTAATAGTAAATTATGGGCTCTCCAATGAAAATAGCACAGTTTCTTGATGTTACTGGCAAGCGTACATGATAAAATTTACCTGAATTTATATAATTTTACATAATGTCAATAGCAAGAGAATGGATGAAATTTAATTTATAAAATTCAAACATCATAAATCATCTAAGGATTTGTTTCAGGGATTATTTTTCTTTGATAGAATGCAACTTGGGAAAATTCACGTAATGTGATTGTCAAAATTTAAATATGTGTCAATATTAATATCTATCTCTTTAAAATAATTATGTACACACAAATGTAATAAACTGGCTACTGACACAAAATTATATACAGCAGATAGCAATCATGTAATAGAAAAAACCTCACTGACCAATCTTTCTCAAATTTAATATTGGCTTGCTGGCTTTGGTCCCATGTTGTTCTTAAAAAGCTGAAGGATATTTAGAATTGCAACTGCAGTTATTTAGTAGCTGACTGAACAGACTAAAAGCCTTTTTTTGTCTCATTGAAGTTCCATAGAGTTTAATATTGAACAATAATTCTTGTCAAGATCCTGCCTTATGTTATTGAAGATACATGGTATGAGATATGCTTTTTCAGTCATCATATGAAAATATATAAAGATTCTAAACTTTGATAACTCTACAGATAAACATCATATTACAACAAAAATTAAAGTTCAGGTCAAACTGAGGAAAGACAGAATGATAAAGAGGTGAGTATAACCAGCCAGTTGCTTCTGAGCACAAAATCATAAGCAATGAATGCAGCACTTAAATTACAGACAATATGGAATCAAAAAGTCTGTAGTCAATGCTTGTCTAACAGCAGTGAATACAGAAAAATAAAATTGTGTGATGGGAAGACAGTTTATTTTATCTTTTTTACAAAAAAACCCCCATGGTAATTCCTGCATATTTCTTTGTTTACGTGCTGTTGTAATTTCATGTCTCTGTCATTATGTAGGATGGATATAAGATTTGCAGAAAAAAACTCAAGTTAACTATTGCTAAATACCTTTCCCTATGCAAAATTAAACAAAGCAACATTAGGACTACAAATATCCATATTACCCTCATAGGTACAAGACACAGTTTTTAATACCCTAAAGTAATTCAAAGAACTGTGATATATTAAGCTGCCCTCTAAACAGTGTGACAAAACATTTTTCATTTGATATTGAGATGCAAATTAAAAATTTTCTTTCTGGGCAGCCGTGAAAGCAACGTAGTAAAGGATTTATTTGAGGAGCATAAATTTAGGAGCCCCAACCATTTTATCACACTAATTTCCTTTTTTTTTTTTTTTCCCCAGAACAAAGAGCTGAATGACTAATTTAGTAGCAAAACAGTTCAACAAACTAATTTTCTATCCCTCAAGCATTTCTTTAGATCTAAGCTCCACTGTATTTTGAAATTACTTATGTCAAGGCCATTGAGATTTCTATTCTTAGAACAATAATTTGTTTTTGCATAGAATTACTATCAACTGTTTTGTAGTCTGTGAGCTACAGAGGCAATAATAGAGAAACATTCACATGGCCCATTTACTGGATAAGGTTGCATAAATTCCATCTGATTATGTATAAGTGGTTATTAGGACAGTATCTCAAACAAGAGTCTTGAGAGAGCTATAAATCCTCAAGCTGTCTATTACAGAGTCATTTTACAGGATCTGTTGGTTTATGAGTATTGGATACTTGGTTGACTATGATTTCTGGACAACAACAAATGGCACTTTCACTGGCAAGCTTCAAACTGTGGACTTCAAGTGCCAAACAAGCCTGTACTTTTAAATCAGAAATATTAAAAGCAAACGTGAGAAAAAATTATTGATAACAGCAAAATCCTGTGGGGCTTGAGAGAATGGAATTGTTAAGTCTCAGCAGATTTCATGAGGCATTATGAAGTTCTGAAGTAGAGATATGTTTTCTTATGAGAACTGAAGGCAGTAATTTATCAGCATAAAGGTTTGAATTTGAATAGATCCTAGGGCTGTAGCGCAGAGAAATGACAGAAAACTACTAGCATTCAGGGGACAATTTTAAATCTCATAGTTTGTGTCATTAAGACATAAAGGCCTGAATTCTTTAAAGTTTGCTTGTTCATTAATTCATTCCTTTTCATGGTCTCTCATCCCTCCTGTGATCCAAGGCATCCATGATCAGAGAGAACTTTATTGGGGCAGAAGGAAATCCTGTGGTGCTAAAAAGGCTTTGAGGGAGATCCTATTACTGAGAGTATCCCAGGATGCAAAAAAGACATAGGAGATCACGTTTAGAACATTGCACCCTTAAAATACTGTTTAGACCTTACTGATTAAGGGTGACACACTTTCCTGATACATTCAAACCTTCTCTTTTATGTTACTCATCCAATGAGTATTGCACACAAATGCTTGTGTCTTTAAATTTCCTATTTTAATTTGCAAAGTGTGGTCATTTTGTGTGGAGAACTTATAAGCAGTTTTGCCACTGGAATTAGGATTTATTTACATAGAATCAAATATTTATTTCAGTATGGTATAGATATTTCTGCTTTTTATTATCTCTTATGAAAAATAAACTTTGGTTAATAAATATTTCTTTTCCTGGATAGAGATAAATCTTCAGATTCAAACCTGAGATTTGGTGTAGGATGAGCGGAAGCTATTTTTGGCATAGATAAAATAGAACCTAAAATAAATTTGAATAGAACATACCCACAAAATAAATTACGTTCAAAACAGCCAAGATGTCTTGAGACATGAAAAGAGGAAGATACCTTTATTTTTTGTGGTTTATAAGTTTTTTTCAAATATATAATTAAGCAATTTCTTTGTGTCTGGATGGCTATGGTATTTGGAGGGGTTTACATCCTCTCATTCTTTGATTCTCCACTGCACTTCAGTAGTTACATTCATTAAGATTCAAAATGAGACACAATTTGAGCTTTTATTTTAAAAAATATTTAAAAACTTAAGAGCCCTGAAGATAGCTGCTTACATTACTGTTTCTTAAAGAAAGTTGAAAAGATCTCTTGAAGGTGAAAAACTAATATTCACTTCATCATCAATATCATGAAATTCATTCAAGAAACCACCTTTTAAAAATATTTTCAGTAAAGAAATATCTCTCTATCTACTTGAAACCCTTAGCAATCAAGCAAAATTTCATTGTTTCTTATTAACCATTGTTATCTTGAAAAAGTGGATTGTCTGAGGAAAATTATAATTATCCTTTCAAGTTCACACTGCTAGCCGATCACCCAATTTCCTGACATCCTGCCCCTTGCCTGGTACCAGCAGTGTAGGTGGGAAGCCTCCCATGTTATTCGCACAAGGTGTGATTCTGTACGATAATTGCACTGCTGTGCAGATGAGATGTGTCATGGCTCTCACCCACATCCAGAAGGCTTTGGCACTACTAGCTGGTGCTGCCAGGTGACCCACACACTAAGTGTCACACACTAAGTGTCACACACTAAGTGTCACTGAGAGTCCACCGGAGACATGATATCACTTATGATCCTGGTTTTGCTATCACTGATTGGGTAAGTCATCCTAAGGATGTGTTGTTCCTAATCTTTCTTACTGTGCCAATAAAAGTTTATGTTATGCTGTTTTGTCAGACTCCATTTCTGTCCAGACCACAGAGCAGGAATGAACAACATCTGTCATTTGTAGGGGAAGAGGTGTCCACAACAGAGAGCTATGCTTAGACTGTCTACCTGACTGCAGGCCAGATACCTTGTTGGTATGGAAGCTGGAGAGACAAGCTCAGGGGAAAAAAAAAAAGAAAAAAAAAGATTTAATAGTTGAAAAGTGAAGGCAGACAAATTAAACTAGAAACAAGTTGGAAAAACAAGAAAGCAAGAACAATGAATCACTGTAACCATTAGCAATCACTTGGGAATTTCCAAGGAGAAAACACTGTGGGATTTTTTGAAGCAAGGTAGTGTTCTGCATTTATGCAGCGGGTTTGCTTAAAAAAAAAAAAAAAGAAAGAGAAAAAAAAATTGCTCCCATTTGGGCAGAGGCAGATAATTACAGGGGTGTATTCTTGCTTTATAACATAACAAGAATTACTACAGCTCAATCCTTTGTTTCTTTTTGTACTGAAAGGCAAAGAACAGGGAGGACAGAGAATAGCAGAGATGAGAACACTTGTATCATAATAATGGAACCAATCCTGATTAAAATAATGCGGGGGGACTGCGCTGTTTGAGATCCTAATTGGGCCACAAAGGTTTGCTTTACTTTTTTAGGGGTATTTTCCTTACAGTACTGAGAGGGTCTCTATTGAATTTCTGTAACTGGTCTCCTGAAATCAGTTCCAGCACTAAGAACTGATTTCAGTTCTTCACAACTACGACACTGCTGTTCCTCCTCTGGGTAACTTTGTCTTGAGGTGCATTGCTCTGCACCAATGCCAAAGAAATCTATACAACAATACAGATTTTTAGAACCATTTTATCAGTTTCATACTGAATTGAAATAATTCTAAATATCATTCAGTCAAAATCATAATTGATCCTTGACTGCCTTTCTTTCTTTCTCCTCAGTCAGTTTTTGAAGTCCTTGCTTGAATAGACAAATGATAGTGACAGGTTAGGAGAATAACTTCTTTACTTCAAATTAATTCAGATTTTCAACTTTTCAGCTTTCATTAAATATTAGTGAAAGCATTCAGATCATCTGTGTGCCTGGTCAACTACTTCGATATCAACAGCCCAGATACTAATCTCATCTGAAATTCTAGCTACTTCCACACCTGGTAGTCAAATATCAGAAGGAAAGTCCTATATTCATGCTTGTGATTAATGAGGTTATAGTCATGGCAGAAGAGACCTTCTTCCTCTGACCATAGTGATTTAATTTAGCTTGTAGTAACTTCTTCCTATCAAATCACTTGGCAAATTGAAACAAATTATACTGCAGCCTTGTACCAAAACCATGGTTTTATTAATTGAAAATGCTTGCCGGGGATTCCCTTCAGACAATAAAGCAGAAAGCGATGCATAAGGAAAATCCTGGTTTGCTGCAATTTTCTTTCTAGAGATTTTGAATTTTAGCTATTAAGCTTAACATCACCTTCAAGACCACAAGGTGTTATGTCATTCTGTATATTCCAGAGGATTTTTGCCCCAAAATCTAAATTTTAAGGTACAGACACTAATTTATCTTTCCAGAGCTTTTAAAAAGGAAATAAGAGACATATCTTGCTCGTCTTTAATATTCGTTTCTGTAATAATGTAAAATAATTTCATTTGCCTAGGATCCATTATGAAAATGTGATAATGCATCACATGTCATCAAAAAGACTTAAATAAACCCTTACTCTATTACATTTCCCCTTAAATTTGAGTATTTATTTTAAACTATTGTTTTCAACTTCATATTATTGAAAATGTGCTCTTGCTTTACTTTAGGATCAATGGTATCAGATCATATTGATCTCTGTAAAAAATTAAGCACGTGGATATAGGGAGATATCTAGAAAGGAGGTATATAATTTTCTATTATAGTTAAAAGATTATCAATACATTACAGCAGTTATAAAATCTCAGGTATCTGAAAGGATGGATATAGAGACCTAAATCTCACAAGGAAATAATTCACATACTATGATGATGATGATTTGGTCCATTCCTGCAGTAATCACTAAAACTCATTAAGACTACCCTAAAGCTGGAAAAACAACACTGGCTGCAAATATGCAGTGCTACCACATCCTGATGCAATAAAAAGAACAACAGCTGCTGAAAGAAATGTTCAGTCTGTAACATATCTACTGGCTGAAAGAAGGGAAAAAGGTGTTGGTGAAGAAGGACATGGATATAAATTATCCTCAAAGCTGGATTAAAACTCACAGTGTTATTAATAAGAAATACAATAGAAACTATGAGTTAACTCAGACTTTATTTTTCCTATTAAACCAGATGACTGACCATTCAATACTGTTTCTAAGCTCACAAGCAGATCCATAAAATAAATAGGGAACTACCTAAACTTCCTTCAATAACTCAGAATAACTTGGATTTTTACAGCAAATGCTATATTGTCCCTGTGTCCTAAAAACATATCAGTATGCATTAAATTGAGTTCCTTTTTCTAAATTGAAGATACACATACTGTAGCTAGGACCCTAAAATGTAGTCCTCATAGGTCTTGCAAACCTGTTAAGAACTCTCCATCATAAAAAAAATCACATGGAAAAAAAGGTTAAATATTGTGGTTAATCAATAAGTTAATATACACAGAGGTATTGAAGTTTTGCTCCTTGTACACTGTAAAACTACACTCCTAGAAATTAAAAGAAAAGGATGAAAATGTAAGTTTATGTGGAAAGGTATATTAATTTCATGACTCAAATCAATAACTCTTACTGTTGTTGTTGTGCTGCAATAAATTGAGTGAACTTCTGGTGCATGAACTATAAGAATGAAGCTGCAGAAGGAGTTAAGTTTTGCCAATATTTTCGAGAGTGACTGTCTCCTTCAGTGACAGGTATTGTTAGAGTAAGACGGAAAGATAACATTTAAACATCCGTTGAACCAGATAATAAAAATCTATAGCTGACATGAAGCAGTAGAATGTGGCATTATCTTTTACCAAGTCCACATCATCGCATCAAAAAATACCTGGTGAAAATGACACTTGGTTCTCTTACTTCTTGTCACTCACAACAAGCATCAAATTTCAACAGCAAAACTCTATACAGTTATTTCTGCCTTTTATGGGAATGTGGATTTTTGGGTTTCTAACTGCTCTTCTATCTGCCGTTCTGGGGTTCAGATGGCTGTGACCAAGAGTCAGAAAAAGAAATGTCAGACTACTAAATCTGCTCAAGAAAATATCTGACACTTTGATTGGATGTCAGCAGAGACATCTTGCATAGCAGAAGGATGCTATCGGTAGATCAGCCACACAGAAAGAATATAATGAATCCAGTTACTGAGGATTCTAACTTTAGTGCTTAGAATAGACTCTGTCCTCACATCTTAGCCGGGCCTGCTACAAGCATGATTTGTTTCAACTGGAATTTTAGTGTTAACTCCACATACATTTGTAAAATCATAGACTATGTGGACTGTACATGGCAACAAGTGAAAAAAGCAAAAATTAACAAAATTTTAGTTCATGTCTTATGCTACATATTCTGTGCAGCAATAACTCTCCATTGTTATACAGAAATATAGATATTTTTGTATACTTTTTAATATATTTTGTGTCCCTGGCCATTAAAATCCTCAATTTTTAGTAATTCCTAAAGTTTCTTCTCCTGTGGTGTATTGTTCACAGCAAGTTCACAGTCCTTTGTATCTGATGGCTGATTTTTCTGCATTTAAAAAAAAAATTATCCCATATAATTTTATTGAATCACAGAGTCTGTGTGAGATGAGTTGGATACTGACATTTCTTCAAGTTGGTATCATGACACTGCATCATATTAGTATAATTATAAACAATCCTTACATTTGCCATTGGATTCTATTTGTTGTATTTTCTGTATTTCAGAAAAAAAAAAAAGAAAAATATTTCTAAATATGTTGCTAATCATGCATCTATCCAAGAAAGCCCCTAACATTTCACTGGTATCCTCAGACAGAATGTGCAGCTTCAGACTATCTCAGTTTTGTGATATTCTCTCACTCTAGCTTCCCTTCACACTACTATCTGCCTTGCCTAGAGGTTTCTCCATTGTGTCAGTCACAAAAAAGTTATTTCATTCTTCATGCTCTAATTTTGCAAGAATTTTTTTTGCAAGAGCATTTGCAAGTGTGATGGCTTTTTGCAAGGGAGTTAATGATGTTGCTAAGAGTTTAAATATAGCTCTGTTTTTTATCTTTTTTTACATGACAGTTCTCAAACCCTCAGATTACTGAAGGACACACAGCCGCAAGTATTTGCACCAAATGTTATTCTACTAGACAGATTTTAAAAAGCTTTAGTGCATTTTCACTTAGTGCATGTGAATACAAAATAGGTACTCCAGAAAAGCTACTCATCTAAATGTTCCCATAAATACTCTACTTCAGGTTGTCACTAGCTACCAAGGTGTCTCTGCTTGTGACTGTGGTTATAAATACTGTAATGATTATGTAAAGGTGCTATTATTGCAATGCAGATCTGTGATCGGAAAGCAGTAAAAACTGACACAACAATCATTTGCACCTTATTGGTCCACTTGCTGCAGCCATATGGGTCTTTCTGCAAAGTGTATTCTTCTGCCATTATAAAACCTATGCCTGGAACACTAGACATAACAACATTATTTCCCAAGGCACATTTGGGAACCCAAGACTGTGGGGCGGTAAATTTTTTTTGCTCTTGTTGTTGAGCAGGAGGTCTAAAGCTGTGCACAAGTCTGCTGTTGTAAAGTCACATCTTCAGTGATACTGGGTTCCAATTTCAGAAGTAGTTTCAAACTATACATGCAAATTTTAATGTCTGCTTGTTTATGTATGTGAGTTTTACTATCACTGAGAGCCTTAGATTTTCTGGTAAACTCTGAAGCAATTCACATCTATATTCAGTACAACACTGGGTTTTAGGCACATTAAAATGTAAGCTGAAACAGCCTTAATACTTGGTGACCAACTTAATGGTGATATGTTGCATGACTAAGAGACTTTAATATCTTTTCATTCCAAGGCTCTTTAAAGCGTTACAGACCCAGGTTATATCTTCCACTTATTCTCCTTGTGCACGGTCACTGTATATCAGGGCTTTTTTCAGTTTACTTATAGCTCCAGGAGAAAACAAAGTACAATACCCATTTTAAATCTTTTCTAGGCTGTATTGACCTACTGTTCAGAATTAAGTGGCAGGTTACACTTTCCAATGATTTAATGGGATAAATGAAAGCAATGAGTCCATATTTTAATGTAACAGCCATACTGTGATTGTTCCAATTCATTTTTTTAAAAAGATACCTTTCTTCTTGAGAAAAAAAAATCCCAATTTTTCCTTCATTAAGTGAAGGCTCTTCTTCAACTTCACAATTTATCATACAGGGTGTCAAATAACAATTTTAAATAATTGCTCTAACAGGGACGACTGAAAAATATACCAAACTCTTACCCACACTTCTTATTTTAATCTGAAGATATTCTAATAAACTAAACTAAGCTAAGTTTACATAAATTAAATAATTTTATGAGGACATTTTCATGGAAAAATTAGCTGTTGATGCTACATAGCATACATAGAAGTGTTATTCAGGCCCCAAAGTAATCATATGAATCACATTGTTCCTTGCTGATTTTATTTGCCTGACCTGGTTTTTGAAAACAGGAGGCATTCCATAACTCAGCTTGATGTGGCTTTGATTCTCCCTAGAAGAGGATGGACTCAGCAGGGAAGCAGCACTTGAAGAAGGAGCTGCCAGGAGATAAGCAAGACCCAAGGAACTGTCAGTCAGGACATGGTTTTATATGCTGTGTGCAAGCAAAAACCTATTTTAAGTTATATATTCTAAGTGAAATACTCAAAGTTCTTTATAAATGGGAAACCAGGAAAGAGAGAAAGAAAGTTTTAGATTCTTTATTGTATGAGAGCTTCAAATGTTTCATTATCAATTTAAAACAAAGCAAAAATATGTTACATAATGTGAATAGTAAACTCATCAGAAGTTTTTGACGTCAATTTTTAAAGACTAAGTAAAATTTCCTTGTTCACAAAATATTATTACCAATAATAGTACAAATATTATAAATATTATATAAATTTAAAAATAGTCTTCTAAGATTGATTAAGGAACAGCTATTTTTATCTCATTCTACTGTGAAAAATAGATACTTTTATTTCGTTAGACCACAAACAAGAATTTTATGAAATTATGCACAATAGGAATTTAAACCCTTCCACCACTCCGTGTAGTTTATTTCATTTAATGACATTGAGTTTTATGCTATGTTAAAGGTTAATGCTAGCATTTCTGCTTTCACTCCCTGAGTTTATTGAAAGCCTTAGGACACATAATGTAGCAGAAACCGCTTGTGAAGGAAGAGTAAATTCAAGTTTTTTTCAATGTGAGAAATGAAAAACACATAAAGAAAGGGAGTTTTTCAATAACCAAATCTTGAAAATACAGCAGCAGGAGATTACAAATACTACCTTTTCACAAGCAGTCGATAGACCTAATGTAGAAAATCCTTATTTTGTGAAGTCTTGTGCTGATCAGTTTTATAGTCCTGCAGTTTAAGAGTAAGAGATGAAATTAAGACTAGGAACAAAAAAATCTTGTTTCAGTTTCTAAGTAAACAGGTTGCTAGCCCACATGACTGCAGAGAAATGCATGAAAAATTAACCCTAAGATACCCAAGGGGCTGAAAAGACAGAAGTGAAAACTGTCTTTTGTGTAAAAGTATTACAGTTTTTGGGCCTGAGTCAGGCATCCTTAGCATTTTGGTCTTGGCAATGCATTTGACTGTGACTAACTGAAGGTACTGGTCCAAACTCTGAATGTGGAAGACAATTAGGGTGAAAATGAAAATGAAGTGATTGAGTCCATGATTGTGAGGTAATAACGGAGTGACAGTAGAAAAACCATGACAATGGATTTCAAAAAAGAAACAGTTCATCACACTCTGGAAACAGGTTGATATGGTAGTAAGGGAAGGATTTTCAGGCAAAAATAAAAATAAGAAATAGAACTGCAGGGACTCTGGTAATTTCCAGTATGTAGAGCACAAAGAAAGAATGTGGAAGAAATATATATATACACAAGTAAATATATATACACACAGCAGCATGAAAAATATTATTTAACTTGATATTGAAAAGAAATTGTAACAATTAATATAGAAACAAAAGTTTTTAAATCAGGGTAAGATAAAAATAGGATAGGAATTTAGAGAGGAAAGATGTCAGATATGCAAAGGAAAAAAAAGTAACCCTAACATTTCAACCCATTGAGTATCAGACAAAAAAATAAATTGATTTTTTAATATTTGTCAAGAAAGGATATTGTAACTAATATGAAAAACAAAAGACTGTAAGGTCAATTTCTTTTCAACAGCATTCTTGAAAAAAGGGTTTGACTTTGATGAAATGTGTAACAAGTAAAAAAATGGGCCTGAATGAAGAAAGATTAAAGATTATGTAGATAAAGGTATTTGAGATAGCATGTTCTAATGAAATTTGCTATATTTAAAGGAGAAACTCAAAACCATTTCTGAGTCATTGACAAGTATTACAGAAAATTTACAAAAGAAGAATGAAATATCAAGAGACAGTAAACCAGCAAATACAGTATCTGTGTTTTAAAAAGATTAAGTGCATATGGGGGATTTACAGCTGGGAATTAGGGCCATTTTTTGGTATCTGAAAAGATGCTAGGACAGATTATTAAACAATCCATTTGTAAACACCAGGAGGATAATAAGATTGTAAGAAACAGCTTAGAGATTTATCAAGATCAAATAACGTCAAATAAATCTAATTTCCTCTTTGCTCAAAATAACTGACCAAGGAAGCAGAAGAGAGGCTGAAAAAGATATTTTTTTCTTCGGCTTTGTAAAGGCATATAGTCACATGAAATCTAATAAACAAATTACAGAGAAATAGTGTAGAGTAAACAAATATAACTCTGGCATTTATGGGGATGAAAAGTTTTTCCTAAAAGGTATGTATCACTTTCTAATTTCTAGCCTTGGTGAACTACTCAGGTGTGATCCATGTGAATAGTATTAAAGAAATACATATGTTCATAATTCCATTAAGAATACATATTGGTAACTCACAGAGGTGTTTAAATGGGAATTCAGCAAAATTGTAAAAATTTCTCTGCATTCTAAAAATAAACTAAATTAATTAAAATACTTTAAAATTGACTGATTTTTTTTTTCATAATGTTGAATAAGGATGATACTGTTTAATTTAAAAAACAGCCATCAGATATATAGGATAGGCATACATCAAGAAAGGCTAGTAAAGGAATTACCAGAAACTTATATTTTAGATTGTTTTAGTTCTTTCACTCTTGTGTCAGAAGTGAGCACGGGTTTGATTCCTTCCTTGTTTAGGGATGACATTATAGCAAACAAATGAAACAGTCTAGCATTATATTTAGGAGTCTCTTCCCCCCGCCAAAAAATATAGTTGGTTGTGTCTAAGAAGCTTTATGGTTTAAGTGTAGACAAATTCTCAGTGAATTTGATAACTCAGTTTTTCTTAATGGCATTTTAATTAACACTATGATTAGCTATTCTGGGACAAATAAAGGATATCAAATGGTGGTAAATATTTGATTACTGAGATTAGCTCTGTTAGTTAGAGCATGGTGCAAAAATCACCCCAGATTGCAGGTTCAACCCCTGTACAGACCAGTCACTTAAGCGTTAGACTTGATGCTCTTTGAGGGTCCCTTCCATAGGGCCTCTACTTGGTCTGACAGAGGTTTCTGCCATTTCCCCATTAATAGGGTCAATCAGTAGGAAAGTTAAGTGTGTTCCCAAGAAATATGCAAAGTCACAAGCAGATCCACAGAGGGCACTGACACAGGTGGTCATATAATCAGCGTCACACACGGCTCTGCCTTCAGAAACTCCCACACTTAAAACTCACACCAGACACGTGCACACACAGCCACATTCCCTAATCCTCTTGGGCTGGCAGAGGCAAAAATCACTGGTGCAGCATACACACCACACTCCCCAGGATCACAACACACACCCATTCACAGATTTCCTAAGCACCACCATGGCCCCTCTGCCCACCTGGCACCCCTACCCAACCACCTTTACCTACCGCACAGCTCCCTAATAGCCAGCTGCTCCAGCTGTGTGTTCACTGGATATACACAGCACTAGTCCTACAGGCACACCACTCTTGTGAGTCCTCCTGAGACAAAACCTCCACCCACCTGGTACCCCTGTCCAAACCCAGAACTTCCTACTTCTCACATAGGCCTGCTGACAGTTTTCCAGTGAATCCACACACAGACCCCACACCCCCAGCTGGGCATGTCTTACAGCCTGTCCCAGAAAGCAAGGATAAACCAGGTTCTTATTAATAGATCCTGTGACGGAGGTTAGAGAAAGTGGCACTGGATAATTAGTGTTTGTAAATATATATATGTAGGATTTGTTTTGGAACAATTTGGTTGCAATAGAAAACAGGTATGTAGCCATTTTGGTTGTTATTATCCATAGCAATATAAAAGTACAAAAAATAACAGTTAAGAAAATGAAAGAAAGAATAAAAGTAGGGCAATATAGAGTCCCTATCTGTTGGATCCAGAAATTATACTTGATTGTTGCAATTTTGATGTCCCTTGGTCTAAGTGAAGGTCATATTCCTGTTAAAATTATGATCTTGATCTGTCAAGGAAAGTTCATGAAATTCAAAGATTTGAATTCACTCAGGTGGGAATAAGCAATCTCCCCTGTGGCAAGGACTTTTACACTGGATGATTTAATGCTGTGAGTCAAGAGTCCAAGTGGTTCCAGCTGCCTATTAAGTCAGTGCAGTTGAATCCATCATGGCCATCAGCAGAGATGGATACCTTCAGGCTACCTGTGAATGTCCCAGTACTTCCCAGGGAAGTTATCACAGCTGAATTCACTTAACTAAGGACAAAGACACAGTACCCCAACCTACCTTACAGGGTTTGCCTCTTTATTTTGTACAACACCAGCTGTTAGACTGAGGCGTCAGGTGTCCTCTCCATCTGCACCTGGGAGGTTACTTTGTGTCTTGGCAGTTTTTCCCTGATTGTTTGAGCCATCAGTATTCCACTCTCTCTTCCAGTATCACTTGTGGATACATTCTTCTCCCTAGGCCTGGGATGATTGGATCCTTACCTCAAGTTCCCATCACAGTCCAAATTCCAGGCAGCAGGCATATTTGAGGAGGAGTGTGCTTCTGTGGTCACAGGTGAGCGACTGCTTCTTTGCAGTTTGCTTTAGTGGACAAAGGTCCTCCAATAATTTTAGCAATGTTTAAACCATCAATCCTTTCAGTCTCCCCCAGGAAGGTAGGTACAGGCACTTGCATCCAGCAGTCAGCACTGGGTACACTGGGGCTGTGTTCCACAGTTCTGCTCCAGCCACAGGCAGGGAGACCTTTCCATTTGCCTTACTCACCCCAGTCACTGACACTGAGTCCTTGCAGCACTGTCATTCATGGGATAGACAGTAGTCTTATGCAGAGAGAGCATGAAAACATTTTTGTACCCCTTTCTGTCTACTCTTTAACTTTCCTCTCAGGTTCCCTTTCTGAGCATATTGATCTGTCTACCCTTTGTTCAATTGACATACCTCTGAACACCCAAAGTACCCAGGATCCCCACATTTGCATCCTTATCATCTGCAAAGAGCAGGTTGGCCCTCTTTGAAGTGGTTCCTGCAAGTTTTTGGTAGCCCATCATCTTGACCTGCAAGTTTGCTTTCTTGTAATTGCCTCCATTGTTTTTCTGAGGTCTGCCTCCTCCTTTTCTCTAGCATTCTGCTTCATAAAGTCCTTTGTCCTGGTTTTGGCTGGGATAGACTAATTTTCTTCTTAATAGCTGGTACAGTACTGTGATTTGGATTTAGAATAGTGTGTTGGGTCTGGCTGAGACAGAGCTCATTCTCCCACAGCAGCCCTCCCAGTGCTGTGGTCAGCAGCACTGGTAGCAGGAAATGTGTTGGATCGCACACCAGTGCTTTGGCTACTGCTGAGCAGCACTAGCACAGCATCAACAATCCCTCTCCAACATTCTCCCCACATCAAGGGGCTGAGAGTGGGGAAGATACTGGTAAAGGAGACAATTAATTTAGGCCAGCTGACCTAAATAAATCCAAAAGGGCATTCCTTTCCATATGACCCCGGATATAAAAGCTTGTAGGGGGATACAGTATGGGTAAAGGAAGGTAGTATAGAATGTAATCTTATCCCCCAGTGAGTATTAGCTGGATCAGTTACTAAAGATTAGGAGCAGGCCTGATCGTAACAGGCCACACCTGCAGCCAATAAGAGCAAGTGGTATAAAAGAGTGGATTGGTGGGCTCTGGAGTCAGATAACTACTGCAAGGACCAAGAGGTGTTAGTACTTAGAGGAGTTACCTGTGAGAAGCATTGAGGAGGTATGAAGCTCTGGCGATATGAAATCCTGCACTATAATGATAATAGAACTCATTGTATAAGACAAATGCTGACTGATGCCTTCAGAACATAAATTTTCATGACCTCAGAAAATTTGGTTGTTAGGGTGGAAGACAGAAAAGCACATTAACAAAGATATGTTAACATATTGCTATTGAGTTTAGTTATTTTCTTCTGTCATATTTATTGTTGGTCCACTACTACAAGCCTACTTTTGTACATCATGTATGTGATCAACAAAAGAGACAGCAGCTCAGTCCATATCTTCTCTGATTAGCTGCACCTGTTACCAGAACTTGGTGAAATGAAAACCTGGGCCTATTTGTGAATTGATACAGATATTAAGATGTAAGATATTAAGACCTTTCTTGTATCTAAGGCATTCTTTTCTTTAGAGATGAAGAAGAGATTGAAATATTGTTCAGCATTATGTCTTTCCCTCACTTGGAGAAAGAATCTTACATAAGGAAGCTGGAAACTGGATTTGAGATTCTTTGCTTTTCTGTAGAAACCTTTGTTCTACATCTAGTCTCTTTTTATGTGCATAAACTTATCAGAGAAAACATCGTCAATAAGTATTAGCCACTTGCTTCTTATAAAGGATGGATTTTCATTCACCTGCATCAGAAGTTCAAAGTAGAAGCAATGAGATTCATCCTTCAGAGACATATCCTCAGCCCTAATTGAGCTGATCAACTCAAAATTATGTACATTACTCAACCTATGAAAATGTTTAATATGTTAGAATGTCTACTTTAAAGCTGTTTCTAAGTTAATAAAGCAAGTAAAAAAAATAATGACAGTACTTATTAGCATAAATAACTAAACTAATTAACAGAATATTTTTATTTCCCAATTAATCAAACCTCTATTTGGTTGTTGTGTTGTTTTTTTTTTTTCTGAAACATCTTATACACACTTAATTATTGTGGTTTTTTTCATAAAAATAATTTCGAATAAATTTTATACACTAAATTCTGATAACAAAAATATTAAATCTTGTTATGGGTTGGGAATTTTGTAGGCTTTTTTTCCTCCTCATTCATCTTGCCACAGTCTATTTCAAGGACAAAGGAAAAGGTGATTTTCTACCTATACCCATCCGTTTAGCACCTTTGTGGGTATGAAAGAACAACTCTTAAGTTTAATGTCAATTCATGCAGAGCTATGTTCAAATGCCTTCTTCAGACTAATTTTTCTTAGGTATAATAATGTTTTAGTTTTGAGTTGGCTGGGTTAAAACTAATTTTCCATGCTTTGGGGTAAAACTGGGAAATATCAGTTAGTATTGATTGAGATAAGGTGACGTAAAAGAAGAGTTGTCATGCTTTGAACAAAGTAAGACATAATAATTTGCTTAAGCCTTTCTAGAGGTTCAATGAGTAAGGTGTTTGTTCCATATGGAATATTTTTCTGCATAATTTGTTAACTTCAAATATAAATTTTAAAATTATTAAGTCTTTTTTTGTCATTTATACTTACTGTAAGAATACAGTTGCCTAGAAATCTTTAGCTTAATTGGAAACAAAAGAGTATGAAAATCTGTTAGTATCTGGAGATCTCTTGTGAAAAGGGTCTACTATGACCATTTCTTACAAAGGAACACTGAAAAGTCTACCTTGGTGCTGCTCCCTGTTAATGAAAATGACTGTCTCAAAAAGTTGTTTAGTGAAATTCTGTAAAAGTCATCACATTACTTGGCATCTAAAGAAGATATAAAGAAGACCAAAGCAAATGGAAAAATTAAATGTAGCCAGATTTAAGCTACAATTTAATCTTGAAACTAGTTCTAGAGGCAAAATTGAGGGTTTATTTTTGCTATATTAAAGAAAAATAACGCAGAAAAAACAACAGCAAGGACTTCAAAGACTGAGAAGCAGAATTCACATTGGTCTTGCAACAAAACTGTGCAGTTTTCGTCCTAGATGCAGCTGACTTGCATACTACTAAGCATTCCAGGATATTCAACAGACTCTCAAAAATTATTGGAAAGAAATAAATGAGTACCAACTGATAGAATTGAAAGTATTAAGAAAAGAGATGCTCAAGGAGTAGGAATATTGATAATAGGAAAGAAGCCAGGAGCACACAGCATAGGGAGAAGGATTAGCGGGTTTATCCTGTGGGTTATCCACTAATATAAAAAGGTGCCTGAATTGCTCTCCCTCTATCTCATCTGGAATTTCTATTCCCCTGAAGGTGAATATATAACACTTTGAAAGCTAGGAGCACAAAATTAGGATTACTTAGATTTACATAGCAACTAGCCTGAATTCACAAGTGGCTTAGAGTAGCCGACTGAAAGTGTGAAATATTAAAACTGGGAAGTGGAATTGGGAGTTTTAGAGAGACCAGGTAAGTAGAATGCCATTTAGACCAAAATTCATAGTATTTGATATAGGAAATGTACAGCTTTCTGATAAGCAGCTTCCACAAAAAGTATCAGACAGAAAGCTATAGCTTCTCTATGAGGTTGTATCTTCTAAAACTTAATGACATGTCTAGAAATAAAAAAGTGAGCTGGAAATTGTGGCAGGGAGAACAGTGTATGTAGTGGGATATAAGAAAAGGAACAGTAAATGAGTAGCAAATTGTAAATTCATGCCATTGCTCCCAAGAGTTCTTAGAGTTACTATAATTACTATCTAATATGTCAATCATGAAGCCATATTTGCCCTTGCTGCTACTAACTATATTAACATCTATCGCCAAATAACACAGATGTATTACATCTAATCAGAATAGCCCCAAAACTGTATCAGAAAAAGAAGACAAAAGGAAAAAGAAACTATTTCATAGCGTAGAAGTGGAAAGGTATGTATGAGGTTTAACTCCTGTCAAGAGAAAACCAGCTAAAACAACTAAAATGCTTAATTACAAAATCAGATTTAAATCAGAGTAATCTGTCTGGTACTGTGTTTGGGGAAAACTACAAGTCCTGAAACCTAGGAAATCCCGGGTTCCTAGACCACAAACTAATTTTCTGTTTATTTTCCCTGGATGTAATGGCAATCCTTAGGCATGCACTTCTTAAGTCTCTCTCTGTATTGTAAGTGTCATCTCTTTGAATGCTGAGCAGCTCTGGAGGTTTACAATTTTGCTACCTTCTGCTTTATCATGCAGTACTAACACTCTTAATCATGATTAAATAAACAGACTTCATTAATATAATATAAATTTCCTGCCAGTCCCCATGTCAAGAAGTTTTCTACACTCTCTTCACAAAAGCTGTGCACCACAGAACTGGCTTGAAAGGTATGTGATATTAATATACATACGTACCTTCATGTATCTCCTTGCACACTTAGGGAAAAGGTTCTTTCCTTCTAAAAGAAGATGTTGCTGACTTCTTAATCACTTTGCCACAGTCTCATCTTTAGAAAACTAGTGCTAGTGGATCCATCCACTATCCTGTATTTTTCATCCATATTGTTAGATAGTTGGTGTACTTGTCAGCAAATTCCATTCTCCATTGCAGGAACAGGAGATGGAAGGAAAAAGGAAAAATGCGTCTCTCTACCTAATCTGCCATTTACTTCCATATATCTGTCTTTCAAAAATATTAGTTCTGTGAACTCATATTTTTTGGAGTAACAGTTAAAATTGTTTGGCAAAGATTATTTGTTTGTTTGTTCATTTGGGTTGGGATTTTGTTTGGTTTGTTTTTGTTTTTTTTGCTTTTGAACTATCCATTTGATCATTTCAGTGTAATGAGTGGAACAGCTGACTGTATTCTTGGCCCACTTGATCACATATGAAATGTATAGCATTCCCAATTATATCAATTGATAGTTGAATAATAATCTGAATTGGTTAAAATTATATCATCTTTCTGCCTGAGGCATATAAATGATCCTGCAATGGTGTGCATACATTATGATAAAATCAATCTTTATTCTGGGGAAGAATCAAATAGATAATGGGAGTGGTGAACATATTAATCAATTTCAAGCAATAATTCACAGTTCAAGTATTGAAGAGGGAGAAAATTGTTTTATAGGTGCAAATACTAAGAAGTGGAATCCTCATTAACATTGTCTAATCTTTTTAGTTTGAACTCCATCATTTATCTGAACTGCATAATTTAAAGGTCAGGCAAATCTTCCATTTTTCAAGTAAGAATACAGACCTTGACTTTCAGAAATTCGAACAGCCAAAACCCATTTTGGACAGCAGCCAAAAGTCTTGTCAGAGTGAAGGCTTTGATTTACAGGTGGTGAAAACTTTTGTCAGTCTCAAATGACTAGGTTATTGCCTTTGTAAGCAGGAATCTCTTAAAACAAACCTTTCCCAAGACAAGAAATTATTTTGTTTTTTAGAGCTTCATCTGATAATTCCAATAGCCGAGATCTCAGGGCAGTTTGTGTGGTGTTCAGCAAGATTTCATGTTTATTGGAGCTATAGAAGACATTTATTGCTTCATACACTGGGATCTCTTTTGGGATTCTTATTGGAATACATGCCATTAAATCACCTTCACCCAGTTGCTGCACCGATGGCTGTGGGGCATCTGCCAAAAAGCAGAGGCTTAGGCTGAATATTATACCAAATTATTTAGTTTGACTCTGACTGTTTCTAGTATCTTTCAATAAGAAAAACCACAAAAAATTAAATTCTAAAGTTTAAATTACATAGTCAAACTCCCAGTAACAATAAAATTTGTTTTAGATATGCAGAAAAGGTCAGTTTCTAAAACAGCAGAATTTGTTTTGTGTATAATATTTATAGGTTTTATAAACTGAAAAGCAAAAAGTCTGTTCATTGAAATAAATACACTTTCTTGCTATGATTTAGAAATTATTCAGTTAGTTTAAGAATAAATTATTAAATTAACATTTTGAGATACTGAAGGTATAGCTCATGATACTGGTCAATGTGATATCCTCGCCACACATTTGGGAACACTGGAGAACTGGAACCCAAGATTCTTATGCCTACCTCTCTGATGTGTAATCCCTTTCATGAGAGGCAAGATTGACAAATCAAAGATACAGTATACTTTATGCTTCCCTTTTTTGTGCCATCTGAACATCTAGAGTAAAATACCACTTGAATTTTGTTTGGTCTTCATGTGATTTGATTTCAGAGAGAAGATTCTCCACTGTACTCAAAAGAATCTCTATATCTTTTTATATAAATCTATGAAGCAGACTTCTGGACCTCCAGAAATCCCTTTCAAACTGAAATATTTAATGATTCTTAGCTGAGAAACCATAGTGAAAAAATGCAATAAATTATTTTCAAAGGAAGCCTAATTAGTGAAGCCAATAAAGTGATGACTAAAAAGATTACTTAAAAGAGTTGTGTAAGTCCTACATCAAAGTAAATTGGCATGGGTTTAAAACAGCTGATGAGAAAGTAAAGAATTAATGGAACATGGGAAAGAAAGCGTGAAGTGTTTAAAATTATGTAAAAGTTGATTCTCTCTAAAAAGTGTTACCAACATATAGATAGTGGCTAGGTCTCTCTCTTAGTGAACTGAATGCTGATTCAAGTTGCAAAGAGGGAATCTACAAATCTTCTCACTTATTGTCATACAGCACATCACCTGCCACACAGAAGAACATATCTGTCATGGATGTATAGAATTTAGACAACTAGCTTAATCTAAGTGTTTAGTTCATAGATAAATGGAGTGCTGAACTTGCTACCCAATTCAGTCAACGTAAACCATATATATCCTTTTGCTTTTCCTAAGTTTCAAGAGATACATGTGTTATACCAGAAGAGAGCACAAATGAAATAAAACAACACCTGATATATCCTTGGTAATCTGAGAAGGAACACTTCCTTCTGATCTGAAGGAGAGGAATTGAAGTCTTGGAAGAGTGAAACACTCCCATGATGTATTAGATTAACCAAAGTTTATAAAGACCTGCAAGTGAAATCCTTAATTTTATTTTACTATTTTAGAAAAAAAAAATCTATAAAATATTTTGTTTCTTGTTGTTCTTCTCTTTACATTATGTCTTTAATATATATTTGGATTTCTTCTAAAATTAATTGGAAGGCCACTTGCTGTCCTATCAGGTAAGTTTCAAAACTATTTTCAATTTTTTCAAGAAATAGAAAACTAAATTAATATACTTTATATCATATTAGTAAAGTATATTTTCTCATTGCACTTCTGAATGAGACACAATGAAAGCATATTTAACAATCACCAAAACACTACAATCCATTAAAAATCTATTTTGAGAAATAGTTTTAATTGTTAATCCCATTTTAATTGTTTTACTGTTTTCTTAGATTTGCTAAAGATTCTAACAGAATTAATCCATGGGAACTGGTAACTTTAAACACCTTCAGGAAACAGGCAGGTAAAGAATTAACTAATGTAATAAAATTAAATCAGAAATAGAAAATCTTAAATATCCTCACATGATATCTGTCATTATTTCAGAGCAAGAAGCAACTTCTAGATCTCTATACCTAATTAAGCTTAAATACATTTTTTCCTTTTTCTCTGCTTAGCAGAGACTTTGTGTGCATACAGGCTGAACTATGACATTGCAGGTTGATAGGTAGCTGAACAGGCAAGACCTGCCACACCTGTCTCTGTTCTCAGCTTAATTGAACATATATTAATATATCTTTCTAGTAGATCTTCCTCCTCTCCTGGAAGCTTTGATCTTAAAAAAACTGTCTTTCAATGTGTCTGACATCTTTTATGAAAAATCCTTTCTTTAGGATTTTTTCTCTTGAGAAGCTGAGAGGCTTCAGGAACAAAATGTAAACATTGATTATCTGCTGCTTGGAATGCAACAGGTGGATCTTTGATTGGCTCATGTTGTAGCTGTTTCTCATTAATGGCCAATCACAGCTCAGCTGGCTCAGGCAGAGAGTCCGAGCCATGGGCCTTTGTTATCATTTCTTCTTATTCTATTCTTAGCTAGCCTTCTAAAGAAATCCTTTCTTCTATTCTTTTAGTATAGTTTTAATATAATATATATAATAAAATAATAAATCAAGCCTTCTGAAACATGGAGTCAGATCCTGATCTCTTCCCTCATCCTAAGACCCCTGTGAACACTGTCACATGTCTGTCTTTTTGCACTAGAATTAGATACAGTAAAATGATTAAGGGATTGAAGTACCTGACACGCAAGGAGATGCTGAGACAGCTAGGACATTTCTAACCTCAGAAAGAGAAGGCTCAGGTGCATTTTATTGTTGTGGATAAATACCTGATGGGAGGGATTCAGAGAGATAAAATCAGAATATTCTCAGTAGCACCCAGACAAATACAGATTGCAACACAAGGAACTCCAGTTAAACATAAAATACCTTTTTCTTACTGTAAAGGAGGTCAAACAATGGAGCAGGTTGCCCAGACAGGTTGTGGAATCTCCATCCTTGGAGGTATTTAAAACCTCACCAGACACTACTCTGACAAGCCCACTCCAAGTGACATACTGATCTCCTGAGTTCCTGCCAACCTCAGGTATTCTGAGATACTGGGACAGTTTCTAGAAGAGTTCTTTGATCCCTAATGAGTAGTGGACTTCATGATATGTATGGAGATAGACAGATAAATAACTTAGTATTAAAGAAGATGGTTAAGTTACATAAGTTTTTGTATTTTCACTGGCAACGATCTTGACTATTAAAGCTTAGGTAATTTATTGATTAGATCAGTAATAATGTTATAATCACTGTAGTTATCATTATGCTTTCATTTTTCCTCCAATCTTAAATGCTCTGGATGAGATTCTTCTTGTATGCCTTTTTGTAATATGAGATTCCTTCCTTCTGGAGATGCTTTTTTACCCCTACTACTGCACATGGTATGTCAAGAACTGACCTGAACTAGCCCAGAGAAATGTATCTTTTTATGGCCAAAGTTAGGAGACATTGATTATTCCTAAGTATCTGCCACAAAAAACCCCATAACAACGACAACAACAATAAACAAAAAGAAACAAAAACCAACCAACCAAACAAAACCATCATCCCCTCCCAAAAACCCCCCCAACAAACAACAGTGAATTTAATTACCATATAACTCAAAAGGAAGATTCATTAGTACTAACCTGGAAATGTAAGGAAATATTTTTGGAGGTACATTCTGAAGTAACATATTTTTCTTCTTAAAAAATCTGAAAAAAACCCCTCATATGTAATTTTTACCACAATGTAGCATAGGAGGTGCATTTTCTTGTAAATAAGAAATATCTCTTGAGACATTTTCCTTGTCAAAAAAAGAAATATAAATCCCTTCTGGAAGTAGGGGAAAAGAGAATTTTAATTACCCTAAGCCGTGTGACAGTTTGCATTTGATAGCTTGACTTTTAATTTCAGTGGTTACTCACAGAGCACACTGCATTTGCTCAGCCATATGACATCTTATTTCTATTACAAAGATAAAGATACATTTTCTTTTACAAGGCCAAATTTCTGAGGAGTGGTACTGATAAAATTGGCTTGGCATCAAGCACAAGAAACTATCATGCTGGGCTAACCAGTATTATGAGAATTCATGTTTGTAATGTAGTTGATAAACTATGTAGTGCAGTGACTGAAGTTGTTCACAGCCTACTTACAGATTTCCTATTTAGTACTTTTAAAGAAAGATGAGAATAATAGAAAATTCCTGCAAAGAGCTTTTCCTTCTCAGACAGGAGAGCTCTAAAAATCTCTCTCTTTTACATTTTCTATTATTTTCTTCTTAAAAATAAACTAGATTCTTCTAGTCTGTATCTGATTAACTCAAAACTTCTTTAGAGTACGTTCTTTGTAGTTTGCAGACTTTTCATAATTACGAAGAATTTCTGGTCCTCATATGAATTTTAGAATTGTAGCACTATTAAAAACAGTAACTTCAGATGTTGCTCTTTGTCAAAGGTTTTGCACAAATATATTTTCCTTAACAAATATTAATATCGGTTTTGCAATTTATAATCAAAGTGACCACTGTCAGAACAGCACATGGGGAGTCAAAATGTATAATTCAATTAACTAGATGTCAAGTCCTCTTGACTTTTTTTTTCCCCTTATGCATATGGGCTACTTTTTGTGGAAGGAAGACTCCCAGGCCATTTTCTGTAAAGCTTCTTTCCAGTCAGCAGTCCTTACAGTCTGTCTTGGTGCCTTGCATTATTCTTGTCCACTCATGGGACTTGTTATTTCCCTTGTTGCTCTTTTTAAGACTCCCATCAGCCTATTTCTACAGCTAGTCAAAGTCACGCTGAATGGCAACACAGCCATCTGGTGGTACCATTCCTTCCAGTTTTTCATCATCTGCAAAATTCCCGAGAGTGCTCTCTGTCCTATCATCTGGTCATTAATAAAGATGTTAAAAAGTACTGGGCCCCTCACAGTACATTGCTGGTGTCTGGGATTCAGATGGAATTTGGAATTTGTGATGCTGATAATGAGCCCCCAAGCCAAGGGGCTCATTTCACTTTTCAATCTACCTTCAAGTCCTAATCACTTAAGTCCAAATCACTCTGCTGAGTCAAAATAGCTTTTACTACCCTATCACTGAAAACTTATTTAATCATATATATAAAATTTTCTTTAGTACTTACAATTAATAGTAAGAATAATACAGTTGATCTTTCTGTAAAAGGTTGATTTTCCATAACTGTAAACGTATTTCCTTGCGCCAAATCACTGAAACTATGCTGTTTAAGGTAGATGATATTATGGCTAGGGAATGATAAGATCCTCCCCATAGTCAAATAGAATCCATAGCCAGAACTCATATTAAAAAGATATGAAAATAGTATGAAATTTGTAGAATCATAACTTTTTATATAATTGCTGAAATTTACCACTCTTATTTGAGTAGTGGAGAAGGCTACCATATCCATTTATTGAAAATATGACTGATCCTCCTAGGTACATAAGAATAAAGTCACACAAAGGATCATTGCAGAGCTTCAACATTATGATCAAGACATTCTTAATATGTTGAAAAATCCTCAGATACAAACTAATATTTTTATTATTCTGGGAATCAGTCCTTTGCTTGTTTACCTGACTGCTTTTTCCTTGATGAAGAATGCAATCTGTAGCCCACTGGGATACTTCAGAATGGCATTTGAATGCTCATTAGGAAGCATTGAATATGCTATAGCTATAAAAAATAACCCTTGAACATGAAATAAAAAAATACAGAGAGAGTTTCAAAACTTATGAATATCCAGATCATGAACAGTCACATACAAGTTTTATAAAAGCAAAATATCTTTCTGAAGGAAACGCAAAAGATTTAGTTTCTCCCACACCTACCCTTTAGAAAGAATAGCAGAGAACAGTGCTGTTTCAAAAACTCATAGCTGAAAGCTTCTTCTACATAAACAGTCAAGATCCCTCATATAGGAGTAATGCTAAAAGGGGTATAAGGAACATTTCATATTCTGAAAGTCACTGGTACACAACTGGACCAGAAAAGTCCCTTTCCACAAGCAGAAAACAGAACAACAGGAATGTACTTCTGTTCTGTATAGTGACCTGACTGGGAAATGCTGCAATGTGAACCAGAACCCAATTGCATGAGGCTGCAAACCAGTCAGCTCTGAAATATAGCTTGATAATTTACAATTAAACTGCAAAAATAGAAGAATGTCTGGAGTTAAAGTTCTAGCTAGTCCAGCTGTAAGAACTCTGTTCATTTTACTCAGCTTATAGTCAAAAGGCAGACACTACATATAAATTTGGAACAGGTAAATGGGTTGATTCAAAGTTAGAAATTCTTTTGTTGATGGCCCCGGTCTTTCCCTGATGTTATTTTCTATTTGCCAGCACAAAGATCAACACTAATGGAAGTGGTGTTCATAATTATCTGGTGGGCAATAGCTCAGTTTTGTGATAAGCAGAAATGAAATACTAAATTCTCTTGTCCATCATTATTTCAAATCTCTACAAAAGCATTTAAATTGTTAATTATGCTAAAAAGATATTTCAGTATTTAGAACTTTTTCTGTATTCATATTCCTGTACTTGACGATAAAGACTTCTTGTGTAACCCAATGATCTACTCCCACTGGCTTCAGGAAAGCAGATAAGCTTATTCATGTCAAAACATTTAATTATAAATCTGATCATGTTGCTTTAGTACATCTTCTGAGAAGGAGGAAAAAAAAACTCTTAAATTTTATCTTGAAAAGAAAAGCCTTAAACATATAATAGGAAATAGACATGTAATTTAGGAAGAAAGTAACTTGGCAGTTCAAGGTAATTAATGAGCTCCTTATACTCTCTAATGATGAAAATGACTACAGTGCCCAGAAAAAAATAACTCTAATATGCGATAAAATTATGACAGATAATGAAAAGCTGCTTCTAAAACATATGCAATTAGTAATTGTGGTTTCACTTCTGTTCATGGCTTTGCACTTCCCGACAGTTAACAAAATAATAATGTAAAATAAATATGAATAGTAGAGTTGGCTAAAAAATAGTGTTCTTTTTGTTCAGTAAAATATTATTTTCCCCCATATTTTTTGCATTTGCATGCAGATGGATGAACAGAAAACCAAATGAAATAAAATGGAGTTTTCGCTGAGAATTTATTTACTTTACATCAAAGGCAGATAAGGGTTTTTTTCCCTCAGGGTAGTTGAACTGCATAATTGGGGGATTAAATCTGGTGTGGAAGGTCCTCTAGGGAGGATAAGGCAAACTTGCAAAATTATCAAATGGTCTAAATTTCACAGAGATTTGTTGTGATTTTTGCACTTCTGTGAGTTCTAGGTAGGACTGTAGAAGTGAATTAGAGTGAAATAAATACTACCAGCAAATGTAAGGAAAAGGTACACTGCATATTTCAGCTATACAATAGTGCTCTGTGCTGGGATTTGGCGGTAATTAAAAAAAATGCTGAGAGATGGGGCAAATCTGTGATGACAAAAACTATTAGACTATTAATATGCAAAAAAAAAAAAAAGGGTGCCCTAAGAGGGATATTTTCAAGAGTTGGAGCTAGTTAGAGATTCTATGTGTGCTGAAAGAGGAGTTGGAAAAACAATTACTAAGGAAATTTTTAAACTCTAAGTCCAAGATGAGCATGAAATATTCTTCAGCAAGAATTCACTATTGGTCAGTTCATATATACTGTGCATCATAATGTTTTCTGTCCCCAGTGAAGAAATTGCTTTGCTGGCATCAGCCTTCTGGTTCCATTTGCACACTGCCTGCATTCCTATAGCATGCCTTTGGATTACATAAAGATCACAGTTATCTGCTAAGCTAAATAAGTGATGCAAATGAGGCACCAGTTTAGGTTGAGGCACCTTCCAGTTACACTGTGGAAAAAATAGCTGCAAACACATTACTATAAAAGTATCAGGTAATGAAAAAAAGCATACTTCACGAGTGTTGGCAGAAAACACACTAACTATAAAATTCCTGTCATATGAGGTCTTCTAGAGACCCTAATATAGAGCTAAAGATAAAACTGTCTACTCTGAAAACTATTAGATCTCAAAACCAAGAAAGAAGGGCTATCTGCTTAACAAATAATTGTCTGAACTTTGCTTTGGATAGGAGATCCATTGCTTTGTTAAGAAAAAAATTAAGCTTGCTCTAGAGGCAACTAAAGGACATTTAACACAGACAAAGAAAACCATTAAAAATGAATACTGATCTTTAGTTCTTACTTGAAGGAAAGCTGACACAATATGGGCATTCCAAATAATCGTGAACAGCCTTTATCACTATATGACTTAAAAATTTATAATGGCTTTTGGTAAAATACCATGGCTCCAACCCACACAAGAAAAAAAAGCCTCATCTACCATTGTATTAGGCATTAGAAAATTTGTAACTGCATCCTGTGGATAGAATTTAAGTTGGTTTGTTTGAACACAGAAGTTGAGAGCAAGAAACATTTTAGAAATGAGTAAAAATTTGAAGATGGTAAAGAAAAAGTGGCAACGATGAAAACAATGAAGAGGCATACAACTGTAAAGACAATAGTAACTCAAGAGATGAAGATTAACTGCAGGAATTTTTTTTATGTATCAATGACAGATAAGTAATAAAAAGGGGTCTTTTGTGTACAATATTTAGAAGATATCTTTGTCTTAGGTTTTCTACTTGGTTTGATACAATAGTTGCTTTCTAAATCACTGTAACATTCTGTCATACACGTTGTATGGGCAATGGACTCCACTGTAACTGCGCATTATGAGAACACTGCCGCCTTCTGTTTGCTTTCACCCAGCCACCAACTAACATCATTAGCCAGCTACAAAAATAAAAAACAAAACCAAAAACCAAAAACCAAACAAAAAAAAATCCCAGAAAAAAAGCATTCCCTATTCACAGTCTTGTATTGTGGATCCTTTTCACTATATGCCATAGGATAAACTTTGAGTTATACTTTAGGCAGTATATTTTGTTTTACATTTCTGTAGGAATGAGGTCTAAAGCCATGAGGCATGTGTCGAGGGGATTACCATGAGAAAAGAATTAATGTGGGTGTGCTAGCCTGCTGATGGAAGTGACAGGTTATCAGGCAGAGGTTATCTTATATCAGCCTCAGGGGCTTCGAAGAGGGAGTGATGCCAACATGTCACACCCTTACACAAGACCCACAGCTTTTGTAAACAAAACTACATCTCTAATTCATATGCAAAGTCTCTTCCTCCCTTACCATTATGACAGAAATCTGGCATTTGAAATCCTCCATGGCAGAGGATAAGAATGCAACACCATTTCACACACAAATCCACACCCTGGCTCCTCTCTTCTCCCCAAAGCAGGGATGACTCTGATAAGATTTGAGTCTCTAACTGTGTCAGATGACACCCAGGTGAAATGAAGCTTAATTGATAGCAAAGTTAAGATTAATGAATTACCAATTGATCTTTTTTTTTTTTTTCTTTTTGCACGTCTATTTAGCACTAATGCAGTCAGTGCATTTATCAATGGTAATTTCTAAATTTGTATTTTCTTTGCTTCAATAAATCCCAATATCATTGTGATTGTGAAAGTTTTTATTGAATGCAACCAGTCTGATAGTGTCAAACTACTATAATTAGAAATTAAGTGCAGCCAACCTCATGTTGAAACAAGAATTTACTGGAAATAGCAAAGAGATAAGAAAACAAAGAATAACAACAACAGTATTAATAACAAAAGGACTAAGAAAAAGGAACTATTTGCATGGAAAACTTGCAGCAAATACTGACCCTTATAGATGAATAATGAGATGATTTGCTCTTGCAATTAAGGGATAACTATTGTGAGAATATTAAGAAAAACTTTAGTGGTGTATAGTTGTTATTGTGGCTTAGATGTCCTCTGTTCTCCCCATAGTTTCCTTTCCCCCCTGTATTGTGACCATCAGACAGCTGGGGTGGTCTAGGACAGGTACAAAGAAGGCTGCACATGTGTCCCTTACCTGGGGCAGCTGGGAATGGAAAAGCTTGTTGCTTAGGGGGTGTGGCACAGCAATACCTGACCTCTAATCAAGTTACAATAAAGCAGTCTCCACCGATAAATAGCAAAGAAGAGCTGACTGACAGACTTTGGGAGGGGCCAGGACTGGCTGATGCAACCCCCCAGGGGTATAAAAGACTGAGCATCCATCTTTAAGATGACCTGGTTATGTGGTATCGACAAGAGCTGTTCCTAGCACTGTGTATTGTTCCTTATATAGTCCTTTTGTTGTAGTTTTTTCAAGGTTTAATAAACCTTTTTAAATTTTCAAAGTGAGCAGTTGTTTCTCACACTGACCACCTCATCAGGACCCAAACAGAACCTACACCCCTCCTGTCAGAAGCCAGAGTCCCTTTTCCCCTGTCCCTGGCAATGACATGAGATGATACTGAGGCATATTAGGGTCTGGCCATGTTCTCTACCAGCTATTGCAAAATGCCCTGTCCTTGCCTTAAACCAAAACAATAATAAAAAGAAAGGGAAGTAACTTAAATATGTCAGCATAATAAATAGAACAAAATTAATATAACAATAGCAACCTTCCCTCTAGTCTATCTTGGTTATGTGATATGAATGGTTAAAAAGGGATTTTGTAGGCATTAAACCCCATCTTCGTCATGAATTATGAACTGATTGCAACTGAAATTAGAGATAGCTGATATGTCTTGTTTTAGTCTATTTCTGTCATGGGAATGGCTTAGAGATGGGTAATTTAATGTAAAGAATTTTAGGACATATTTTTGTTACAGGACAGGATGAAAGACTAATGGCTCAGATGTCAATTCTTTGTTGTTTGAAGGTAATATTAAGATAATACTGCCTTAAGGAGTTTAGTCCAGTTCCCATCAACAGAACTTCTGTGTCACCTAACTCATTTTGCAAATTTCTCAAAAGGCACATAAAACCTTTGTTCACCTTTCTTCTTTATAGCCTAATGAAAAAGGTATCATAGTGAATGGCTGCATGAAATAATCTAATGGGGAATTTAGTTTCATAAACACTGGTATCTAACAGCTTGTGAGATGACCAGGTTACTGGAAATATGTACCTTTCTGAAAAAGTAGCTGTCAGATACTCCCATAAAGTCTGCATTTAGAGAACTGAATATCAGCCCTAAAACTTCATTTGCGTCTACCTTGCAATTTGATGTGCACAGTTTTTACCTCCTTGATGGATTATATTATTTCAGGTGATGAGACCTTCTGGGTAACGTCATATATTGGTCTATTGCCCCAGTGACAACTGCCCAGTCTGCCCTCATCCTCTCTTTGCTCTTTCTCTCTGCTATTCCTTTTACCTTTTCTTCCTTCTGCTCTCCTGCACTTCTTCTGTAGGACAAAACTCTTTGAGTATTTTTGTATGGCCTGGAAGCCTAAATTTTACCCAGGCTTCCTGATGAGATGCCAGCCTTTATATTCCATTTCCAAAAAAGTGTTACCAGGACCTTAATTTGTTTTGTCTGGAATATGTGTTTGATAAACTTATATATATTGGCATTTTGAAGCCATTTGTGTCAGTATTGTGCTCTTGCTCAGAGCTGTATGATAGATAATCCTCTAGTTCATACTGTTGCCTGAAACTATTAACTATAACTTTAGGCCTTGTCTTTTTCTACTTTATTGAAGATCTATCAGATTCTTATCTGTGTTGGCTCCAAAATATCTGTCTGCGATGTACCAGGAAGAATCTTAAGATCTTCCTGTTGATATCTTTCAAGTTATTTTAATCAACCTCAGTTATTAGGTATTCTATCTTCCTGTTTTCCTGAAAAGGTGATTTTTCTAGATTAGTCATGAACAAGTACTTTTCCTTCTGATGATTGCGGTTATATTTTTCTGCAGTTGATATAATAGCACAAAACTTTTCTCCTCTCTTCTACAAAAAAATCCCACATTTTATTGTGGTTTTTTTTTTCTTTCTCCAGCACATACACCTATATATACCACACATTTGCATTGCATTTGATTAGATTTTTGTGCTTCATTCATTGCATTGAAAGAGTCCTACTAGTGCAATACCTCTTGGCAACTTTCCTGTTTCTTCATTCATTTTATATATAGGAGAGTCTTTACTGCTTTCTTTTTTTCTTGCCCTTAGTATCCCTGATGCCTCATTTCACTTTCCAGGCTGTGTCCATCTTTGAGAAATTGTTTCCGTGACATTAACAAACATTACTTTTTCTCTTTTGCTGCATCTAGTTTTGGAACATAAGCCGGAATCAAGGTGAAGCCAAAGTCTAGAACCAATTATTCTCTTTCTGCTATGCAGATTATACTCACGCTGCGGTCTGGTTATTATATCCTGATTTAGAGATCATGATAATCCATCAAATTTCTTTGTTTTCTGTACACCCTGTCTTCTAGATGATCTCACATACTATTTTCATCTTTAAACCTGTTTTTTGTTGTTGTTTTTAACCCTGGAAGCAGCTCAGCTCAACCAGCCAGTCCCTCACTGGCACTGTTGGGTCGGGGAGGGAAATGGAAAGAAAAAAGTTAAGTATTTATATATTGAGCAATAAAGGCAATTTTAATAGCAAAAGCTGTGCATGAAAGGCGAAAACATAAGAAATTCATCTTCCCCTTCCCATAGGCAGGCAAATGGTTAGTCATCTCCAGGAAAACAGGGCTCTGTCACCTGTAAAAGTGACTTGGAAAGACAAACACCATCAATCCGAATGACTCTCCTTCCTCCTTTTTCTCCCAGGTTTACATGCTGAACATGGCACCAAATGGCCTGGGATATCCCATTCATCACCTGGGGTCAGCTCTTGCATCTGTGTCTTCTCACAACTTTTTGTGCAACGCCAGCCTTCTCACTAATAGAGTAGGTTGACAGGAGGAAAAAGACTTGTCTCTGTGCAAACACTGACCAGCAGTACCTAAATCATCCCTGAATTATTATTTTCAGCATAAATTTAAACACAACCCTGTGTACCAGCCATTGTGAAGAATATTATCTGTGTTCCAGCCAAAACCAGAATATGTATTGAGCACAATTCCTCAAGTATTTAAGGGCAGCTATGGAACAACATTATACCACAGAAACGAGTCAGTTTCTAAACAAGCATTTCTGGTGGTGGATAAAAGTCTCATGCTGAATAATTCTTGAAGTGTATGTTCAGTTCTTGTTCTCATATGACTATTTTATGATTTTCACAAATAAATACAAATGTCACTGGATTTCTCTCCACGATTTCTTTTTCCCTCACAGACATTTTTACGTTTTTAAAGACAAAATTGTAATATTAGTTCTGCATCAAACTATTTTTACACCATTTGTCACAGTCAAATCACTTAGGAAAGCAGATGACCTATGAGATTTAAATCAAACTAAATAAAATAGAAATAGACTTACATGAAAATCCAGAATGAGATCAAAACTCAGTCTTTATGCTGCGTTTATGAACTTCAGAATTTAATCTTTAGAACAAAAATGTTAGCAGTAGAAATATGTTTTAAAATGTGTTAGAGACTCAAATAACCAAATCTTTATCCTACAAATTCAGATTTTTATCAAACTAAACTGAACAACATAATGTGCATCCCATTCTGTCAATCACACAAACTTTCCTTTTAGACAAAAGGCACATTTTTCATTCTATGTACAATAAATATAGAGATTTAGATACATGTATGTGCATCTGCGCATTTCTGTGACCTTTACTCCACAAGGCTGCAGTATATATGTATTTTTAGATACATCTGGCTACAGTTTAAGTCATTAAATATATAATATTTACTTGACATACTGCTTACATGAAGCTAAAAAAATTTAAGAGCTTCATATTTCTCTTAACTTGGTTTAAGTAGATATATTTTATATAAACAAAATTGATTTTGACAAATATCCTTTAAAAGCTAAGAAAAAAACTATGATGACCAGCTTTACATATAGAGATATACAGAGAGAAATATATATGATGAGGAGAATTTTGCTTTCAAGAACATGAGAGAACACAATTGCTACTAAATAGCTTTTTTAAAGATAAATCAGATCTCATACAAACACTTTCCTCTCTTTATTAATTAATAATCAATATTCATATTGGAAAAAATAGAGAACTGCATAGGAAAGAAAACTTCCTTATTAAATATACTGTTTTCAATTCTATTTTAAATTTAGAAAGCAGTAAAAGAGGAAAAATAATTTAACTCTTTGGCAGCAATAACTGAATTTTCAAGGAAACATGTCAGTTGCAGACAATATATCAGGCTGTTCAAAGTACCATTCTATTCCTTCTGAATAGATCTAGAAAAGGATAAATATGTCCTACTTTGAATTTCCTTTCTTACTGCTTCTTTTACTCTAATGTTTTGCTCATCTACTGCTCTTGGGATATGAGCTTCCTGGATGTCTAACAATGACTGCATTTTTTTTCTTACTTCCAAATTAATACACTCAAAGAAGCAGAAAGAGAGAAAAAAAAAGGTTATAGTCACAGGGTGTTTTGAGTTTTAAAGACAGATTTATCTGCCCTTGGGCTAAACTAGAAACTACTATTGTTTTCCAGTTAAAAATATATCAATTTTACACTTGTGTAAATTCAGTTCTGCAATTAAAAGGGAATTGTGCACAACATATATAAATGTAGGTCTCTGCAAGGCAGAGTTAACAATATTGAGTATTTAACCTTAAATTGGTTAAAATTATTTTTTGCAATTAATCCCACCAAGGATGGATTTAGTTTTCGTTGTTTTTTGGGGTTTTTTTGGGAGGGGATGGTGGGTGGTTATGTTCATTTGCTTGTTTTTTGCTAATTTCAGGTTTCTGTGTGTTTAACTGTTTGTATCATTCCACTATGTGATAATGTTCAATTGACAAGTTCAGTCTTCCTACAACAATAACAATGAAGATTTCTCCTTTGAAAGGAAGATTTCTTCTGTTAACTCTGCAGCAAAGTAAATATCTCACACAGCTGAGATGCTGGTATGTAAATTTGAAAAAGAAGACAAGGGTCATGTTTCAACATTTCAGGTAAATGGAATAAGAAGATTTTAAGCATCCCTTCTTACCAGACATTCATCAATTAAAAAACCCCAAAAATGACTTAATGTCATGTATACCTTTTAAGTATGAACCTCTATGTAAAAGTGAGGTTATTTTGAATAATTTATGATTTAGAAATTATTCTGTACCCAGCAGTTTAACTCCCTATGAACTAACTATATTAACTATACTAAATCTTAGCAGCATAGTCTTCCTGATGGTCTTCCCAAATGAATTTTAAGGTAGTGATTTTGAATAGTGATTTTGAATGACAAGGCAAGATATTCACACTGCATACTAGTTACTGTTAAGAGAATGTTTAGTCCCTGTGCCTTGCAACCATGGCAGGTGTGGGTCCTGCTTTATTTCTTACAGCTGATAAATCTCTGTTTACCACACTGGACTCTGCAATTGCCTGGCTTTGCTCCAGTCAATGTCATGAAGTTCTTACAACAGAATCAGGAATGTTTTAACATCATCACATGCGTAGAGAAATTAAAAGTTTAAATAGAGAATTTATTTTAAAAATATTAAGAACCTAGTAGGAAGTCTTCTGCACAGCGGCAATATTTATTAACAGGAGGGATCCATAGAAATCATTTCATCTACCATAGTTACAAAGCTAAAAATGATATAATTTTTGCTAGCATAATTGACTAATTTAGTATTTTAGTCCATTCTGTCTTTATAGAATATAAAACATGGGACATGAAGAAAGGCTTCTGACAAATTTTATTAGGACTTTTTGAAAGGACTGAGCTCTAAGCATTTTATTGCTTACCTCCATGGCAGCAAAAACTCTTCCCATTGTTATGAAGCCTGAGAAATATATATGTTGTCATTTTTGAGGACTGAAATAGAAGAACCTTCTTTTTCTGGTCTGTCACAAGGTGAAGGAACTAGATACCTAAACATGGCTTAATTTATATTCTTCTAAAAAAAACCCAAGTTTCTAATTACTCAGAATATGCCTCGGAGTATTTGCAATGCTAAAGTATACATTAGGATTGTTCACCTTCAGAATCAATAAAAAGAAAAAGAAACAAGTATATACTTATCTTAAAGTACAAATGTAAATAGATTGGATAATTGTTACTCCAAAGGTATGATTTTTTTCTCACTAAATTTGAAGGGATTTTATAGTAGTCATCTCAGTGTAGGCAATAACATAATACAGCATGCAAATTTAGGTAAAATTTATACCCTTCTCCCCTTCCAGAATTTTGATACATCCTCCATCTGTTTTGCCTGAACAGATTCCATTTCCATCTCCTCTTCCACATTATGCTTTGAGTTTTTTCTTTTGTGTTTGTGAGCATGTTGGAAGGTGTCATAATGCACAAAGTTAACTTGGGGATCAAGACTTTCTACTACTAAAAAAATTCTTCTCTGACTGTGAATTCACAGAGATACATTAAAGTCTTTCACAAGGTTTTGCACTGTTCTTATACAGAAACAGATCTGAGGGTATCTCCCCTAGGCTGGACAAACAATATAGACTCAAAAGGATTACCAACAAATGAGTAAAAGTCACAGCTGCTCTGAGATGTATGATGATGATAAAAATTTTATCATGACTGGAAAAAACTTTACATTAATGTCTTACAATGATATTGTCTCATGATAGTAATAGTAGCATGTGGAAGAATCACGAGCAAATGATTAAACTGCAAATGATATAAAATGGAAGTGTTTTGTGGACACAAAACAAACTTTTGTTTGGGAAGTTCAAAGGATGAAAGCCTATTCCCCTTTTTTTCATGCAGTTAGCCTTCCTCAAGTTTTGTTTACTTTGATCCACTATTTGTCTGAAAAGATCTATTTATGTCTAAAACAAATTAATCTTAAAGAATGACCAAGGGATTTTATGGACAGTTCCTTTCATAAGAGAATCAAAGCACCTTTCAAGTATTTTATTTACATCGAAAGGAACATTTTAAAACATAGCTCCCATTCTTGCATTTCATATAGATTGATAAATAGTGAAACCTGCATATATATATATATATATATATACACACACACACATGTATAGGTACTACAATATTGCACAACCTTCAATTATTCTACTCAACTACTCCTAATGTTGTGCTGTCAGCATCAAATAGTGCTAATGAACATAAACAACATTGCTTTGTGGGATTATTAGAACAGTGATGATTTAAAAAAACTTGTGAATATTGAAGCTCAATTTTAGTTAAAGTTGTGTGTGCTAGATCCAGGTATCAAAACAATGTTTTTTCCCAGAAGATGATGAAAAATGAATATCTAAATCAAAGACTGGATATAATTTTGTTGACTTTAAGGCTTGTCACTTATTTATTTGCTGTTTTCTCATGCTCTCAAATACTCCCCAGTCTCTTGTCATCCTCCAGTATATGGCTCTTTCTTTTGCAAGTCTGTTGGAGTTGCATCTTTCCCCCCATGATAAAAGGCTTATCTTAGTTGTGCTGATATTGTGTTGCTGAGTCTGTTGGAAGCCTTCTTGGCTCCAAATCCAAGAACTAAACCACACATAACACGGTGCTGCTGGACCACCACACTGATACATAAGTATGGATATCCTATGGTATAGGAACCCAGACAGTGCAGTTATTATTTTGAAAAGCAAAGAAGATAATGTCACTTGAACATGCTAGTAAAAGCCAACGTGTATTGGAAAAGTTAAGGGTTTTACCAAGGGTGTAGTTCTGAACATTATACAACATGTGGCAAGTGGCACTGCTTTATAAGTTTGGTGCAGTGCTTGTTTTCTTTCATTTCAATTATTGCCATGGGAATATAGTTATTTCCAAAGTCTCATACACTCAGTAACTAAATTCAGCAGCTGTGTGAAAGGTTAATTGTAAGGCAAATGGATTTCTAGGTTACTTTCACAAGGACACATGATAGGGCCAAGTCTTCACAATCCAACCAGAGAATAATCAATACTGAGCATGCAGACGTTCCTACAGAGCTCGTAGAACATAAATAGAAGTCTAGTTTTAAAATATTTTGTTATTGAAATATCTACCTCCTGCCCTGGGGTTGCAGTACCTGACATCTTTGGACACAGCAGATGTACTCATCCGCCTTAGTGACGAATTTTCAAGATACAGGAAGAATTATAACAATATTAGCATTCTTTCCTTAAGATATAATGTGTGCTTAACAACTACTGCCATGGCTAAGAAAAACAAAACTAAGTAGAAGCTGATTTCATAAGTCATATAAACATTTTTGTGAGAATGATTTAATTAGCACAACTATGAGCCCCAAGTATTTTTAGTTCGAGAAAATGGACTGCTATCTTGTTTAGGAATAGGTTTTTATTATTGTACCATGCAAATATAATAAGTAATTGATGAGCTGTTGATAGAATTGTGTCACACTTAGAGTAGGGGAAGTAGCATTATAATTTTGCTTGGATTTTAATAGGATAAAGAAATCCGGCCTGAGATGTTAAAATATATCAGTCCCTATAACTTAGGTCATAAAAAATACTGGGTATTCAAGAGCTAATCAGTTCTGACTGTCAGTATCTACAGTCAAAATTGTTATTCAAGGAATTTCAGTTTACTTTTTGGAAGCAGTTAAAACCTATTAAATCATGTTTTCAGCACTGGAGTTCTTTAAGGATCAAAGTATTTATCAGCATTTTCAGATGTCTGTTATTCATAATTATACAAAACAATTTGGTTTTTATTAACACCTACAATATCTGCAGGGAGATGAAGAAACAAAGCATTTCTTCATGTGTGTCGGCCTGAAGCTTGATCTGGTCATCTTGAGTTCTATCACATATTCAAAAATATACAAAATCATATGAAAAGAAAGGAATAATTAATGTTATTTAACTCACATGTTGAGGATAATCTATCTACCCAGGACACAGAATTCCATTTTTCTTTCATCACACACTTCACATTCATGGCACAATTCTTCTGTAAAGAATATTTTGCTTATCAAGTTATTGCATTTTGCCCAAAAAATTAAAATATCCTAGAGCCAGAAGCATTCAAATTATTTCTTTGTTGGTAATTCTCTAATTTGAAATTAGATATTCAGTCCAACAAATGTTTCAAGCAAGGGATTTTCCAAAAAAATTTGCATAAATTAGTCAGGTGAAAAGCTTAAATACTTCATAAAGCCATTCATGAATGAACAGTGAATAGATAAAAATCGTAAATAGTAATTTTGTATCCAAAGATTCAAAATAATGTCAATATTGTAAAACATCCTCTGAAGTAATAACCAGAAGAGGATAGGTTTGCTATTGTTTCTTGGAACTTTGTTTACAAGACTACTGACAGGAAGACTGACTAGCTGTCTCTGAAATAGCTCTGCTCTGCAGTATGACACAGATTTGGGGCTTTCTCATTTGTTTTACATTCTCTGAGGCTGTCAGCTTGTGTGAACTTTCTTATTTCATCTTTCTCAGACCATATTTTTGAAATGTGCATTACTTATTTGGAATTTCATAAAAATGCATGTCATTGAGTTGAAAAACTCTTTCAGGTTCATAGCTGTGAAAAGTCAAACAAGGCAGAAAGTCTAAGCCTAAAGTATCTTCAAAACTTTGGAGAATTCTAGGCAATCCAGGGACATAAAGTGATTAATAATTATGTAATAAACATGGGAAAAATGGCTTTAATTCTTCAGTGAATACTATGTGTGTGATATAAGCAGGTTCTGTGACAGTACTAAGTACATAAAGGAGGAAGACAGAACTGCAGTGAAAATAGAGATTTCACTCTTTTTCCTTCTTTTTCACCAAGCTGAGAGCAGAGACCAGATTGTATCTGCTTAAAAGGAAGTTAAAGATGTCAGTGCTAACCTAGGTTATTTAAGCAACCCTTTGGAACTTCTACATCAAATCAATCTTCAATGGAGGATACATCTAAAACTGCAATCAGTTTTTCTTCCTGCTCATTTTATACAACCCTGAGATAAATTAAATTTAGGCAAAATTACAGTTATGACACTCTGCAAAACAATGAAGGGCATATGAATAAATTGGTAGATATTTCAAGAACCACAGTGTAATCCAGCAAAGCACTTAGACTTTTAAAATACCTCATGGATGCAGATGTTCAGGAGTCTCCTCTACCCTCCAAAGACAGCTCTGCCCCTACATCATACATCAGGCCTCAAACTGACCCATTTCTGGTGTATGAAATTGTACTGGAATAAATGTCCACATCTCTTTGTCTAGAACACAAATTAGAACAGCAGTTGCCTCCTGTGAAAATGTGTAAGATAATCTTCCCTTCATATAACTTGCTGGAAAATCCAACTATCTAGCCAAACTTAAGCCATGCTCTTTCAATCAGGCTACTGGCCAAGATAGTGGGACAGTAACAAGAACTTGTTAAGGAAGTGAGGTGATTTAGGATTTTGCAAGAGTAATTTAGGTTTCAGTCTTCAGTCAGCTCTGCATAGAGCTTGTCCTCACAATTCTTTTGGAAGTTTTACCCCTTAACTGTCAGAAGTCCTTGCTCCTCTAGAATTGTGAATACAGGCTAGACACAAGCAAAAAAGCCTTTTGTTTTTTCTCTGAACGGTTGCTAGATTTTTCTGCAGCAATTCTCAAAAATTACAGGAAAAGTACATGCACTTTGTCAAGGCTGATCTTACTTCTGTGCTGTCATTAAAAAGGCAGGCTTCAATTTTGCCAGCTAGCTCCCTGGTATTAAGTGAAAGACTAATACCTACCTTAATGGAAAGACATTTCTAAGGACTGTAGGAATCTTATCCTCAAGCTAGCTGGGATATCTTTGGTAGTTGTAGGCAGATTTATAAATTATATAAAGTCAATTACTTTCTGGATCTTGGATTTTTAGACATATATGTCTTTTTTATCTCTCTGTTGGTATTTTGGCTAGTGTAGATATCTCAATGAACAATAAGCAGCATGTAATAGATCTCCAACTTGTTCCATCTTCCTAATATATTCTGCATTTCTTGTCAAAATCCGTGTCAGTACTGGGAAAGGTTTGTTTCCAGAACAAGATGATTCCCTTTTAGCTATTTGTCCTCATAGTCAACTCTTCTTTCTGCTGAAATCTGCATCCCATTTACAATTTATTCCCACTGTTTTCAGTACAGCTCTTCACACATATGGAAGCTAAAGAACCTTTAGAAGAGCAGTGTTGTATGTTGAGTTAAATCATTAGAAACATAAATCGTTCTAACTCATTCTTGCATACATCTATAGCTTTTTGACTTGTTTACATTTATGACATAGCTAGTTTTGAAAGAAAAATATAAATTAAGAGTTGCTGCAAAAAGTACCTACCTAGGATGTTCACATAGTTCTAGTTGTTGTCAGAACTGCAATCACAGAAACAAGACAACAAATCCTTTCAAAGAACATCAAATAATTTGCAGTAGGACCTTTTCTGCAAACAAATCTCTCTGGCTGAGAAAAAAATCAGTGTTTTCTCAACTCTACATGAATCTAAAAATTAGAAAAACATGTAAATAAATTGCTATTACAAAACTGAACGCTAGCTTTGGTAAAGGCTAACTTTACTACACTTCTGGTACCCTTTTCATGAAAATGTTATTCTGTTTTTCATGTCAGTCAGTTGGAGAATATCAGTCAGCACAAAATGGTGTTCCTGTCTTGTAGGCTCCCTCTTTTGGATAGGCAGATCTCTTGCTGCAGTTGAATCCAGGAAACAGAAGGCAAGAATAAGGACAGGCCATCTGGCTACTTCACAGTGTCGTGTTACTGAAGACTACTGAAGTATTATTCTAAAACCTCATAACCTGATAGTGGGCACAGAATAAGAAATATTAGGCCCAAATCCTTCAAAATTAAGGGAATTTAGTTTAGCAGGGGTATTTACATTAAACCTTTTCAACAAGACCTGGTATAACAGGGTGCAGAGTTGCTTCAGTTCAAAGGAAAAGCTGAATAGGCTATTGGAAAATGATTAAAGGAACTGTATTCCCATCTCTAGAATTATGCAAATAACAACAATTTAACTTTTGTTGGGTGCATGAAGTGTATTTAAGGATAAAAATATGTCTTAATCCACAGAGAATTCTGTTTGTATAAATAAGCATCAAGAAGACATTTTTAGGATATTTCAATTTATCCAAAGTGAAGCATAGCTAAACTATAAAATGCACCATGTATAGTAAAGAACCTTCAGAGAATTCTACTCAGTTTGAAGACTTCAGTATTTTTCTTCAGACAGTTTTTAGTTTGTTGGGGTTTTTTTACATAAGATATTTTAAATGTAGGAAACCCTTTCCAAAGTACAGAAATATGTACTTTTTCTGATTAAAAGATCTTTTTCCTGAAAGTGTTCTCTCATGTTTTCTTCATCGACAGGGTTGGATTTTAGTTTGTCAAAAATAATTGGTTTGCATGATGTCTTTTGGCTCAGATGTGATGTCTGAAATTAAAGGCAGTAACAAACAACTTGTATTAAACTCATTATTATAAAAGTATATGATTGTCAGGTTTTACATTTTGAATATAATGCATAGTTCAGTGTTTGAAAAAGATGAAAATGAAATGTGAACAATGCCCACTGAAGCAGAACATAATCTCTTAATGTGCAGTCAATTAATGTCTTCTTAACCACTTTCTAAGCCTCAAAGAATTCTCATGGTGGAGGTGAGCCACAAGAAAAGAGACAATTTACCCAAACCTGGACCTTATGTGGTTTTATTTGGTAGAAAAAACCGCTTCTACTGATCATGAGTCTATTGTCTTGTGAGCTGCATACAAAGAGAAAGATCTAATGCATTTGAATTTAAGGGAACTTGGTTTGAATCTTTCCACCTGCATTTTCATCTGTTTCTCTGCAGTCTTGCAAATGTCTACAGACTTGGTAGTTTTGTAAATAAAATAACTATGCATGGGTAAAAGAGACCTTGGCACTTCAGAAAGGATTCCACAATTTTCTGCATAAAAATAATGAATCAGTTAGAAAGACTGAAGAAAATTCCTGTCTGAAAGCCTTTCCTTCCAGGGTTTAGGTGCCTAACTGAGTTTTGGTAGTTTTCTTATATTGATTCAGGAGTCAAAAGTCCAACTCATGCCCAGAAGCTGAAGAAGAATTTTTTTTATTTTACCATTAGCATAAATTCAGAAATAATTTCTGGGGTGATATTTATTATGTCAAAATTTGTTCTTTACTTGCGATTGAAAAAACCACCTGATCCTGTAAATATAAGAAAATCTATGTTTCTTTGCTTTGATTTGGTGTTGTCACAATTGCAAGAAGAGAAAAAAAGAGTAAAATAATTCAATTTTTTCTCTGGTAGGAAAATATAATATAAATGTATAACTCTTTATCAATGTATTTCTGTAATTATAGCAACAATATGACAATAAACTCAAAGAAACCACAAGAAATCCTTCTTACATAAACTTAATCTTCATGACAACTATCTCATTCATTTTACTTACCATTGCTCTTGCGATTATCTTGCTCTTCCATCTCTAACACATTTTCAGAATGAACTGACTTTGAATTATGACAGCCTATTTCACCTGAAAATTAGAGTAAAGGAACATTGAACCTCATTCTGTTGCATTGCACTCTACACATTTACTTTTTTTTCAGGTCATACATATTTATTCATTCCTTCTAGTGAGGTTGTCACAGTTTAGTTTAGTTCAAAATCTCCTTAGACACGAATTTATCCTCTCATCTGCAAATAATGAAATTTTATTTATCTAGATAGCCACCTAGACACACGTAAACAATAACATTTTAAAGCCATCAAAAGATTTGAGACTGCTGAATCCACATTCTGCAGTTCTTTCCCTTTGATTGTGCATCTCAATCTTTGTTTTTTTTTTTTTTTTTTTTTTTGCAATACGAATTTGCTATAGAACATCTAAGCTCAAAGATGTAGTGCCAATAGTCTTGCAATGGCAGGTTGAACTCAACAGACAATCAAGAGGCCTGTCTGGACTTCAGAGCTGATTATGAGGTCACATCAGAGGTTGCTTCTGCACATATGTTTGGTTTCAAAGGTGCAGCATGCCTTGAGAAGTGTGAACACGTTATTACATTTTTATAAGTAAAAGTGATATTATTTTGATTTAGCTATGTGTTTGAACCTTTTCTGGCCCTTTAATTAACCAACAGGCAGAACAAAAGAATGAAAAATATGGACTTTTCATGCACCAAATATGTAGAAGAGTTAAGGAGGAGATGAACATTACAAAAGATGACTGAAAACTAGGAAAAGTAGGAAAACAAATATAATAAAGGATATATAGGGAAAAATGCTTATCAGACAAGGAATAGGAAAAATACTGCATAACAGGATGATGCAAGATATAATCTGGAAGAGAAATTCTGTCATGTATGGTGTCTAAAAACTTGCCTCCAGCAAGGAATTTGCACAATATCCCAGATTATCCCTACAGAGAAAGTGATGAAGCATGGACTGATAAGTGGAAAATGAGATGAGCGCAAAACTGGCAAGACCCTTGTGATCAAATTTGATCATTACTGTACTGTGACACTAATAGAAGACTCACTCTTAGCTGGTGCTTCCCTCAGGATTTAGTACTTGAGCTACCACTGATGAATGTGTATACTAAAAACTTGAATGATGGCATGGAGAGCACTCTGAGCAGCTTTGCAGACAGCAGCACATGCAGGGGAGCAGTCACTTTGCTGGAGGGTAGAGCTGCTATTCAGATGGACTACAACAGGCTGGAGGAAGGACTGATATATATCTCATGAAATTCAGAAATAGCAAATGATAAGTCATGCATCTGGGTGGGAATAATCCCATACATCAGTACAAGTTAGAGACTGACTGATTATAAACATTTTTGCAGAAGTGCGCTTTGGGGTCCTAGCAGATGAGTAGAAATTTGAGCCACCATTGAATCCTTATAACAAAGGTGGTTATCAATATCTTGGGCTGCATTAATGAGATAGCTGCCTATAAAATGGCAGAAATTACTTTTTCCCCATCTATTTACTACTTGTGAGGTTACATCTGGAGTGTGACATCTAATTTCAACTCCCCTGCACAATATAAAAAGACACCAAAGTATTGGGACGAATCTAGCAAGAAACTACCCAATGTTCATGGGACTGGAAAGCCTAAAGTACAAGGAAAGGCTAAGTGGATTGGACTTTGTTCAGACTTAGAAAGAGAAAAGAAAAGGGAGATATTAATGCTAATACCTAAGAGCAGAGCTTGGGAGATGGTCCCAGAATCTTATTAGATGCACGTCAACAATACACAGGGGGTAGGAAGCAACAGACTGTAATTACAACAGAAGATATTCTCAATTGATGCAGGAAACAAGAGCTATCAAAGATAGTGGAATATGCAGTAGGGTTTCTGAGATGCATGTGGAATTTCCATTACTGGCGGCACACAAATTTTGGTAGGGCAAGGCCCTCAACAGCTTGACAGAACTGATTCAGCTTTAAGCGGTGGATTTGTGCTGGGTTAACTTTGTGCAGCAGTGAGATATCTGCCCACAAGGAAAAATGTGACAAAAACACTTATGGGTTTAAATAAAGATGGGGAGATCACTTAGCAATCCCCATTATGTGCAAATGAACTTGGAAAAATTAATTTATTGCTATTTACGATAGATGTTTGTGGTGAGAAAAAAAGGTTAAAAATTAAAACACCTTTCCCTGCGCCCTCATCCTTGGTTTCAAAGTCTCATTTCATTCCATTTTCATTGTGTCCTACAGTGGATCCATTTTGGAGCTAGTCCCTTCCAGCCTAAATTACTCTCTGATTTTGTGATCCAGTGTTAGTGACATGAAAATGGAAAGATGAAATAATGAGACATACACAGCAGTAACAACTTTATGGTACAGGTGGAGGTATAGAGACATGCACAAGGAGGAGGGAAAATAAAAAGGAACAGCTGCTCATCAGCCTTTTTTCAGCATATATATGAGTAAAACAGTAATCCTTAGCATGGTGAAACTGCAGGAGATCATTTATGTATCCATGACTGCATATAAAATGTGCAAATATTATGGTTTAAAAATAAAACACATACCATGAATTAGTCAAAATTGCAATATCTTAATATTTGCAGATAGCCATGTTGATAATTTGTAAACAAGTCTTCATTGACTTGACAGGATGATTTGCAGGACTAATTAATGCATTGTATAAGTAAATAGATACAGCTCTATGTTTCATGCTGAATTTGATGCAGAAAAATTATGTATGTGTAGATATAAAGCTATTATCCTTATAGTTATCAGTGACTGTTTGACTCATTTATCACAATTTTAGTGCATCTGTGCCACAGGAGGCTGTATCAGCACAATGCAAATCTTTTATAAACAGAAGTATAGTAACAAAAAAAAATGAAGTGTTGGTAAAAAATAGTTTCTTTTTTGAAGTACCACTATTGTCTCCAATCTTTGTAAAAAATAAATGCAATCAATCCAAACTTTATCTCTTTCCAGATTTCACAGAAAGTATGGTTTTCATAAAATAGGTAATAGCAGTGCTCTTCTTTAGCTTAGCTCTAGTCACTACTGTGATTCTCAATTTGATACTGCCCTCCAGGGAAATACCCACACACTTGTCATTTGGACTAGGAGTGCAGTCATCACTACAGAGATCCATTTCTCATGCTTGTCACTCAGCTCTTGAAAGGATACACATCCACATATTGTATATCACATACATTCCACACACTGCAAACCATCACCTCGCACTTTTGATCTGCACAGAAAAAGATGACTATTTGCAGAGCTCCATATTAGGACTTAAATTGAAATAATGTCCAGACAACCTAGAAAGTGCTTAGGTCTGGAGAATAGTTTAAATGCATTCTGTGTAAGACTGAAATTAATGCTTGTGATCTATTTGTTACAAAATTTCATATACTAAGTTTTCCTATGCAGTACCTTTATTTTATTGAGACTTTTTGCTCACAGGAATACTTAAAACAGTTTTAAAAATACAATACTACTGTCCAAGGAATTCAATGTTTTTTTTTGCTGAATACATGGGCTTTGTATAATTTGCCTAATAAGCTGAATGTATTCATATGTTAATAAATTTGACTTACTGATGTTTTATTTGACAAAGCAATTATTTGCATACAGACTTCTGCAACTGCAAGATATTCATGTCTCATGAGATTAGTTTTTAAAAAAAAAGAATGGAAAAGATTACAACTCCTTATGGAAAATGGACATCAAAGGTTACTCTGTTCAAGAATAGTCTTGAAAACTCCATTCACACTGGGGGAAACAATAGAAGTTTTATTACAATCATTCAAATATGCAGACCAATTTTGCATTGACTCCTCACAGAGAGTAATTTATCTGCCTAAAAATCTATTCAAAAGAGATATAACTTCTTTTGCATTTACTTACTTCTACATAGAATATCTTCATCATCTTGGACTCAAATGGCTATATTCTGTGATTTTACTTTTATTATGAAAAGAGATTTTCATCTTTTCTTCTTTCATTCCACAAATATAGTACAGAAAGCAGTATGGAGCTTCATAGGAAGCTGGGGTGAAGCTAGAGTATTCATTATAAAGAATTTATTTTACAAGCGAACCTAAATATTTTTACAACTACTCTTTTTCACTTCCATTTTCTACCCCTATTTCTCTTCCTTCCCAATATTTTCATTCTTTCCAAATTACGTAAGTGAGCAGATATGCTACCCCACACCTTAGCTTTCACTTCTCATTTTTTGCACACCATGTTCTGCTGTTTAGTCCAACTTCAGCAGATGCAAAGGTACATTTCATGAACATTCAAAAATACACAGCAGGTTTTTGCACAGTGCCAGCTGTCTCTTTTTGTTCAACTTAAATTAACTAATCAGAAACTGAAAAACTTTAGGTCAGTTAGTACTACAAAGCATTAGTAGATGGTTGAAATATTCTGCCATCAGTTTGGAGTTATTATAGTCACCCTAATAGAAGTTATCCAATAAGCAAAACCAGAGAGTATCATTTTATCCTTTTGTAATGTTCAATATTTTTTGCCCACACTCAGATGCTTGTTTCTCTTGTCTACACTGATCACTAAACTTGCTATAATTTATACTGTTAGTGGTATTAAGGCCCTTGTTTTCATGTTTCTTCCAGCAAATATTAGTACATTTAATTATAAGACTGTAGCTATTTACTTTAGCAGATTAATAGGATTACTTAGGATGCTACACAATCTGTGCATAAAGTAGATATAAAACTCTCTGTGGAATATGGTGTAATTCCAGAATGATGTGTATCAGAAAATGACAGAAATATCATTTCATGATGAATATATGTAGGAAATTACTTATTTCATCTTAGCTCCTCATTTTTATTAGACCTCTATTAAACTCATTCAAAGACAATGAATTTGGCATTATATAACTTTGAAACTAGGACTTAATCCCAAATGTATATATCACACCCCGGTAACCTGTATGTACATAATACTTTATTTCAAAAACAGTGAATTACTTGTATTTGTATTTGTAGTGTGAAGAAAATGCTTAAATGCATTATTTATACTAACAATATAAAAAAAATTCATTTCAATATTAAAAAGTGGAATCTAGAGAAGATATTTTTAATGTTAATATTAAGGAAAATGGATGTTTGAATAATAAGCAGGAAAGTCTTTTTATGATGTTGAAAGATAAAACTTCGGCAGTAAGGTTTGTGCATTTATTGTTAAACTAATTTTGTACCATTTTGAGTCTGAGTGGAACCAAATATCATCCTGTCTTATATAAGATAGTGCTGCGAGCAGGACCAGGGCAGTGATTATCCCACAGTACTCGGCACTGGTGAAGCCGCACCTTTAGCGCTTTGACCAGTTCTGGGCCCTTCACTACAAGAAAGACATTGATGTGTTGGAGCATGTCAAGAGAAGGGAAAAAGCTTCTTCCCAAGAAGCTGGTGAAGGATCTGGAGCACAGGTGTTATGAGGAGCAGCAAGAGGAGCTGGGGTTACTTAGCCTGAAAAGAGGGGAGACCTTCTTACTCACTACAGATACCTGAAAGTAGGTTTTTGCAATAGAGGAGTCAGTATCTTCTCCCAAAAAACAAAAGATGGGGCAAGAGGAAATTGCCTCAAGCAGCACCAAGGGAGGTTTAGATTGCATATTAGGAAAAAATTCTTCACTAAAACGATGGTCAGACACTGATGATAAGTCCCCATCCCTGACGGTTTTTAAAACACCCGTAGTTGTGGTTCTTGGGGAGATGATTTTCTGGCGGATTTTACAGTGCTGGGCTTATGGCTGGACTTGATGATCTCAGGGTCTTTTCCAACATAAATGATTCTATTATTCTATGATTTTAAAACTCAAATGCCTTTTGTGGGTTTTTTACATCCATTGACATCTCTGATAACAGACCTCTGTCAGAAACAGAACAGACTGTATCTTGTATTCAAGTTATTAAATCTCTTCTATTTTTCACATTTTGTAGAAGTGTGTGTTTATGCTTCCAGATAATTTTCCAAAGAATTATCTCAAAACATATTTAAATGTTAATCACTTCATGATTATTCAGAACAGTGAACAGACAAATTTAAATAATGAAATAATTACTAAGAGAAAAAAAATATTTCATGATTCTGAACTGAAAATGAAACAGGTTTCTTCTTGAGCCTAGTGATTATGTATACCTTCAAGTAAGGTTTAAGTCCTGAAATAAAAAATTGCATTAGACAACAAGGCATTTATTCAGACTTCATCATCACTGTGATCACCATCTAAACTGATCATTTTATCTTTCACCCTTATTAATTTTAGCTACATTCACATCCTTTTATGATGTGAGTGGTGTTGTGAGTCAATCTTATTTTCATTTAATTGGCATTTAGACATCATGTAAATCAAAAGTGTCTTTTTCCAATTCAGACTTTGTTTCATTTTACATACACCACAGAGAGGCTTTAGTAAAACACAAAAACACACACACACACACACACACACACACACACACACACACACACACTTGCACATGCACCTCCTCAACCTCCTTCATCCTCTCTCCTCACACTGAAGAAAAAAAGAAGGGATCACTTTTCATGTCTCCTTGAATGAGTTAACCATGGTTTTTGCCTGTCTCACTTTGAGCATTTAACTGTCATAAGGGCAAAGCAAGGGCCTTTTCATACATTTTGAAATAATACATTGTCTCTTTGGAGATAGCACTGTCATTTGTTTTCATTTCACCAGCATGTCGCTCTTCAGATTGAAATATATATTAAAGGGAAAGTCCACTTTCTGAGAAATGTGATGAAATGGATGTGTTTTCTTCAACTGCCTTTCATCTGAAACACAATCCTCTTAGAATAAATAGTGTGATGGATTATAAAATATATTTTGAAATTCAAGACTTTTTTTTTTTGCTTATATTATTGTAATTCTAGAGGAGAACACAGGAGACAAGTTGTCTCCTTGTCAAAATTTCAGCTTCATTTTACAAGCTTGTCTATATTTATGTAATTTTCTCAGAAACAGTAATCTGAAATAGTGTATATAAATAGATAAAAATATTATTTTTCTTGTATCTGTTGCTATGCTATATATTATTGAAAAGTTTATTTCCTTGGAATAGCACAGGGAAGGAGAATCAAATAGGTTTTTAGATTTATAGAACTCAACAGTCAAGAATACAGATAGGTTTGAACATGGCTTACTGTTTATCTGTGCATTTGAAGACAATTGCTGCAGTGTAATTCATTCTATGGAAAATGGCTGCATGTGTGCTGGTGTGATTTGATGTCTTTACAAGTTCTCATTACCAAAATCCAGAGGTTACAACAGAGAAAAATTGGAGCCATGGATATTTCAATGTCAGGCAATCCATAGACCATCCAAAGATTTTCCTATTATACATCTAAAGAGGTGTGAGAAACCCTAATTTTGATCCAGCAACAACAGAATGGTGACTTAAAGCATGCTTCAATGAAGCATAAAGTAAAACACGTTTACAATGAGATTGTGAGAAATTCTCAGTTATGTCTTTGTTGTTGGTCGTGGGCATTGTTGTTACTATAGTGGTTTGGTGAGTTTTGTTTGTTTGCTTCTTGGCTAGTTCATTTGTTTATTTTTGAGGGGGACTGGTTATTTTTTAAGATGATCATCTGGGAATCTATATAAACTTATCCAAAACACATAGGCCTTCCATTAAGAGTGATAAATAAAATCTCCGGGGGTTTTTTTCAGTTAAAATAATTATTTGCAAATGGATTTAATCCATCTGTTTTAGATATTTCTACTTATACTATCTTGAGTTTGTAGCCTCTTTCCTGTTTTAGCTAACTGCATCTGTTTACAAGAATGTTACCTTTTTTTCTGTCCTTAGTAAATATTCTTCTAATTGAATTAACATTATATGAAGTTTTTACATTCACTAGAAGTTACATAAATTGGTCATAAGTTAATGTGAGACCTCTCCGAAATTTTGTTTTTGTTATGTTGAAAATTAATAGAAAGTAGAAATAATAATTTCCTCAATGTTATATATATATGTGATCATGTATCTGTACACATAAAATAAATAAACATAATTCCAACTTTCCAGAGATTTTTACATTAATTTAATGGCTCATCATTAGGCAGGAAAACCTGCAAAAGTATTCTATAGGAGAAAGGATATTTAGAAAAGTTTTATGCCAAGGAAAAACATTCTTTTGAAATTTACATAGATTCTCTTTCTTGAGTTGATGTACACATGGATTTCTTTGTTTTAGACTATTGATGACAACTCATATTCTACATTCACACAGTAAAAAGACTTCTCAAGATAGAAAAAAAAAATCTTCAGAATCATGAAGGGTTGTTCTTCCTCAGGAGAAACCTTAGCCAGCAGAATACATAATTTTGTGTAGTGAGAGAAAAATTGAAGTAAGTGACGCTTAATTTTCTGTGATTCAAAATTTCTATATATGGTTGATAGACTTTATCATCACTATGGTTAAAGGTATCAGAGAATTTACCACAATATTTTGAGGCATCTGTATTACTAATGCAATTTCAAAAATTACATAATATTAAAAAATGTTATGATTTACATATGATTTTATTTTTCTAAAAACTCCATAATTAAACAGGAAAAAACTCCAATCCTGTACTGTGTATTGGAATCTGACATTCCTATCATACAATGCTTTTTTCTACATCTATTTCTTTCATGTCAAATAGAAGGACTAAATTGTTTTTGAGGAAGATAGTAAAAGGAAAAGGCTTTTAAAAACAAGCCTTGCAACCATTTTTAAATCATTACAACACACTACATCTGTCAGAATCTAGAATTACTCTAAAATATTGCAGTAACATTCACAATAATGATGAATAATCAACTGGAAACATTAACTAAAATTAAAGGAGCAGCAAACATAAGCAAGATAAACTTAATATATAATAACAGCATGTGGCTGGACTAAATGTCAAGAGAGTATGCAAAAATATGTTTTGGGTGAATATTTCTGGTCTATTCCTTCACTGAGCTGTAAGTTTGCTTGTAAGAGCAACATACGTTTTTACAGACTAGGACTTGTGTCATAAGAACCAAGCAACATTGAGATGCTAACTACATTGAACAATATAAGAATTTCATGAGAATTTATCTTTTTGAGGCTTCTGTAGTCTTTATGCATGAAATATTTGAAATATTTGCACATGTATGAATATGCAAGTAGACAACTTCACCTCTGCTTCTCTAGGTTTCTTAACTTATGACCTTTTAGAAAGTAATATACACCAGCTACTGCAAAGCAAGCCTCTCAAAACTGTCTCAACTAGAATTGTGTGTATAGATTATTTTGCAATTTAGAAGACAAATGGGGAGAAAAGATAATGGTTCTTTTTTCTCTTTTTTTTTTAATTAAAAAATAAAATAGTACTTTGTCACTTTAAGCAATGAGCAATTAGAGGAAAAGGATGTATGCAACTATAAGTACTTTTGGGAAAAAATGCAGCCCTTTATTTTTTGCTCCCTAACCAAAAATATTCTGTGGATTTAGATCAAGTCATATGATGAAAACCACATTTTTATCAAGGTGGCCTTTAATCAAAAACAACAAAACAAGGGAGAATGTGTAATCAGGCTTTAATTGTGTAAGCTCCACAAAAGTGAAGAAAAAACCCAAGCAAAACTAAACAACTTTTTTTTTTTTTTCCTAAATACATAATGGTCAGGCTTCATTGATGAAAATAACAGGTTTTTCTTCCCTGAATGATTTTACCTGAGCAGTCCTAGAAACACATTTTTGACAAATACACTAAGTATCTCAGAAAAAACTTGTGAATCCAGCATACACCCGGCCTGTTTAGAAGCATACTTGGCTGGTGACTATGACTTCTCCAAGAGGAAGAATAGGTAGATGATTGTTTTTCCTGTGTGAGTAATTTAAATGAGTTAGACAGGCCCTTACTACTGGAGGCTGGAGTGTGGTATTATCTCTGCTCTACAGAATATGCTTATTCAGTGTTGGAGGAGCAGAGACTGAAGTGGTCTTGTGCCTATATCTGCTTGTTATCATTCTTATTGTGGTGAACATTTCTGAGGGAACAGTGAGATTTTCTAGCTAGAATTCTTAGAGGGCATTTAATAATCAACTGCTGAAAAATGTGTTACTTCAGCTAAAATTTGGAGTCAGTTTTATATGCAAAGCACATAAAAAAGTTATTAACTTTGAACCTTCTCTTTGCTTTAGGGGCAGAATTCTGCCTTCAAAGCAAAGATAGATTTGTCTTCTGCTAATGAAAAACTTAATTTCAGCAAAAAAGAAAACTTAGTTGTAAAACTAGGAAAACCAAAGATGTAGAAAATTTATTTCTCCTCTCTAGCTCTATTAACCACCAAATAACAGTTAAGTAGATGTCTTAACTTGATATAGCAAGAACAGACACCTAATATGAGTATCAGCTGTAGTGAGAAAATCTTGCATTTGCTACTGAATTGCAAGGCGAACAAGTTTTGTGGACATAGGACTCTTCCCTTTTAGTTTTTCTTATAAATAGTGTATAGGAAGTGTTTTTCCTCTGGAAATAAATGATCTAAGATACCTTTCTACCAATTTTATATATTTTTGAAGCATCTATCTCCGAAATCCATATACACAAACATTCTTGTTTTCTTTTTACTCCTTATGATTCTCTTTCCCTGTGCTCTACATTTTTTTCCTATAGTGACTGAAAGATAAATCCCAGTGTTGCACTCTTTCTTTCTTTTTGCTGACGCTGCAAACTAGAATTTGACAAACAGAGAAGTAGAAAAGTTTTTTGTGTTGCTACCATTTTAAATGTACCAGAGGAGGATGATTCAATTTTTGAAGTACACTGTCCTACAAGGTATGTTTATCTTTTATTTACTGTAAGTTTTACTAGGAATCTTGACCATATAGTTGTATGGTATTTTAGTATCACCCAAATATCTTACAGCAGCTTCTCAGAAGATAACGATGATAATACTTTCTAGCTACTGCATTTCCAATTCTAAGAAATACAGCTGAAGAAGATATCTAGGTGGTATATATGAACTGAAGAAGTTGGTACAAGATTACAAAAATCAGTCTTAAAATACGTTTTTACAGAATGCTTTACTTTCACCCATATCACACAATGAATAATCAGAGTTAATTGTAAGAAAAAAGATAATACTTGTCATTCATTGTAGTAAATGCCACAAGCCTTCCCAAAGCACCGTGGAGGCTTTAACAATAAGAATGCTGACACAGCAGCAGAGAGAGTTCCGACCCCAGACTCGCAGCAGCGTATCTTTGTACCCTTATAAGGAAAAGGTCTTGTTAACCCTACTATTGGTCTCTTGTAAACCTTCTAACCTTTGCCCATTGGTCAAGTTTGGAGCCTGGCCAAGGGTATAAAAGTAGCTTACTCTACCCTACTAACTTCAGAAGAAGAACCGGGCCCTTTCACGACCCCCTGAATAAACCATCTCCGTGGAACAGCCGGTGTCTCCCTTCTCCTCTTTCTCCGTCTGCCTGAAGCCTATGCCCGGGGAAGCCAAGCCTAGCAGCAGCTGAAATCCCAAAGAGCTGATAATCACTATAAAGAGCTGTTATCACCCTGCTGGCTGGAAGGCTCCCCATGGCTTGGGTCCGAGCGAGCTGGACTCCGGGAGTCTGTCCCTTCCTGGGATAGAGGTCTCGGGCCAATGCTCAGCTAAATAAGACCCCCAACAGCTTCATAAATTCATGAATGACAGTAAATCAATTTTGCACCATCAGCAAGGTAACTAAGCCATTCCTTCTTATGGTTGCTTGTTATGAAAGTTTTGTCTTAAACTGCTACTTTGTGAAATCTACTTAAACTGAATACATTCTGTACATACACAAAATCTATTATTTGTGTCCTTATCAATTGGTCAATTTGAATACTATAATTTCTGTTTCCTGAATGAAACTCCCAAGAGATGTATTTTCATGCAGATTTTAAATTGATCTTTTGAATTTTTGACTGTAGAAAATCCTTGGGATAGACAGGAATAGGAGGGAGTTCTTTAAAACCTTAGTCAGACCCTACAACTAGCATTTGTCTACTGATGTCCCAGCTTGGTATGTGTGCATGTACGTGTATGTGAACAGTTCAGGTGGGGAAAATGTCAGCTAAAGAATGAAAAAAGATTAGTAAAAAGCTGCTATGATTGGCTGGATAACATTGACATTTACTGTACTAGAAAATTATGGAAACAATAGAGCCATTAGCTGTCAGTCATTTCTGTGAATAGTTCTAAAATAGGGTTGTAGAAAAAGTATCTGTGTAGCTTATTTTTTAAAGTGAATTTCACAGAAGCCACAGAAGTGTTTAGAAAGTGCTGTCATAGAAAGTCTTTTATTTCTTTTCCCCTCCAAACAGTAAAGTGAGGCGCTGAGGGCTACAGCATTAATCTGAAGATCACTGTAGAAAAGTGAAAAAGAAAGAGAACTTGAGGGTCAGAAATATGGAGCAATTCAGTGTGGAACCATATAATTTAAAAAGGCAATTTTTTCCCCAAAACCTGAAATTTGGGAAGGTCAAACTAATTTATACAACTTCTTTTTCTTAAGAAATAAACAGTTTTACCATAATGTTAGAAATGTTTCTTCTTTATTGCTTTCTTCCTTGAGAACACTTTGCCCTGGAGACAATTTCTGTAATTCACTGAATGAGAAACTGGAAAAAAACAGAGAGAATGACAGAAATTTAAGCACCTGTGAAGTTTGAACGTGTGCGCTTCAAGCAAACTCCTTAAAGATCAGTTATTTAACCTATCCCATAAACCTTCCTCTACTGATTTCTGTTTCTCAAAGCAGCGACAATGTACCCTGATGCTTACTTTTTACAGGTTAGGAAACTGTCTCACATTTGATTTATTGTATTTTTTTAAATACATAACAGAGGGATGTTAAAAGAGTTACTTGTTGCAACAAATATGTCTGTTGCAGGTGAAAAGACAAGAGATGCCTTAAAACTGATTCTCGCTTAAACTTCATTAGTAACTTTTACTGAAAGGCTGCAGTGTCATCCAAATGGCTACAGGAAAAGGATAAATCTAAAATCCCACAGCAAAAAAAAAATAAAAAAATTAAAGAAGTGTAACTGCTAGTAAATGACATTTAAACTGTGAAAAAAGTTACACTACCTTTTTATACCTTTTAAAATTCTTACATACAAAAACCTAAGGATAGTTAGTTAAAATCCATGTAAAAGTATGTTATTATGAGATCTCTAGCATCTGACCATGACTGTGGTGTGCTGGGAGGTGATGTGTTATGCATAGTCAGCATGCTGGCTGTACAGGTCTATGCACAGCAAAAATCTATCACACTCTTCACATCAACACTTGGTGCACAAGCCTGTTTATTGCTGTAGGCACAGCTTTGGGTGCCTCCTTTTTCTTTGCTGCTTTTCCTGCCAAAGAGTACACGATGCTTGCTGTTCATATACATTTTTCTCCTTCCTCATCTTGCTGTCTTGGTACTGCTAGTGGCTAGAAGCTTAGATGGTTCTTCCTTAAGCTGTAGTAAACTTTTTATTTCTAAAGGTATTTTTCAGCTATTCTTTTAGTCAATTTTACTTCCATCCACAGTCCTCTCTGCCCGTTAACCATCACACACAGCATACACCTTTGGTCATGATGAAACTTGTTTGTTCATTATACCATGGACCTTAGTGAGTCACTCAGGCAGACAAGCTTCTTCAATTTGGAAGACTTTGTCTAATGCTGAGTGTTATTTTGGTGAAGTTTTGAAGCAACAATTGTTGGGTCCAGCTTAAGCTAGCTTTTACCCTGGAACTACAAAAACTGTCATTTCCTGTTCATTCTTGCCACAACACTCACAATTTGATAGACTTCATCTATCTCCAACACTGAAATTTTTATTATAGGCTAGGTGTTCTTCAAGCACAGAAATTATGCTACAGCCTAATCATCCTCTTTCCTTTTTCTTCTGTCACATATTCATTTCTTGAAGGATTTGAATTGCTTACAGTCTTTGTCACAATCTGAAACAATCCATTAGTTCCAATTTTAAATTATTATTCTCAGAGTATATGTACGTATGTGTACACAGGTGTGTTTGTAAATATTCCTAACATTGTAGCAAAAGTCTTCCTTTAAAGCAAGACTCAGAGACCTGTCTAACAAGTTAAGAGAATAAATTTTCAAAACTGACAAATTAAACGTGTTTTTTTCATCTACTCCATAGAATTTGTTGCAAGAGAACATGTCAAATTTTAGGTAAACGAAAAAATTCAAACAAAAAGCGAAAATTATTTAAGATTCAGTAAATTTTTCATTAGCTGAAGGTATTTGTGCCTTCAAACAGACTCAGAGTGGGGATGCTCTACTGGAGAGCTCACAAAATATATGAGGAGAAAGGCAACCTGTGGAAGCTGTCTAAACCATCATTCCCGCTCCATGTGTGGTTACATAGAACAGGTTGTCCAGAATATTGTGAAATCAGGTTTCTAATCCTCTAAAATAGACATTTTCCTAAATTTCTATTTAATCTCCTAAAATAGACATTCTACAATCTCTCTTAGCAAACTAATCAGCCTCACAGGAGACACAGACAGAAAGGTAAAAAGGCAGGAGAAATAAAGGAAAAGAAAGTTTTATGTTCAAAGGTCCCTGTATTCCCTCTGTCCCCTCTGTTCACATAAAAGACAATTCCTCTTCTCCCCGGTCTGTTCTTCCTGATGAAATGGTGACCCTTCTGCAGCAACACTGCAACCATGTGAGCTGTCTCTACATGTCTTTTTTAAATCAATGAAATTGTAACCCTTGGTCTACACACAGATCTCTACCTCCCTTCTTTTGCTCCCCATTGTATGTGCATTAGCATACAGGTACTTCCAAGAAAATCTCAGTTATATTAATTTCATGGAAAGGGTATGAGACCTCTTTCTGTAATGCTGTCCTACAGACACTTCCTGGTTTGTGTGTGCAGAATTCAGATGACCCCACTTCAACCTGGAGAAATCATGTATGCCCAAGTCTTCTTTACCTCAAACAGAAAGTAGTCTCTAAATGTAGAAGGCGAAAGAAGAGAATTTAGAAAAATCTCTATAATATACATAACCAAGACCAGAATGAAAGTAGGAATGTTGTCAGTGAAGTAAAACTACAGAGTTACTCAGATATTTGAGAACCTACTTTTAACTTCTTTTACTATGATTGCTTGCTTCAGACAACTAAGAAAACACTTTAAGTTATACAGACCACATATTCCATACTGCCCTTTAATCAGATCATACTCTTTAATTAGTTATGAATAAGCCCATTGATCCATAGGAGGGAGCTCACAGGAGTTGTCTTCAAATATTCCTGGAAGGTAAGAAAGGTATATTTACCATAAATTTTGTCTCCATTCTCATTCTGAATTTCTTCTATTCTTCTTGTGTTCCTACAAAAAAATTCTTCTTAGTACAATCAAAAAAGGCTATGATATTTTATTCTGCAAATAAAATATCAAATAGTAATCAGCAATGTGACATGAATAGCTACCTGTAATTACTAACAGTGGGAATTACAGCACACGATTGCACAAAGTTAAACTAAAGCTGAAATAAATTTATGGAGTAGCTACCTGCTACTAGACAGTCTTAATGACTGCAAAAAGATAAGATAAAATTATTTCTATTCAGGGCAAGGTTTAAAGATGTTATGAAAGCCACAGAAGCCAGCAGCCTTTGGGGCCCAGGGACTCCTTCCTGACATCTGGAGCCCACCCCGACACACCCTGAGCAGTTCCAAGCTGTTGGATAAAACTGATACCTTCCCCTTTGCAAATTCATCTTGTTTCACAGGACTCTGGTGCCAACAGCCACACAGACTGCTGCTGCCAGGGCACTGCATTCAGCAGCACACAGGGATAGTGCTCATAAAGGATGAGGAGAAACAGCCAAGTCCTGTCCTGCACCTAACCTCTGGCTGATCAGGGCTGAGGTTCACAAGTGTAAATACACTTTCCACAAGCACACTCATACTTAGGTAAGACTCTTAAACATCTGCACAGGCCCTAAACACATCTGATATCAACACCCAGATCCCAGGACCTCTCCCCAGTATAAAGCTCTCCTCCTACTTGCTGGATTTTCCAGTCTGAAATAGCTAATTGCACAAATACACACACAAGATAAAGTTCCTGCTCTCATTTATGTGTGTGTGTATCCCAGGTTAAGAAGGTCAGAGTCATTATGTTCTGCTAGTGCCCTCTGAAGCTCCACCAGGTCACTTACTCATGATGAATGCCTGAAATGTCTGATGGATTAGCATCTAAATTAATTTTTTAAAATCAGATGAGAGAGTTATCCATTTTTACAAAATATAAGTAACCATTATTCACTTAACTATTCATGATGGCAGAAGTACTTATATTAGTACACTAAGCCAAGAAATCCTGAAAATAATATTTTTCTGATAATGCTTGGTGCGTTGTACCATAAATATCAAGTCTATAAATTTAAATTGCAGTGTAGTGAAAATGCAAGGTACAAAACTCCACATCTTACTTATAATGGAGTAACTTTCTTACCAATGTTGCCATTAAAATGTCATTTTTGTCATTACATTGCAAAGGTTCCATATTGTTGTCTCCTTAATGCAAGGGTTTCATACCTCCTTGATGTTTCTCGTAGACAACTCCTCAAAGCACTGCCTCTTCCTTCTTCTCACAGCAGCCAACTGACTCCAGTTCCCCCTCAGCCCCCCAACCCACTCTTTTAAAGCACTCTTCTTCTTATTGGCTACAGCTGCAGCCTGTTAAAGTCAGGCCTGTTCCTAGTCTCTAATAATTGGCTCAGCTGCAACTCCTTAGGGGTAAGATTACTTTTTATACTACCTTTATTTTCTTATATTCCCCCTACACCAATACACCTAGAAAAGTCACAAATCAAACCTTCTCAAAAATTTTATGAGCTAAGAAATTGTGGAAATAAATAATGTATTCTATGCTACACAACTTATTCATTTCCATCCATTTGCACTCAGTTATATCTCTGTTCTTAATGAAGCAGACTGGGGGGCAAGATCTTTGCACTTGACTTCCAAGAGTATAGAATATTTCTCAGATGGAACATGTAATAAATTAGTGAATTATAGGTAGCTATAACAATATTAATTAATGGGTAGATGACTAATAGGAGTACTAATGAATGAAAAAAAGTAACAAAAATTGTTTCTCTTCTGAAAATCACTATTTTGTAGTCGCTGTAGCTCCTCTGTAGCTTCTCCAAGACATCCAACAGTGGCTTTGCTGGAAGCTGAAAATGCCTGCAATGGTCTGTTCACGCATATCTGCAAATAAAAGCAAGAAATGGCCTTTGTCTCCATTTTTAGTTCAATGTATGATTGGCAACATGGAAATCAGGCTTTTGGTGAGGAGCAAATTTTCTAATAATCACTTTTTTTTAAGTGCTGCTGACCAAAAGTAAAATATATATTGCCATGCTGAATTTTAACTAGAGTTGCACCTTAAAATAAACTTACTTGTAGACAAAAAATGATGCAAGTGAAGCAAAGTTTAGATAAAACTCCCAAACTCCAACCTAAACAGATGTCATAAAAACATGAAAAGTTTTCTAAACTATTCTTATTTCTAAGGATCATTATGTATTCATTTGCTTAACTACCAGAGCCATGGCTGCTTAAACCCCATAAAGAGAATTTTGTAGGGAAAATTATAAAAATATGATAAAGTACATGACACAAAACCATAAAATTTAAGACATTGTGAGAATGTATGTCTTAGGGGTTTTTTGCTATGATGCTATTGAAAATTGCTTTCATATAAAAGAATTAAAGAGAATAATATTTTGTGTGGGGAAAAAAGTAAATGTCAACAACATTTTTTTGGTGTGGATACTCTGTTTTATGCTTGCTTGATTGGTTGCTTAGTTTGTTTTGCATTTGGGCTTGTTTTGGGGTTTTTGTGTGTGAGGGGTTATTTTGATTCAGTGGTTTTTTTTTTTTTTTTCAGTTTTTTAAACATCCATGAGAGCAGGATCACTGCAGAGAGCTCAAAGCTATGTTCCAGGAATAAAATCTACTATCATTTTTCCATCTATATGACAGGATAAATAAACTAAACTACATGAAATTTTGAAAAGCTTCTTTATTAAAAAAAGATTATGCAATTTTTGAATGATGAATCCAAACCTTTAATATTTCACAATGGCCTAATACTTTCTTGGATAAAACTGCAGTTTTCAGTGCACATATGATTTTAAAATAAATCCCTAGGTAAAATAATTCTACCTCAATTAACTGATAACGGCATTTATTATGCACCAAAGCAAAAGACTGGAGAAAACAAAATATTCAGATGGGAGTAATAAAACAGGCATGTTTCTTTCTATAGCTCATGTCTGTTGTAATAAAGAACAAAAAGCATGTTTCAAAAAAGCTTCATCCAAATTCCCAGGACTTTGGGTGCTACTGTAATTTCATTTTTCTTTTTTTTTCTTCGAATTTGAACATATTTTTGCTTTCTATTGTGCTGGGATAAAAAAATTAAAGCAAATATAAACCTAGATTTCTGATTTGGGGGTAAAATCCTCATAAAAATAATAAATTCTGAAGAATTTTGCAAATATTTTTTAAACAATTATGCTAAAACTTAAAATTAAGTCTTCTCCAAAAGTTCCTCTTTTGAAATCAAAGTTAAAATGCAGCCAAAATTTATATTAGAAAGTATCTTATTGCTAGTGCAAGATATTGAAATCTGAAAGGTTGTTTTAGTTTCTCTTACAATTCATTCAGGTAAGATCTCTGGAAAATTCTCATGTTTAAAGTTCTTTGCTCCCTCATTAGAAAATCATCTGACACTAAGTAATTGAAATCTGTAACATTGATTTACTTTAATTCATTGCCCTCTTAGTGTCAACTTCTGAAAATATGTGTCTAGTTTGGGTTTAAAAACGCTTGATCACTGATTCAGTCTCATAGCACCCAATTTTTTTTATATGTACATTCCTGTGTCTTTATTTTATGTGCTTACACGATAGATAAATTGCCAGTTCTGACATAGATCTCTTTTTTCATACAACTTCGAGAATTCAATCAATTTTTCACTACAAATTTTGCATGCAAGAAATTAAAACAAAATTTATTTGTGAATAAGATGCAAGATTATCCAATAATATCAACAGATTGTCTGTTTCAAATGTGTGTGGGCATGAGTTATTACACACAGTGTAATACACAGGTTTTCCATAGTAATTGACGATGCAATACAAATTTTAACTGACTAAATCATATTGCCTTATGGTTTCCATCATGGTGCATTGTTTCTGTGCCACTGTCATGGGAAGCCTGGAACAAGGATTTAATATCTTTGAGTTAAAAAAGCCCTTAAAAGTAAAACATTTTTCCTCTTTATCTTTGGAAATTAAATTTGTAAGAGGAAAATTTAACTTTATGTAGGAAAATTTCAGATAATATCAAAAAATGCAATGATAAATCTAAGATGAGATTAAGTAGGCTTGAATATATTCTTAACTCTTGTAATAAAAAAGTACTGTCCCTTTTTTTACTTAAGATTTATGGAACTTAATCCATAAAATATATGGATTTAAGCAGCACAATATTTAGTGACAAACTGGGGAAAGACACTCCCATGGGTCCTAAATAAACTGTTTGTTTTGAGCAATGTGCTAAAAACATGTTTCAGGTTTGCTGCTTTCATCATCCACAGCTGCACCTTTTGTCGCAGTTTTCACTACGTCTGGATGACTTTCAGGTGACTGAGCAGGGAGAACAAATGAATAAAAATTAAAGGAAAAAAAGTTACTGTGCTCACAGACATTGTAATGTTAGTAGCTCTGCTGCTGGTTGTTATGGTAGAATTCTTCCCCTCAAAATACATCCTCACTTCCTTCGTTGCCGAGATTGTTCCCAAAGAAGGATAAATTGATTGTCCGAGTGGCTTAGTTTTTTAGTTTTTCTCCATATGCAGTCAGCAAAAGAAGAGATCAACAAATAATATCGAAACCCCTTGGCAGGTAATTGTGATTTTGCATATGGACATAATCAGATTGCCTGTGGATAGTCCATGCACTTCAAAAACAAAGGCAATTCCTCAGTTACAGAAGCACTCTGTACATATGCACAGAACATAGAGCACACATGCATAAAAATGTATATCTTATAAATATATATATGTGCATATACAAAAAAAGAGATATTTTAAAAGCAGAAATTCCAGAAGAATAATCCAGGAGGAGAGTATTATTAGCAATATTCGATTTCAAATATTTTAGTATAATAGTATATTTTTCAAATATACTAATATTCAAATATTAGTATATTTGAAAAACTCTTAGCATGCTTTCTTACTTGGTGTGGACATTAACAATCAATCAGATGACTGATCCTTAAGGTGCAACAGAGCACAAAAATACTTGCACATACATGCATTCATGATCAGGGAAAAAGAGCTGATTTTACTAAGAAATAAAGGCATACCATATTTTCTTCATTTAAAAAAAATAACCCTTTTGAAAAGGGTGGGTTTTTTTCATGATTAAGCTATTTGTCTTAAAAAATTTAGTCAATGAAGCAAAAACAGATTAAAAAACCCCACAATCTCTTCTGTGGCTACTGGTGGAAATATTGAAATATTAATTAGATAAGTCCTCCAAAAAAAAAGGCAATTTTGTAGTAAAATACAATTTCTTTTTACATTGCCTGTGCCATGTTCCCTTTCTAAGGCATTAATATTAAGAAGGTGAATAAACCGTGTGTAGAGGGTTTAAGTCTATAATAATGGTGCCCTTACATATTAGTAACATATGGGGTGTGTTAGTGCAATGCTAATGCAAGCCCTAGATTCTTAGGGACAGATTAATATGTATTTAGCAAGGGTAAGGAGCTAGTCAGCATCTGACATGTTAGACCGAAGTTCATCTACTGAAGGCCTGAATTTTCAGGAGCTGCAAGCAGAACTCTACAGCTGCAGTAATGTCACTGAAGCTTGTTTTACGTGTCAAAATAAAGAGAGCAGAAAGAAAGGTACAGTTGGGCAATTTACTTTAAAATGGTGGAAACATCACAGTATTTAACATACTGCAGATAACACTTTACATTTTTGAAAAGTGCATTGTGCCATTTCTTCTACATCACTATTTTTTACCGTTCAACTTTTGTGTGCTTACAGCACCATGATTTATTATCTGCTTCTAGTTTCTCTTCAAAGTAATTCTCAATCCATTTAATTTCTTTCATTAGCTCTCCCCTTGTTTCTCTCCTTCACCCTTAATCTCCCTTGCTAACCTTTCCTGTTTAATTTTCTTTTCCTCTTTAAACATTTTTATCCAAAATGCATCCTCCACAGTTTTAAGAGCAAAATCCCCAGGCGTTCACCTTTCCATTCTTCAATAAAACTCCACTTGCAAAGCGTGTAACTATCTCAGCATGTTATTAGTCAGTGTTGAGCAAAAGAAATGCTGCAGTGCTAAATGGAGTCATTAAAATGCCTAGTGACAACAATAAGTGCTTGAGGAAGCTGGCATTTCCCATTTGCTAGTCTAATAGCTATATTAGGGACATCTTTCTTTTGTGGAGAAGATAAAAAGAATATATTCAGTACCTGTTTCCATTCTCCACCATCACACTGCTCATGCCCTGACTTTATTCTTCCTCTGCAGCTTCATACCCAATTCTGGAAAACTGTTAAGTCTTTTTCTCATTCCTTTTAAATCAATACTAGTTTTAACATCAGCTTCATTGGGCTGTGTGTATCAGGCTCTGGAGAGGAATGTGGTTCTCCACTAAATGCTTTTTGTCTCCATGAGTGTTAAGTGCACTAAACCTATGTCTGCTTGCCTGTTACAGATATCTTAGGTGCATCCTAATAGGCTAGTCAGGATACCAAGAGAAGCATAAATATGTTAGCACAGCAATCAACACAAGCTTAATTGACCCTGATGAGAAGCAGGATATTTTATCTAGAGGCAGAGAGGGTTCTTGTTCATGTGTCATGAAAGTACTTGATAATCATGAAGTTAACAGCACTGTTTTTGGATTTCAAGTGGTATTCCAATTCTGATTTATGGGTTCCACCATAAATGGTGGGGTTTTTTTCTGGCTGTAGTTTCTAAGGGGATGGTGGTTTATATATAAATATATGAAGTGCATCAGTTTTATGGGGGAGTTTAAAATATATAAAAATGAGTCAGTGAACACATGGCCCTTGTGCTTGTTTCTTCCCAGTGATATAAAGTATAGAGAAATTCAAGGAATTTCAGATCAACATTTATTCTCAAGTCTTCAAACAATTTCCTGAGATTTGTTTGTAAAGAAGAAGCATCAATCAGGTAAATGAAGTAGAGAAGGTGTATGTAAAAAAAGATGTAATTTAAAAAAAAAAAGAAACAAAAAAAGAGCACTGAATATTTTTTTAAATGTAAACCTTCCAATTATGTACCAATATCATCATGGAGCAAATGTTTGTGCAAGCCTAAGAATTAAAAACATAAAAAAAGATCAAAATTCAGGTCACTGCATGTCCCAGTTGCTAGCTTTGCCTTCATGTCTGCATCTCTCAATGGACACTCATTTAACATTCCTATCACGACATTTAGTCCATTTTAAACTGTACTAACTGATAGAATATATTATGCAATATACCCTCAAGCAAGGAATTGTTAAAAGAGTTTGTATGTCCTGTCATTAAGCATCTGCTATTAAAAGCCATGCTATATGTTGAGCTAGAATCTCCAGACTGAATAAAAGAAGTGGCTGATAATAGTTCCATCTGTCATGAAGTTAGGGGGAAATTTGCCACAATAGAGGAAACATTTCAATAGCATAAATATATTCATTTGTCTCTGAAACCTTAGAGAGCAAATAGTAATGCAGATGCAACTTCCCATGACAAATTATGAACCTCAAAATTAAATTGTTGATCTTGTGTGTATTGGATTCTAACTTCAGATAGTATGTACAGATAGTATGTGCCACACCATTCAACGTCATCTGGTTTGGCTTGTTTTCTGCAGCATGTAACTGAAGGTTTGGGGTTTTGGTTTTTTTTTTTTGGTTTTTTTTTTTTTTTTTTTTTTTTGGTTTTTTTGTTAGTTAGCTTTTTTGCTTCTTCTTGTTGTTTTGTTGGTTTTTGAGGGTTTTGTGTTTGGTCTTTTGGTTTTTTTTTGTTTTTGTTTTTTGCAACTTGACGGCTGTTCCTACTGAGTTATGCAGATTTCCTTTGACAGTTTTACTAAAATTATAATTTTTTCTCTTAAGAAAATGATCAGCAGAGCACTGACACATTTAACCTTTGTGGTTTTTTAAGACTTTGATGCTGAAGTGCTGAACTTGGTTTAGCTGTCATATAACTGCCAACTAGTTGTTCTCAATGGCCTCTTCTATCCATAGTTCAAAAATGCTGAAGCTCACAAGGGAAAGAACAAGGAGGCTGTCAATCAAGAAACAAATCACACAGTTTTCCAGCTTTTTTTTTTCATAAATGTGAGGGTTTTGCTACACGTGAATTTTTTCTTCTTTTTTTTTTTAATTTATTTTAAGCATAAAAAGTCATGAATGCTTGAGCTGAAACTTCTCTGCCCTAGCTTTAGATACCTACACTTTGGTAACTACTCTTCTTCTGTCAATCAGATTAATTGCCCCCCTTGAAGTTTCCTGTTCATATGCATTGATTATTAAAATATAAAGTCTACCCCTGCTGTCAGTGATCAGTCCTGAGCATGATCCATATAAAGTAGCTATTGATAAATATATTTTCCTTGTGGATATCTCCTTTCTATAGAGGTCACTTCATCCCTTTATGCTGCATACAGAAAGAGCAAGAGGAACATCTTCAAAAATGTGATAAAACTGATTCATTTTGAGGAAGGACTTTTAATTCCACATATAATTAGCAAAAAAAGAATAAAAATAATTAAAATTTTCATTGGAATTGACTACCTTTTTCATCCCTACTTAATCTTTTATCCACCTTTTTTCCTACTCAATAGCTGGAATTGTAGATATTTAAGTAGGATGTATTCTTGGAAGTTTTTTAAACCTATCTTATTGTTAAGTATCCTAAACATTAATCTAGTACTGAAATTTCTAGTTGTATTTTTACTTATTGCATTTGTTCTTAGGAAAATAAATATTTGTGGTTTGCCTATTTCTGCCAAAACTATGATGATCAGTTTTCACACACTGTAATTCCCTGGCCTGATGCAAATATGTTGAAAGAGATCGGAAGGATGAAGGTAGCCTGAAGCATAAGGAATCGGTTGTTTTTTTCCGAAGTCCCAAACTGCCTTACTGTATTATGAGCACTGAACTTAACATTTTCAAAAGCTCTCTTTTGCAGAATATTTAATCTACATGTAAAACAGTTTCAAACGTGGGTCCTTAAGGCATGCAAAAAAGCCAATAGAAAAGAAAAAAAAAAAAAAAACAAACCACAAAATTCAATAAACACGTGTCACTACCACTTTCAGTTAAAATAAATTAATCCTCCAAGACATGCATGTAGTAGAAGAAAAGATCTAGAAGAAAATGAGTAAGACATCAGAGAAATTTTTAAAGTAGTGCTGCAAATCACAGAATCACAAATTGGCTGAGGTTGGAAGTGACCTCTGGAGATCATATGGTGCAACAGGTCCTTCACTCAAGGGGGACAAATCATAGTTTGTTTCTCAGGACTGTGTCCAGATAGCATGTGTAGACTCATTAACCTCTCTGGGCATCCTGTTGCAGCATTCAGACATGCTCATGGTGAAAAAGTGTTCCCTGAAGTTCAGACCAAACCACCTGTGTCAACTACCCGCAGAACCTGTTACTGGGCTCCTCTGAAAAGAGCTTGTCTCCATCACTTTGCACCCTTCCTTCAGGTATTTATATACACTGATTGATAATTTGCTCCTTGAGCCTTCTTTACTCTGAACAGTCCCAATTTTCTCAGCTTTTCCTCATGAGGGACAATCTGTTGCTTCATCATCCCTGTAGTCCTTTGAGGAACCCTCTGCAGTGTGCTCATGCCTCTCTTGTACTGCTGATTTCTGAACGGGGCACAGTACTCCAGGTGTGGGTTCATCACTTTTTGAGTAAAGAGGAAGGATAACCTCTTGTTTTGGCACTGCTTGGTGAGCATGAGATTCTGCAGAACACCTGTCCTCATTAGCCCCTTTACTATGTAGGAAAGGAAGCCATAAATGCACCCTGAGAACCATCTGTACTTATGGTACATAAGATGTCCTTCTGTGTTCCTTTTCCAGAAAATACCAGGGTGATGGAAGTGCCCCTTGATGAGCAGGGCCTGTGAATATGAGGCTGCTCCTATCTGTCCTGATCTCCTTGGTTCTATGGAAAATAGAAGTGCTGCCACAGGATTGACTAGTGTGGATGAAATGCATTGATTTTTCAAGAAAATATGTATAATTTCAATTCTGTGCCTGAGTTTAACTGTTTCATGGATTACTGTGCAGATATATTCTAGATAGCGACCAATTTTATTAGATTCTATTTATGTGGAAAAAACAAAAGTTTAAATTTTGACTTTTTTTTTTTTTAAGTCTGATAATGCAGCTTAGCTTTGTTCCCTTTATTGTTAGTTAAAGAAATATTCCATTTTGCTTTCAACGAGACAGTATAACCTTCCCAGGAGCAAATTCCAAACAGACACGTTTCAACTACATTATTTGATATTCCTATTGGCCAATTTACTCCAAACAGGAATTTTGCATAACTGTGTTTCTGTCTCCTCTTATCTTAAATTAACTGCATGACAGCGCAACATTCATTGGACTGTAAATTAATTCTCTTTTGCAATCCTTCAGCAAGATGCACTTGCCTTTGCATATGTCCTTTCAATTATGTCAAAATAATCATTTTGCTAATTCTAGGGTTATTTAAAAAGTGTTCAAATATCTGGTATTTCACAGTAACAGAATTTAGTAACAGACACTTAGTGACAAATTTCATAAACATCCATTTTTGTTTCATAGGGATTTTAATGCTCCATTTAATATTAGAAATTTTAGAGCGCCTTTATAGAGTGCAATTAGAAATTTTTGAGTGCATTTATTAAAAGTATAGAGTTCACATTAATCAACATAAAGTTTAATTTGCTCAAATTTATGATCTAGTTCTAGATTAATTGCAGGCATGCCCTATTAAAAAAATACAGAATCTTAATATACTTATGCCAAATCAACATGTGCTAAAGAATATATCTACAGATTAAAAAGCAATCAACCCTAAGTGTAGGAATCTAGTTTAGAAATGTGTTTTCTAAATTTTAAGTGTGTCTTCCAACAGTTTATTAGTAATAAATGTATTTTTTCTTGTCATACGTCACATCTTAGGTTATAGATTGGTCATCACTATGTAAGAAAGTGAATTAAGCTGCAGCTTCTCACCATGTAACTGACAAATTTTCCACCAAGATGACGTTTGGACCAGGAATCAGACCCCTCAAAATAGTCACCTGTATTTCTGACACAATATTTCCCAGGGAAAGTAAAATATCTTCCAGCAGAAGAGACAACAAGAAGAGCACACAAAGGTGGGTAAACTGTCTCACATGTACTGCATGGTAAAGAACACCCACATGCATTTGTCCCAGTTTCACTATTAACTTAAAGTTTACATTAAAGTCTTGAGTTAGAAAAAAGTGAGATGACATTCAGTTCTCAGTCAGCATCAAAGTTAACCTATTATTCTAGCACTTCATTACAGTGAATTTTTAATTTTAATTTAAATTAATGAGATAAAAATAATAGCTCAAACTCTATCCCTTATATTTGGCTTAATTAAAAAAGTAAATGAAAAACCAGTACAAATATTGTTTCATATATACAATTTTTTTTGTGTGATGCTGCTACTTCTAATATTTTCAGTAGCTTGTTGCACACAGGTCATTTGTGTAGACCTTGTACTGTATTTTAACAAGAGGCTACTGGCTTTCTAAAATATTTCTTTGAAATAGTAAACTACTAAAAAATGGATTAATGTAACTGTAATTCTAAATGAAGAAGTTTATCTTTTTAACTTCTTTTTAACAAGCAGACATCTTTTCTCCAGAACAAGGGTAAATCTGGTGCCAAAATGAAAAGAATTTCTTTTATTTTTTTCTATTCATGATCAAAAGTTTTTTCATTTTCTTCTCATTTCTGCCATTATTAGTAATACTGAGCAGATTCAAAGACAGTTCATTTACCCTGTCCATATTGCTGCTATTACAAAAATTAATTATTAGGGGATAGCACATAATTTCTATTTATACTAGCTAAACTGGTCAAAAACAGTAGGCTGTAGTCAACTTATTTCCAAGGATATTGTAAAATAATTGCATATATAATTTGTAGCATATTTTTAATAATCACTTGATTTAAATACTAGACCTAAACCTGCTAGAAAGGTTTTTTTTTTATTTCAACATTGAATGTTAACTACAAAAATTTTAAACACCTGCTTTATAGTTGCTTTACAGATTCATTTAAAAATTAATTGGCAGATTTTTACCTTATACTCTGTGCATTTGTTGTATAATCAATTCCACTGACACTTCAGTTAGATGCAGATCCTTTGATGGGTTGGATACAAGATTGAGTTTTGAAGTGAAAACCTCCACAAGGTCTCTCAGAACAAACAGAAATGGTCCTTTTTAACTCTCGAGGCATCATTTAACATAATTATATTGCCATGGCTATGTGTCTTGATATCCCACTTACAAATCCCATCTGAAGATATTTTATTTTTGCTCAAATATTCAGCACATGAGCAGAAGGAAACCCACAATATTTAGAACAGCACAAACATTTCATATGCTTAGCTTTGTATTAGTCAGAAAGAGAAACTTGCTCTGCTTAAAATTGTACTGTTTCTGTGAGTTTTTATGAGGATTTTTAAAAATATAGGTAATAATTTTTGAAAATCTACAGAATAAGTACTAATGTGTCTAAATTAGTACCTTCTCCCTTTATTGATACTAAAAAATCATTTAAGTGCTTTCAAAGAATTGATCCAGCCACTTCAGATTATGCCTGCCTCCCTTTTTATCTCTAAGATAAATATCAAAGTGTAACAATAGGTAGTGTTTAGACCCTTAGCATACAGGGCAAATTTATCCAGGAAATCAGGATTGCTAGGAACATATCTACAATATCATCACCTATATTTGTCTACCTTCTCATTCTCAAAATTCTCCTTCTAGGAGTTATAATTCAGTTCAGAAAAATTCAGTGTACTTTTTGGGTTCTTTTATGAGCAATGATACCTTTAAAATTGTTTTGGTTTGTGTATTTTTCCATTAAAAGAGAGTGGCTGCCACAGAAGAAAACCTCTAGAGAAATTGCATCTTCTTTGCAGAACAAATAGGTATGCCCCAGGAGAGATGCTCCAAAGCCTGTAGGGTGAGAACTACACAAAATACAATGATAGGAAGTGTGAAAAGGGCTCAGTAACACCAGGGATTTGGAGAATTCATAGAGCAGAGAGGCTGAAAAAGAGTAACAGCTAAAAGACAGTATAGCTATCATGGGGATGGAAGGAGAAGGTAATGAAGCATCAGAGTTTTCTCTTAGCAGACTTTTTCACAATCTAGAAACTGCAGAATATGCTGATGCCTTAAAGTATGATCCACCTGGATGCAATAGGAAAAAAAATGATAAATTACTCAGTTACATTTTTTATGATCTAATCTCCTCAAGCCTCCTCTGTTTAAAAGTGTCTTGGGATTTTTAATAGATATGTTCAACAAAACTGGCTTCCTATTTTTAGGGGGTTTGGATTGATTTTAGGTTTATTTGAAATATTTTTATACTGGGTTTTGGGGAAGGGGGGTGCTGTTTCTTTGCTTTTTAATTTTTTTGAGAAATGTATTATAAAATAACTAGTCAGATCTACACAAAAATGGCTCATTCAGGGCCTTTTTACTTATTGGTTTATAGATCAGTGGAAAGCAGAGCTGGGAAGGAATTCAAGGTAGAGATCTATTCTGCCCCTACCCAAAGATATGACCAGCTCTACCCAACCTGTCTGAAAAATGCTTTTCTAAATTGCTGTTAGAAAATATAATGAACACAGTTTCATATAATGGACACCATTAATTTTCTGAAATGTTTTCAACTCTCCTGGTCACTAAAATATCTTTTGGATAAATGCATTCCAACCCTATCACTCCTCAGTCTATTTGCAGAAGGTTAAAGGATAAAGAGGCAGCTTTTTCCTTTTACTTGTATATTTTTTTTTGTTGGCTTATACATTTGGAGGTATTTTTTGCAGATCATCAGCCTTCCCATTGTCTGAATGCCTTTTAAACACTGATGTGACTTAAGCAAGTCATGCTTGATAGATCCTTATGATCATTACTGATAATCTTTTTGAAGATTTTTCAGTTGTTCCACATGTACCAGAAACGAATATAATATTTTAGCAAGAAGAATTTCCAAATTATATTCCTCTGTTTTCACATGCAGGCACATGTGCTCATATGTGTACACGTGCATTTAAATATACATAACCTATGCTCACCTAAACTATTTGTCCCTAAAATTTGCTAGCTGTTTGGAGCTTTTAGGGGTTTTTTTTTTGTTCTGTTTTTTTTCAGCTTACTTTAAGGTGGTGCTGTTAATTGATCTAATAATTTCAGAGGCTGGACTTTTAAGCAAACAATAAATGAATAAATTAATTATAAAATTGAGAGAATGAACACTGTCCAATGTACAAAATCAGCTGTTCTGTAGCCGTAAGATAAAGGCTACCTGAGGTGCATACAGAATTCTTGGAGTTGGAGGAGACTTCTGGAGATCACCTAGTCCACCCCACATTGGAGGCAGGGTCCTGTAATGCACATTGGTACACTCTGGTAGCTCCTTGTCTTTTTTGAACTGGAGACCACAACTGAAGACTATACTCCAGATGTGGCCTCACATCACCCTTGACCTGCTGACCACACTCTTCCCAGCACATCCCAGGATACCATTGACTCTCCTGGCCACAAGGGCACTGCTGGCTCCTGGACACCTTTTCAACCAGTACTGGCCCTTCTCAGCAGAGCTGGTCTGCATTAAGTCAGCCTGGGGGATCCCTGGGGAGTATCCCTGACTACAGGCCTCCCCTGGATTCTGCTGCACTGATTACACCCCTCAGATCTCTGCCATTCAGATGATGATCTGATGATGAAGTTATCATCATCATCTGATCATCAGCATAATGGTTATGGATGATCCTTATAACAACAATACCTGTAATCTCAGCAAGTCCACAAGTGGACTTCTATTCCAATTCTAGAAGTAATTTGTGACTTTTATTAAAGCATATTTCTATGCACACACTAGAATACTAGTACACATTTTCCAAAGGAAAATAATTCCAAGAGCTGATAGCATAATGTTGAAGTGAAGTTTACAGTACTAAAATAAGAAAGAAACAAACTATTTTCTCAAACTAAAATTCTTCAATGGAATTTTAATTTCTCCAATCCTTTACAAACTATTTAAAGACATTATAAAGAAAGTTAAACAAATGAGTCATGAAGTCCAATACTAAACTCAATACTGGTTTATGTTGATCAATATTACAATTTATTTAATGCAATTCAACTTCTTTCGTGATTTTTGTCTACTACACAATGTTCCTTTAAGTTGTCTTGCTATTCATTTAATTATTGCAGGGAGATAGACATTCAAATTAAATTAAATCCAAATACTTTGACACATGGGAGGCATTTAGCAGCTGCTAATGTGAAACACTAAATTGAACAGAATCTAAACAAGAGTTTTAGAAACACTCCTCAAATGAAATTGCTTTCCTTAATGCTTCTGTTGTTGTTCTTACTTTTCCTTCCCCAGAAGAACCTTTCAAGAGAAAAATTTCAAGGTAGCTAGGATGTCTGTGACAATGGGCATGATCTTACCCAGGAGAAGCATCTCAAAATAATTTTTTTTTCCTTTATTACCCATATTGCTATTCTTCTTTAGGTTTTGTTTCCGTACAGATTCAATGATGCCAAAAAATTACCATTATAATTAGCTATAGAAAGCATAAATTTAATGTAAAAATTATATTTTAACTGTTAGAAACCGTTATGTCCTTTCTACAAGACAAATAATCAAACAAGTTTGTTTATTCAACAAGCTAACCACATTAGACCTGTTTTTTGCATTTACTATTTATAATATTTGGCATTTATAGCATCTCTGCATCATAGTTTTTTTATCTGTCAAGAACTATCATAGTTTTAAGTTTGAAAAATTGATGGTTTTGTTTTCTGAATCCATACATCCAGGCTCAACGGAAAATGTGGCAAATTTGTTTTTTAATGAAATATTTGGCTTGCACCATTGCAAAGAACAGCAAGATATCAGGAAATAACTGAGCAGTGATAACTCAGTAACTAAAAATCCAAAAGAAAAAAAGTTAAATAATTTTAAGAAAATCTTTTTGCTTTATTGAGGGAAGAGAGAATACAATGATTTTGAAATCTTGAGATTTACTATCCCATGTCTGTCTACAAGATGGAATACAATTCTATAAGGAACATTTTTGTGAGCATGTAGATCCCTTTAACAACTGTGCTTCAGCCACTTAATCAGTGAACAAGATTAAGAGGAAACATAAAGTTATGTAATTTTTTAAGATGACATATGATACAAAAGAATAGGCAGTAAAATGGAGGAATAAATAAACGTGAAAATTCAGATCCAATAGTGCCTTGGAACAGTTTTGAATTTTTAAATTAAAGCTATTAAACTGCAGGCTACTTATGTGATAGAAAGCTGCAGTACCATGCTGCTTACCAATGTCACTTTTGCTCCAGCAGAGGAGATACAGTCTTTGGCTGCTGTATGCCGTGTCAGTAGGGCTGTGTCTGATGCAAACCCATGGGGGCTCTATGAAGTCTCAGAGCAACCTAGCAGTCAAACTGGAGCATGCTTCTGATAGCCCTACTTCCCTTTCTGATTCTGGGCCATAATCTCAAACCTAGTCCAGCTGCGTATTTTCTATATATTTTACCTTGCATGTTTATTTTAAAAATTTATCTTGAACACTCACAACAAATAAAATATCAAAGGTGTGATAGCTGAATTACTCTGTCACTTCAGAAAACCACTGAAAATGCAAAATTAAGCTATTTCCTAGATATTTGGTCATCAAGGCCAACTCTTAAATGTCTGTAAGAAGTGTGTGTTTCTATCACCTGGTGATTTTATATACTTTTGCCACTACCTTTTTTTCCCCCTTTAATTTAAATATGTGTTGCCAAATGTCTGTCAAGACAAATATAAAGAGTACCCTGTAGTGCTTTCTAAAATTTTATTGCTGCTATTAAGAAACCATAAAGCTTTCACAGGGCAGTAACTATATTCATGTAAAAGCAAGCAGCAAATCATGAATTTCTGCATTACCTACAATGGCCAGACTAGTGTGAAAGGTTTGCTTATTCTTTTTCTCAATAATTTTTTTCATTAGCAAAAACCACATTAGAAGTGCAAAATTGATCTTCTCATTTTAAAAGGAAGAAAAAGACTCTCACAACAACCTAAGCCAGGTTAAACTTTATGGTATGTGAAAGCAAAGCCTAAGCAGAGTATTTTTAATTCCAGTATCAATATTCATTAAAGTACAGCCTACCTCAAGGCTAATCATCGCAGACTATAAGATAATTCTCCAATTTTTTTTAGTTTTTTGCCTCTCCTTTATATAAGCATAATGGAAAACATTTTAGCATTCTTTTAGTCAAGAAAATGTGAGTTTCAGAGTAAAAAGATACACAGTAAATCCTGACAGAATGATTAAATGTCCTAACCCAACAGGCAGCTAAGGTAGCACACAGGACCCATCAGGATTGTGCTCCGTCTCTTCACCTACCCTTTGATTCCAACTCTTTTGATTAAGGTGTCCTTGTCTCAGAGGTCAGTTTAATTCTATCACATCCAAATATTCTAGGTAAAGTGTGTTGCACATGTGCAGACTGCAGGCTCATTTGTTACATTATTGTTTGCTGCCACTTTTGAAGGTAGGTGTCTGTTTGAAGAATGTGCAGTGGTTGGAGGGTCAGGGGATTTGCATAAAGCTTGGAAAGAACCTCTTCAGGCACAAAGTGTAGGGGGCTACCACTGCACACAGCATTCACCTCGTGGAAACTGATGATGTTATGGGTATTTCTAGCTCATTTTAATCCCCAAATAATAACAATTTACCAATACTTTTAGTGAATTCAGCATGAAACTTTGATTTACTGTTCTGTTGCCCAGTTTTTCTCTCTCACCAGTGTAATCACGATCTGCTGAATTGTCCTATATTGTTTGTGGTTCACTGTTGACTCCATTTTGAAGGTATTTAGGTTTCTTTCAGTTATTTCAGCAATTATAGCCTTCAGGAATGTAAAAATATTGCAGAAAGTAATTAATTGGTTTAATCACAGATAAATGCTTACATAATTATACCTAAGACATATATGTGTTTGCAAAAAGATAGGAGGGAGTGATTGAATATTGAAATAAAAAATAGATTTTTTTTTTAAAGTGTGCCCAGGAGAGGTATGTTTGCCTTTTTTTCTTGAGTTGTTTGTTTTATGTGTTTTGATTATTTGGGACAAAAGATGACTATCTTTACATTGGAAAAGTTCTTGTGACATGAATATTCCTATATTTCAAAGCTTTCACATCTTCCTCAGCTACTAGAACATAAAGATCTTCCATAAATTTTGTGGTTTTGTAATAATGTGCAGACTCATCGCCTGCTTTCTGCACCTGAAATGTAGGTAAACAAATATGTACTCTGCATATATGTCCATGTAAATGTAATGCTTACTTCACACAGAATAACGTTTTCATACAGAGGTGAACATAAAATCAACAAGGGGTAAATACACCTATTACTTAAACTCATCCAGAGATGGATACAGTATTCTAGTATTCTATTCTCAGATGTGTTCAGTAAAATCTTCAGCTCCCCTTGCTGTTCAAGGATGTTGAAGCAGGTCAATATACCTATTACTTACATGAGCTATGTTGTCATCTGAAATTTCAATACCTGAAAGATAGCTGCTTAGTACCTATGACTAATGTTGTTTATATGAAAAAAGTCCATACATAAGTTTTCTCATTGTTATCCTCAGCTTAAATGGAGTGGGATCACAACATGCAATCAATTTTTTAATTTTGCTGAGGTCAGTCTCTGCCCAATCTTTCTGCCTCTCATTTTCTCATTCTATATGATTAATATAACACATCTACCTGCCTTAGTCTTAATAATGAAATTTCTCTTTCTGGATTTCTGACCTGAAGAGTAGGATTTGTTCAGGGGCCTATGAGTAGTGGAAGGACTGCCCTTGCATGATAGTAGATTCTCCAGAGTCCTTCCTTTTCACCTAAAAGCTGAAATGTTAGTCTATAGTTTCTGACCTACTAGATCTGTTAAAGGACATAAATAGTTGTTATTCCTCTTGGAATGTTTCACATATCAGACTAGTAAGTAGAATACCCTTCACAAGGCCAAAAGAGCAAAGAATGAATTTCATTACTAGGAAAACCTGAAACTATATTTTGTGCAGTTCTATTTCACTGAAGATGCTTCATAAACTCTTAAGCAGTAGTTTCAGAGAACCACAAATTATTTCTTTCCCTCTTTCAGTGCTCATATGCAGTACATTAAAATAATTTTAACCAAGAAGAAAGCTAAATCTAAATTCTGTATTGAGTAGTTCTCTTGCAGTTTTTGGCTACTTCTTTAAAAGTGCTGTGAAGGTGTTTTAGATTAAAAATGGTTCATTTTGATCCAAAGGACAAACTACTTCAAAGCTATAAAAGAAATGTTTTTATTCCACTAACAGCAAGGGTATCAAAAGGAAATTCTGTTGACCCAATCTTGACTAAGACTGAGCATTAATACTCTCAGTGACTTTCAAGTGGAATATTAATAATAGAGTATGTTGAATGTAGATTTAAAGTTAAAATGTTAAGTTTATCAATAAAGCCCCAAAGATTTATTTCTGAAAGTTTATTCTAGATAACTTATGCAAAATACTGAATGCAAAATTCTATACAGATAAAAGTAATTCACAGCACTGCCAGAAATTTACGTATGTTTTCAGGTAGTGCAACTGGGGCTGTCCAGAATGGAGGAAGAAGGCACTGATAGCTGAATCCCTGGAAGCTGCTTCTGGAAAAAAAAATATATATTCACTGTCAGCTTATGAACAGTTCTGATTTCAGGTTTCTCTAGTGCAGTTGTTTATGCTGTAGGAAATCACTGCAGTTTAATTGTCCAATGCGAGTTTGTGGATTGCCCGATAAGGCACATTTAGAAAAACTATGCAAACTTACAAAAACCATTGAAGTAATTCTAATTTTGCTTATTTTAGTTTAAAATTTGGGGCTAAAATATTTTCATCAAACATTTCCTAACCAACCCAAGAAGACTGTCGGTCTGTAGATTTGCCTATAGCTATACTGGTTGCCAGTCTAATACTTTTTTGTTGCAATCTTTACATTTGCATTTCCAGAGTTTTATCCATCACAGCACATTTCTGTCACATTAGAGTGATACATAATTTTCTACATAAAACAGCCCTGATTAAAAATTAAGTCCATTTCAATTACAGCCATAGATTGTAGCAGTAAAATGTAACATGAAGGAAAATGCAATTAAAACTGTAGTGAACATTTATGTAAATCAAAAGTCGGTAGTGAAGCAAATATAATGAGCTAGTCAAACTGTGACTAAATCAGATTTGTTAAAGTTTTGTGGACATATAGTTTCACAGAAAAGAATATTGATTCATTTAATTCCCTTTTTTTGGACCAAATACTGAGATCACTTCTGAATTATTGTGGTCAACCCAAGTTACCAGAACATATATTTATTTTTGATATTTCAGTCTCTCAGAATTACAACCAGATGGTCTGTACAGCTCCATGACCCTAGCAGTACACTTACTCAACCATCAAATAATCTCTAGCCTGGAACAAGCATAATCTATATTTAAAATCTAAGGGATTTACCACAAAGGCACTCCTGAGATGTTAACAACTGCCTTAATTTTTACTTCTCACATATTGAAATATGTCAGGAAAATGTCAGAATTGCCACAGGAAGTCTAGGCTTTGAACAAATCCAAGAGTTTTTACAGCTTCAAACACTAAAGATAATTTCTGTAGGTATCTCCTGCAATGTTATCCCTGCGTGGGTATATGTATCAGATTTTAATATACAGTCACTGTAGGCATGTGCAGTATTTTTTCATCTTTTTCAGAAATTCTGAGTATCCTGTGTTGCATCCAAAATAGACTTTTGCTGCATATTTTTGTTTTGTTTTATGTCAGTCAAGTCAATCTAAAATTATAGTATTTCTCTTTTAATATTAAAAAACTGAATGAATGATGTGCTACTACTGATTAAGTGGTGCAAATGTTCCAAAGAAAGGAAAAATCAATGGTAATGGAGCAGTACATGCTAAATGTGTTGTTCATGATAAGAGTTAATGTTGTAAAAGGAACATTCATTTTAGATGTCTGTAAAACCCAAAGATTTTGACAGACTAAACTCTGTACAATTAATAATCTCCCTTCCATACCACCTACCACAAATATCAGCTCAGAACTTTGTAGAGACTATTATTAAAGTTTTAGTACTTAAAATAGCTGATAAAAATTTTTATAACATCTTATTTGACATCTTTGAACTGTTTTTCTGTAATAACATCTCAGATATCTGTGTCTCTCTTTAATGTTACACGATACACAAAGATAACAAAAAAAAATGGGGATAAATTGAAGCACTAGGAATTGGAAGAAGGCTACTAATTTACAAAATCTAATTCTAGGAGAGCAGTAGAGCTGGAGTCATGGACTAAACAAACAAGAATTTAAAGAGTAAATGATCATAAAAGAATTCAACAATTAAAAAAACTCCAGGTATTCATCCCTTAATCATATCAATTTAACATATATACAAAGGAAATTAGGAAAGAATATGAATTTTCACTGTATTTCTTTCCTTAAATGTTGTGTATGAATGGAGAATAGTTGCTCTTATGTCTGTTCTCATGATATGCATCTTCCTTTCTTAGTGAAAAACACTCATGATGGTACTCACACACCGAAAATAGCTACTGACTCTTCAGCTATCATCCTAAATTTCATTTAGAGCAAATTGAAAAGATTAAGCACTCTCTAGACAGTAATTTATTTTATTCTAGATCAGACATAAAGCAGGTCAGATTAATCACACCCAAAAAGTGCTTATTTCTCCACATTAACTATCAGATGAATGCAGGATGGCTAGTTCAGATGTGCATAATTACAGTATTGATGTCTGGATCTAGATAAGAGTAGTCACCAGATTGCTTACTTTGGACTCTAATTATTATCAATTTAGCAAGTTAAATGCTTAGAAGTTTCTACTGCGACCAAAAATCACCATCTTTGGAATTGTTAAAGTTTATAAATAAGAAAATTATGAAAATTGAAGAAAGTTACTTCACCAGCCTCCCAGCCCTGAGCCACAATTGGAACACTAACTGTGAAGTATAAAACTGTAATCATGACTTGTAGAAATACAGGAGCCTAGTTTTGAGGAAACTTCCCTATGCAGTTGAAGAGGAGGCTATTAGAAATATTTGAATCAACATGTATATTTCAATTGATACAAGTACCAACCAAAAGATACTCTATAAAAACATAAAAATTCATAAACATTTAAACAAACATTTACAATTATTTTAACTGCAGTAGTTTCTGCAAATAATCAGCCTTATATATGTGTTTTATGAAGGGGGTTCAATAATTCCAGAACAAATTGCAGTTGTAACAAATATCAGTAAATGAATCATCAGCAAGCTACAAGATCCAGCAGGTTAAAGGCAAACAAACTTTCAGAAGACCAATTCACCAATTTTTCTTTTCTTCATTTTATTTGCAGTTAAACAGAGTGACAGCAAGTCAGATATTTTTTTTGATTGTAGAATGTGATATTTACAAAGAATCAAAATGCACCCTTGAACCTACCTGCCATATCCCAGTCACTCACAGAAATTAACACAGACAAAGTAAAGTCTGTCTCTGGGCTTGTTTGGGGTTTTTTTCAGTATTCTTAATTTCACACTTCATAAACTATACTGATTTTCACTAAAACCTGTTTCTTCAGTAGTCCAGAATATAATAATCAAAGTATACCAGAATAATAATAGATAACAAGGAAAGGATATACCTTTCTGCATCATGCCTATGTGATGAACATACTGGGGTACTCTGCTACCATATTTCCCTCCAATTATTATTCTTAATTTCTGGCTTCTGCAAACAGGAATCATCTTGGCTATTGCACGACGTTCAACTGTCAGTAGAGAGTAACTCGCTAAAAAAAATTTTTTTGATCTACATTTTCTTGAAGCAATTTCATAGGATAAAAGGACTTGAACTTGGCTCCTTTGACTATATGTCTTCAGGGCATTCATGTCAGTATCTTGTTATTTCCTACCATCTTCAATCTTGTTCAGTTATCAGTCAGCATAGCCATTTACTTACCATGCAAACAGAGTTAAGGTTTTGCTTAAAACAATTGCTTCTAGCTGTTTCCAGCTTCAATCATTAAAAAATACAACATTCTGGTCAATTGAGAGAGTAGCTGCCAGTTTTGTTCAAAAATATAATTTAGCAAGCATAGTAAATAAGAAATTAAGCTGTAATGTAATAAAAGGCTTTTAGATTGACTTCCACAGTGCTGTAGCTTGGCTGCTGTGTATAAAAGATAAAAATAATGTATGCAAATTAGATTAAGTAGAAATTAAAGATGTCTAGCAGAGAATGGCTAAAGAAGCCAATTTTATTTTATTATTTGTAAGTGGATAAATATTTTCCCAGTAGCCATGAAAACAACAGAAACTGTGCTACTGAGTTCATTTGGGTTTTTCATCCACTTCTCATCCTCCCTTAGAAATTACTGGTGAAAAGTTGTTAAATCACAAAAATCCATCAATATACTGATAGTCCAAGGTGAATTTCTAATATTTACTCAGAAAGTAGCCAAAGCATGCAGTTTAGGAATACACATTATTTTAAAAATTATTTTGTCAGAAATAGCTATTTACGGGATTATAATTTGTTGTTCTGTTCACATTTTCTACCTTTTCACTTACGTACATTATTAAACTGTTGGCAATTGCTGACATTGCTACAATTACATAGCTTTTAACTTTGATTTCATGCCTTCATACATTCCGTATCACTTCCTTATTTTCCTTTTAAAACATACAAGGGCCACTACATATTCTTTTTTGTTAATTTTTTAAATATTTTTCCTTAATACTTAGTAGAATGTGGCTTTAAAAACTTGCACATATATTCAGCTGCTCAGATGAAAGGCTCTGAAGTGACAGAACAGTGCCCTCAGCTTATGAAATAATTTGTTATTTCTTCAGTAAGGTGTATGCACCAGTTCTATCCACTTTTAAATTTTAAGAGATCAAGATAAAGCCAATCTTTTTTGTTCAAATATGCATAAGACCAAACAAAATAAGCATCTGCCTTTGATGCAAATGAGAACTTAAAACACTGTCTGGAAACTCCCAAATGTTTCTTTGAGGATTTTACTGTTCACAGCAGTATTACTGCTTCCATTTTTCAAAGGAAAGATGAGACTAAGCGAGATAAAGGAATGAACTCCCAGGAGTAGCCTCTTGCCTGAGAAGCACTATTAAAGCCCTCTAAGAAGTTGGTTTTAAAGTTCATCAGTGAGGAATATATAGTATTATCTTCTGTATGCTGCTCAGAGTTGTAAAGGAAATCTGTGACAGTCATGGGAAAGTACCTACATGTTTACCTATTCAGGTTTTATAATTCTAAAGTAACTAAAGTAACTCCATCAAAGTCATTCACAGATTCCATAGTTTTAATACAAAAACATCACATGGAATTAACTGCCCATCTATATCATATCAGTAAAAGTCCACATTAATCTTAAGTATGCCTAATATATATCAAGAATAGCAATCTTGATAGATCCTTAGCAACTCTTAATTTCATTTTGTTTTATTTCTCTAGTTCCTAAACACTTTCATTGGATCTTCTAAAATGTTGGTACTGGGTTTGGCCAGATATCAATCATTCTGCTTGGTGATTATTATTGTTGTTGCTATTGTTATGATATTTACGTGATTATTTCAATAGTTTTTGAGTAGATGATTGTGAAATGGGTATCTCAATAGAGAATTTCTTGGTGGTGAAGCTGAACATGTTCTAGAAGGCTTTAAGGTGACTATATTTATAGGATGACTTGATCCAGTGACAAGCACAATTTCATCTTTGTTCCCTGCAAGTGACATAACTCTGACTGTTGCTATCTTGGTTTGCTTTCAGCAGGTGATCCTCTCAGATCATAGAATCTTAGAATTGTTTGGATTTGAAAGGAACTTAAAATCATCTGTTTCCAACCCCCTGCCACAGGCAAGAACACCTTCCACTTCCTTGAACATTTACAGGGATTGGGCATTTATTGCTTGACATTTTCCCTTAAAAACAGAACTTCTATACTTCTACTTTCACAGGACTGTATCTGGCACACTTTCAATCAAACCAAACTTTAAAATCTGCTGATGTAAACATTATCCAATTCCTCAAAAATAGCTGTGTCAACACTGTCAAGTAGCATGCTTTCACATCACTACAAGATACAATTTTTGATCGACTACATTGAATGAGTTCTGGTTCAGTTAGAAGTTTTCAGTTTTCTTTTGAGATCTGCCATCTCATTGACTTCAAAACAAAGCCTGGATTCCTTCAGGTGACACTTCACATCTAACAGGCCACTGAGTCAAGCCCCTAACATTTTCCTATTCCACAAAAGTAACATATATTCACAGATTCTTGTGGTAATGATATAGCATTAATGTGGGCTAAAGCACAACCTTCAGATTAATTATAAAGTCATAAGGTAAAACAAAAAACTGCAAAAGCACCCGCATAAGTGCAGAATGGCAACTACAACTTAACAATAAAAAAAGCGTGACACAGATCTTAAAGGAGATTTAGATAAAATACTGTGCAAGAGTAACACATAATGGACTTTTCTGTTCAATTTTGAAACTACAGATTGTTGTCTGAAGTTTGTGTATTCAACAGTATCGGTGTAACTAGTACTTGGAAGGAGGACTTAAACAACACAGTTGCACGTCTCAAAACAGTGACAAAGAAGGAAATTCTCATAAAATAAAAGCCACCACAACAGAACTTGTGGTAAATGTAGATGGCAACAACAGAAAGATGGTAATTTGAGGTCTGGTGAAGCAGATCTGGACAGAAGAATTACCACCATGGCAAACTGAGGGAGAGGAAGCAAGTGCTTGTAACGTGCCACATAAAGTAATGGGAATACATGTATATCCTATGGATACAGGATTTGGACTCTATAGAAGTGGCATCTCCAGAAGAATGCTCTGGGACCCGAACACCAATACCAGGGTGAAGAAGTACCAGCAGGATGCCACAAGAATCCAAATGATGGTGATATCTTTTGCATAATCTCTCTCTCACTTTCTTTCTCTTTCTTTTCCCCCTCTGTTTCTCGCTTCCCATATCTTTTTATCTACCTCTGTCACATTTATTTTTCATTAAAATCCATAGTATTGACTTTGGTGTATGGTCTTGTTTGCACCTTAATTTGGGCAGAGACATCTCTTATGACTGGATCATAACACCTAGTAACTCATATTTGACTCAGTGAGATATGTAATGTGATGAGTACATTTATTTTAGCTTTAAAAATATTTTGTAATACACAAGGAGAAATTTCCAAGGTTTGAAATCTGCTAATATTCTTAAAGAACTGAATTTGCTGAACTCTGCCAATTCACGATTTGGGGCAAATTTTGCTTCCTTTTCAAGCAGTAAGTATCATTCATTTTGTAACTACAGCATGTAAAGGTTGAGCCCACATAATTTTTCTCATGTACACTTGAAAAGATGAGACTTTATCTACAGCTAAGTGCAAATAGGTAAGGAAAGGAAACGTTCCAGTGTGAGAAATTAAGTTAAAATAAACCACCAATCACTTATGACATTTGTCCAAGAATCCCTGAGAAATCAAAGGAAAGATAAGCAGCTTTGGTAGGAAAATGATACAATTAAATTGTATTCTGCTCCCACTAAATTTAATGCATCTTCAACTAGTGACAAAATAATCAGGATTAGAGTTTTCAACATTAAATTGCTATTAAACCAGAGAGCGAGAGAGCTGACAACATTGTACTTCTTTTTAAAGAGGTGCTAAAGATGATCCAAGAAATTACTACCTGATATGCTTTATTCTGGTGTTAGGAAAAAATGTTCTCACACAAAACAAAGCAAAAAGAATCCATTAATGGAGGAGTCATAAACCACCTAGATAAACCTAATACATTAGGGAGAGACTAATAATGACTTTTGAAAGGTGACTTATGCCTCCTAGAATTCTTTAAGGACTCTTGCAAAATGGAGGGTGGAGAAGCATATTTACTTAGCTTGATGTAGTTCTGCATAACAGAGCTTGCTCCTTTCTGAATTGCAATTATACTACCATAATTCTACTCTGTTGGAAAAGCCTGCTACACGCAAACACTTTGACATAAAATAAAGAATATTTCTGCATAAACATATCACATAATGTGCATGTAAATCCTACTCGGTCATTGCTAAACACCTGGCTTTGACAGAATGAAAGCATAGGTAAATGTGCATATTCAATCTATTGATTCTCAGATTTAAAAAAAGACATATAAATGTCATTCAATCTTTTACATCCATGAACATAATACTAGTTGTGCCTCTTCAAATTTGAACTTGCTTATTTATTCGGATGCATTTACAATTTCATGCAACCACACTACGAAAGCTATATTTAAAAAATTGTCTCTTAGGATCAAAATTTGTCACTGGATTAATTTTTTTGTCCTGAAGTAACATTATTTTTTTTAATTTAAGAAAAAATTCCGAATACCTTACATAAAATTTTGTTTATCTCTTTGATCTCTTATTCAAATATTCATTATATTGAATCCTGTTTAGTTGAGTAATTATTGAATAGAACCTTATATAAAAGTTTTAATTTTTCAAAATATAATACACAGCACTTGAAAATAAATGAGCAAATTTTGATTAAACATTTAATATTGCGTGGCTGTGGTACTTTATTAACTAAAGTATGCTATTATTTATGGTACATTAGAAGTGTAGATTACTACATATATTGCATTTTTAAGAACAAAAAATATAGGCTACAAATGGTCAATTTCAAAGTAATTACAGTAATGTTCACGGTATATAAATACCACTGGAGTGAATGATTTCTGATTTGTATGCATTCATGTGCTGTAGACATATTTAATAATTCTACCGATGCACACAATTTGCTAGCACAATATAATGTTTGGAATACTAGACTGGAGAGATTATTCAAAAGCTATTTCTTCTGAAGGTATGATAATTTACAATTTGACATTTTTCCTTGCCCCCTTAGTCTTCTTTTTAGCTAAGTAAAAAAAAAAATGCACATATCTATTCAATTGCTGAAGCTTTTCCTTTACATTCTCCCATCCATTACTGCATAGGGTATATTAGATAGAAGGTGGTGCTTAATTTAGGCAACAGTTCAATATGATTTTCAGATGCTGCAGTGACAAATGCTTGGGGGCCTTCTGTAAAGTTAATCAGTTGCATTTACTCAGTAACTGTTTGCTCAGTATATGCCTCAAATTTTGCCGTTCCTTCTTCACAAAGCAGCTAAGTATATTATGATACATAAGATTGGTTACTCAGCAGTAATCTTCAGTTCCCTTAAATTTCACCACCAAACAGAAAATTTGGTATAGGGACCTCATCATCATATGTGGGGTCTTTATTAAGTACATAGATCCTTTATAATGTCCTGTCACTCTTTACAAAACACAGAGCAGGACACAGATGACCATGGTGTCTTAGCTGGCACTACTTGGATCTGTGAAGCAGAGGGGAATGGTTTTGTCCTCCGGCTACTAATATTTTATCACTTCAGAAAAATTCTGTTAATCACAACACATGTAAAGAAGAATTACTGTAATGCTTACTAGATCTCAAAAAAACCAATAAGTTTAGTCTGGAAGAGGACTTCTAGATCTTATCTAATGTTACCATATTCACTGCTCGAGGAGGTTGCTCCAGGCATTCCAGAGCAGAAAGGGCTTGAGTGGGGAATTAGGAGGCTCAGCAGTTCTACTTGCCTCACTCTGCAGCTAGCAATAGCAAGTTCTCAAGAATGAAGAGGAAAAAATAAAGAATCATAATTACATTTTTAAAATGAGAACATCTCTGAAAGAAAAGAGCAGGAATATCTTTCCCAAAGCTGTTTAGGAAACAGCTCATGCTCAATGTTCAGCTTTTCCATATATTGTAAAAATTATTTACCCTTAGAGCAAAAAAAAAAGAATTTTTAGACAGTTAAACCCTGTGACGTAGAGCCTGGATTGTGACCCCCTGTATGAATTTACATATTGCATATAATACACTCTGTCACAATAGAGTGGTGCATCAGGATTCAGCCATAGTAGGTAATTATCCACAAAAAGTCATCATGATAACTAGGCATGATTACATGATGCAGGGGTCACGTGTGTTTACCATGTTGATAAGATGAGAAACAGTTGGGTAAGCAGGGGATGAGAGAAATGGAATTAAATTTCTTCACCTAAAAGGCCTCCATAAGTCTCATTTTTTCAAAATACTGATTTCAGTTCTTTATTTTGAAAAACCTGTGATATTGATTTGGTTTTTTTTTTCATTCTGAAAGACTGAATTCCTTTTTTGTTTGAAACCTAGTTTCTCTGCATCAGGAAGGTTAAGTTTCTTAAGACATGTTATACTATAATTACAGGATATCAGATTATAAATGAGGTACCACTTAGGGGATTTGAAAGTCTAGCTTTCAGGAAAATTCTCAGTGAAGTATAATTACTCCAATTTCTTAGCACATCACACTGAGTCAAGCTCAAGGGTTCATTTTGTAGCTAAATGGTAACATTTTTCTTATTAATGAGGAAAGCATTTTAACCTGTTGAAGAAATGTATTTCTAGAAATCTCTAAACTTTTACTTGAAAGCAATAGGAAGACACCTCAGTTTGTGTAACTTCTCCTGTGTTACTGTCTGCTCTTGTTTATTTTATTCTATTTTGAAACAGAAAACCTATTGTATCTGTTTATTTTTATTCTAGAAACAGCAAAAGTAGATACAAATGTAACAGAAAGATTTAAAAGCTGCAAATTAGTATGTGGAATCTCCATAAATAACAGTCCTTTGGTTTGAAGGGGAAAAAAAAAGCTGCCAATGAAATTGATTAAGAAAAAAATTATATTTTTATTCAGAAGATACACTGGTGGCAATTTATTTGAAGATTAAAGATTATTTTTAAATTTTCTTTAACTTTTTAATGTTTTAAAAGATGGGATTAAAATTTTATTTTCTTTATTCAAGTTAACCTCAGTCCCTCAATATTTAAAATTAGAAGACTGATGATATATTTCTAGCCTCTTGTACAAGATATGTTTTTCTAAGGATTCAAAATGGTTTCTTTAATCTTTAGGTTATAGAAATGGTAAGTTTTCAGCTTTGAATATGTTCATTTGAAGATGCAGAGATAAGAGGTAGAAATGTGTATGCTTTGGACATTTTTAAAACAAAATCAAAGGAAACTTGGCTAAGTGAAGTATATTTCAAAATCAGTTTTCTGTGCTGTGAGAGGCCACTTGAATCAGTCAGGCACATCCCTTTAGAATGTAAACTATTAGATAATATTAAGTTTTTAATTGCTGTTCGAAAAATAATTGATTATTAGCCAGAGGAACTTTACAGGCATCATTAGAAACTCCACTTTGAGAAAGCAGATCCCCTTCGAGAACTGGAACACTGCTAAAACGTGAGCCTTCTTTCCTCTGACTGAGCAGCCCCAACTCCTTTGGCCTGTCTTCACAGGAGAAGTGCTCCAGCCCTCTGATGATCTTTGTGGCCTCCTCTGGAGACTCGCTTCACCATGTCCATGTCTTTCTCATGCTGAGGCCTCCAGAGCTGGATCCAATGCTCCATGTAGGATCTCACAAGGGTAGAGTAGAGGGGTAGAATGACCTCCCTTTACCTGCTGGTCATGGTTCTTTTGGCACCGCCCAGGATACGAATGCATGTCAACAGGTTCCACGAGCCTGTGCACCCTCCAGACTCCTTAAACAGTCTCAAATCTGATGTTCTTCTATAGGTTCTTCATTTTCCCAGGCCTCGCCTTTCCCATCTGCAACTTGGGTTTTGCGGCTGGAGCATTTGCTGAAGAGACTGAGGAAAACAGTTCTTGAATATCTATCTCAGCCTTCTCCATATCCCAAGTAGCCAGGTTTCCCATTTCTTTCTGGAGACAGCCCATATTTCCTTTAATTTTTCTTTTATCACCAGCAGAAGATTTTCTTGTGTCCCTTGACCATCCTAGCAAGATTTATCTCATCTGGGGCTATGGCCTTCCTAACCTGACTTTTGGATCTTCAGAAAGTTATTTTGCATTCTTCCCAGACTACCAGTCCTTGTTTCCATTCTCTGTAGGCTTCCTTTTTGTGATTGAATTTGTCCAGTGACACCTTGTTTCTCCATGCAGATCTCTTGGCAATTTTTGCATGTTTTACACTTTTTTGGGATGCATCACTCCTAAGCATTGAGAAGGTGATCTTTGAATATTAATCAGCTTTCTTGGGCCCCTCTTTATTCCAGGGCTTTATCCTTGAGGAGGCCAAAGCCTGCCCTGCTGAAGTCCGGGGCGATGACCTTGCTCTTCATTCCCCTTGCTGTCCCAAGAATCCTGAAGATGTGTGTCTATAATCTGTCTGTAATCTGCCGATATTTTTTTGTCTTTCCATTCATTTGTTAGTATCAAACATTTCTATTGTAGTGTTCGTTTTTCATTGTTACGTAGAACTGAGGGTACTACAAGAAGTCAAAAGAAGAATTTTGTCACAAAAGGTCTAGAATTTCAAATCTATTAAACTACATCCACAGCCACAATTAATTAATTTAGTTGCTTCTAATCTAAGTAACAAAACCAGCAAAGTTAGAACTATTAAAAAGGGACATTCACTTTGTCTCTTTCTCACTGGATAAAGACTAAATATGCCAAATTTCAAAGCATAATATTTTGAAAATCAGATTTTGCAGTATCTGAAACAGAAGTTTTTATTAAACAAATTGTCAGACTATGATATTCAGTACAGAATAACTGTTTGTTTTCCACTTGTACACTTTGCTTGAGAACCAATTGTCTTAGCTATTTCATTTTCAGCACCACATCACCTTTTAAAGATGTCTAAGGATGTACTTGTTACTGCCCTCTACCTTTACTGCATTTGCATTTTCTTTGCTTTGCTTTCCTGAAGGAGGTATCTGTGTCAATTTTGGAATAAACTGAAGGCATTTACTAATAATCTTGCTACAGTAAATGAAAATTTGCAATTCCAAAAGTACTCTGCATAATTTTTATATGAATCATAAGAAGGGAGAACTACACACTGGTAAGTTGAAAGACAAAAATTAGGTTGAAAAAAAATAAGTATTTTATACATGCAAATCATAGAAGTCACATAATAAGATCAATTATGCAATTTATATACATAACTCAGAGATTTAAACTGTGAGTTTTCAAAAAAGCTCCGATGTTCCCCTTTGCAAATGGAATTCAGTATTCTGCCCTAGGCCTAAGCTGAGAATCATTGCCTAGAGAAACAGATTTAAAGGTCTGGTTTTAACTTCAATTGTACCAAAGCAAGCTGTCCAGTATCTTTCTAGGCTCTGACTGGTGTGACAGTCAGGGCTGGTGCTAATCTTATTGTTAATGTCAAAGACCAAGCGTGACGGCAGCAGACAAGATAGGCTCTAGTGAATGACAGAGTAATCAGACTGGAATAAAAGTAGTTCATCCATAAAGAATCAGGCTGTGGGAATCCAGTATCAGCATGTCCACATGTTTACTTCGTTTTTCCTTCTGATGGCAGTTAGATTGTTTAACAGCATATTTCTTTGTCAAAGATTATTTGAAATTCATGTTATTCTATGACTGCAAGCCTAAAGGGATACAAATCATTAAGTCTGCCTGCATTATCAGTACTGAACATTTTAAGATATAGTGAACATTCTTATGTGAAAATAATTCCAGATATAATTTAACAATTGGTTATAATGAATCTTCCCAGTCCTGCAAAATGCCTTTTCAGTTTTCATTCGCTGTCATAATAGATCATCATAAATGTTTGATAGTCAAATTCTTTCAAAAAAGAAAAAAAAAAGGAAAATAATTTGAGCATCATTTCTACAGCAGAAGAACTATGACACACTAGCCAACTTATAACCTTTGTGAATTCATACTTAAATGGAGTAATAACAGATATGGCCCATAGCTCTGAATACAAGTGCAGTAGAAAGAGTTTGCCCTTAAATGTGCAGTTAAACTTCTAACACTTTTTGTGGGATACACTTAAAATTTCTAGCTTCTGTCCCTAGCTCTTGAATAGACTTTCAAAGATTTTAAAAATAAATAATTTACAAAGATTATTTGCAAGACACATCAAGTTTACAGGCAATCAGGATATTTAAGCTTTTGAAGGGAGAAGATGACACAAAGCTGTTTGTTTATGATTGATGCATCAAGTGAGCTGATGATAATCAGAACAATGAAAAGGGATCTGAGTATCCTGCTTCATTCACATGTTTATGTGTAGCCCTGTGGTGGTTGATTTTGCCTTTTTTTTTAATAGCACATAAACTGTTTTTCATTATATGTGACGTTATAAAAAAATAAATAAATAAAGTAAATAAGAGCTCATTTCTTTTTGTGAAAATGAAAAGACTAATGTGTTTGTTCTAATGAATGTTAAAATATTTTGTTTAACATGTAATTAGTTTGAAACTCTGAATGGTTAGGTTTTTTGTGGTTTTTTTATATAATGAAGCACTGTGTAACATAATTGAACACAGACACTATGCCAGGCAAGTTTATTAGCTAATTTTTGATTGGTTTTAGTTCATGCAACTACCCTTGTTTCATTAAAATCAAGCTTCAATGCAAAGAAAGGTAGTTAGTGCTGTGTTTTCAGTGTGGCCTTCAACAATATCAGCAAATATCTTTGGGCAGATGTGCTCCTCATACAAGCAAGCTTGTCTGACAATAGAACAGAGATGAAAGCAGAATTTTGGTCTCCAGTTTCCATACTGACCCTGTCTGTGATGGTGTCTCCATGACAGTGCACCAAGCTCTCTGACAACTGCGTTACAGTGATACCACTGATACTCTCTGACTACAAAGGCCTTGCAATGTTCCTTTTTGATACACAAAGAGAGGATACTGTCTCCCTATAATTTTTCTGTATGCCTGGCAATGACTAATGTGATTCTAGCTCAGTGGGACATTTTATGCTGGGGTCTTACTTTAAATAAAAAAGAGGGGGAGAATAAGGTCAAGGTAAGGCCATCAGAATTCTTGCTGATGTACAAATCTCCTTGAATAAGATTCAGGAAAGCCTTTGAAGTACCACAGTATGATCTCTATTCAATTTTCAAACTGTCCTGTTATAAAACCTTAGAGGAGCTCTGCCAATTCTGGTTTTCTGGCAAGATCTAGTTTTTGCTTTCTTTTAACTGCACAGTAGTACTCTCCACAAGACAAGCTTTTAAATCTTGTTGGCAACAACAATGAAACATAAGAGTTGTGCATTTCTAAGCAAACATAAATTTACAAATCAAACTAATTTTATATAATATTTTGGCTCAGGAAGGTCAGATTTTAAATTTTGAATACAATGTAAGTACAAAATTCTCACTGTGTGAAATAGAGGTCCAATACTTAACACCATGCTTTAAATCTTGTTTTCTTCAGCCATATTTTTGCCTTTGTGTTAGGCATTTCAGTAAACCAGATGTTTTCTCACAGCTATCTATACAATTCTTACTTTCAATTTCCAATAAACTTTGCTTGTATGTCAACAGCCAACAATAAATATATTACATAAAACTCAAGTAATTTAAAGCTTTCCAGACAATTAAATAATCTCCTATGAAATTTTGTGTGAAAGTGCTGATTAGCTGTCGCAGACACCTTTTGTGAAAAATCCTTTCATAGGATTCTTGAGTCTTTTTTTTGCTCAACATTTAATGAGTATCCCTTTTGTACAGCTACAATGTTATAATCAACAGCTAAGGAATAGAAATATCCAATTCATATTACTAGACCAAGGTGATCCTGGCTGAGATGTATCCATCAATTCAGAGAGCAAATACATTTTAATTAGGAAGCTGATAATCAGTGTTAGTTTTTATGAACATCTGCTTAGTCTTTCAAATACAATCATCCTACTACCTGGCTAAGTCAGGCTATTTGATTACTTTATTTAATTTCAGTATCAAATGGTCAATTTACAGAAGGATTTCTCTATTTGAATCTGTTTGAGATGGCTATTTTTCATTAATTGACTTCAACTGCATGCAATCAACTTTGTTATAAAAAAATTTAGTTCAAAAGAACAGATTAAATGATAAATAATCCAAATCTAAAATAAATGGCATCTGTGAAGCAGATTTAATTTCTGTATTTCAAAATGTGCCATACTGTAATTACAAAGTTTTAGGTAAATTTAACTACTTTATGTAAACTCAATGAGGCAAATCCAATTGTGTTTCATTTATTTTAAGTTAATTATGCTATGTAATACGTTTCTTTCAGTTTGCAGGCAGCACTGCCAGTACGCAAGCTGTTTATGAAACTTTAAATTAAATTTTTGGATGTACTCAAGATACAAAGTAGAAAAAAATTATGTTGACAAAAGAATTAGGAAAATGAACTGAGCCTTATAGCTTATTCCTTCTTTTCTTTTAGACAGATGCATGAAATATATATATATGCATTCCTTTTTTTAAACTAATAGTAGCCTTAAAGCATTGAATTTTTCAATGTTTCGCTCAAGAACGAGAAAGCAATGTGTAGATAACTAAAATATTGTAGGAGCAATATTTATACCTGGTATATATATTAACTAATAGTCTGGACTAATTTTCTGTTTTCAATTCAATGTCACATATTTGATGTCATTTATAAGAAACATAAAAAGAAACACCTCTTGCTCTAATATTTCTGGACTCACTGGATGACAAAGCAGGTTTTTGGTTTTCATTTAGAGAAAATGAAAGTAATTTTTACAATACAAGTGTTCAACACTGAAAATTATGACTTTTCAAGTATAGACGTATAGCTGTTTCAGAAAAACTTTGGTAAGCCTGACAAAAACATAACATTTATTAATTAAAAAAAGGGCTGTATTTTAATGTTATTCAAAGTATTTCAAATAATCCTTAGGAATTCTAGCAAAATATCACATTCTTTACAGTATAACACTCTGTCAACCAAGAATTATTTTATCCGTAATAAAATTGTGTATGCAAGATATAACCTTTATTATTTGTGTTCACAAATGTTAAATTACTTTAGTGTAAAGCCTTGACTTGGACTGAAGTGTAGAAATATAAAAAAGAACTCCCCTTCTGGTTCTCTGAATTAATTTACAGATCCTAGAAACCCTGAAGAAAAATGATTTTGTTAAAATGAAAAGTACACATCTCCAGGGTATGTACTCATTTGACTTCTACAAGCAAATACCTCAAATTTGCAATACGTTGGAAAGGTGAGAAAATGAAAGCTTTTAGCTGAAGAGACACATTAAAAAATAAAAAGTCACAGGTAAATATTTGCTTTAGATTTGTGTGTTAGTGTTTTGATTGTTTCCTTGATTATGAAGATTCAAGAGAGATGACTTTAAAAAAAACCCTTTTACTTAGATACGTTGTGAAAGCTTAGTAATATTACAAATAATTGGGAAACCTGGTGCTTCAAAGAGTTATATCAGCTTCTGATGTGTTTAAAATGTCTTAGAGTGCCATGGTCTGTACTCCAAGTAATTTTTCTTTAGCTTGTCACAACAAATAGCCACATTATAATGAGACGGGTAACAAGGAATTTAAATTCCATACTTAATAAATATGGCTGTAGAACATGAAAAGACCAAAACAAAAGAATGGCTTTTACTGCCATTTCTTCACAGCAGAAATCCATCCCTTCCCTTTGAAAGTCCTAACCTCCTGACTGGCTCACATAGACATAGGAATTACACAGATTTTGTTTTAATTACACTTGCATTTTGTTTTAAGTTAGATCTTAATTTGAAATACTCTGAGATGTTCAAGGATTTTAAGGATGTACAGCCTTATGCATCTGAAACATATTGTGTGGGCGTGTGACAGGATATTTAGGTGACATTGTAACAAGAACAAATCAAAGTACACTGGACAATTACATATAGCTGAATTAAAATCTAGAAATAGGATTCAGCCTGAGATTCAAACACCTAAACCATAGTTATAAACATAAATTGTAATTTCAGACCCTTTCTGATGTGCGAAATATTGCAAATAGCTGGCAAGGCTTGACAAAACACTGCAGAGCAACCCTTGCATGATGCTTGCATCAGCATTTTCTAATGAGGTGAGATATTCCAGGGCATTTAAAACCACACTAAATGTCTAATGTTTAGGCAACTGAAGCATTCTTCTAGTTGATACATTCACTCTATAGAGCAATCTAGCTCACCAAATGTAGATGTCTCTTCTAGGATGTGATCAATATGTCTGGAAATCATTAACAGTGCTGAATGGATGTTTTCTGACTAGTTTAGACATTCAGCTGTTATAAAGATTCTTATAATGGTGGGTATATAAATTTAGCTCTCTGAATCTCTCAGGTTCAGGCCTCCCCTAAATACTTCTCTCAGATTCATATCCATTTGTCTTTTGCCAAGTTTAAAATGCATAACTTGTCCCACTACCTGTCATTTACAGTACTTTTTCACCATCATCAGTCTCTATTTTCACCCTGCAAAAAAGACTGGGACCCAGCAGACTGCCTTTGTAATCAGTAGGAGCAGTTCAGAAAAGAAATATGAAGTGTAGTCCATGCTGAACCACTCGTAATCAGAGGAGCCAGAAGCTTCAGTCCTTGTCCAGTAGAAAAACTGGAAACATAATTTCTCCTTGCCTGATTGGGATTTTCCTGGAAATCTTTCTCTTGACCTTGTCAGCATCATCCACACATGGTAAATTTTACTCATCTTCCATCCCTCAAGAAATCAAAGAGAAGTTGAAGAATTTTCCTCTAGGATTTCCAAATTTGATGCAGTGGAAATGTCTGCATTAATTCCCCATTCAACTTACAAGAAGGATCAGGTCCCTGGTAATTGAAATTACTTGGAAACTTCCCTAAAAATCTGTCACTTTCAACAGTGCAACACTGTGAATTGTGCTAAAAATCTAGAGGCTCTTCAATCTGTTCTTGAGGTTTAGAGAATTTTTAGTTTGTGAGTTTCAGAGTACATTAAAATCTTCAACTATATTGGACCATTAAAAAAAATTAAAAATAAACTTCAGTTCATCAAGGAAATTATGAACATTGGAAAATACAAGGAATAAAACTTTAAAATTAAGAGCAACAATGCAGCCAAAGAATTAACCTTTTCTAGTATTTGGGGGAGGTGGGGTGCATTTTCTATACTTGTCTGGTTTTTGCCAAGTACATCACAAATGCTTTCTTTACATCATTGATCCTTTGAATTTTTTTTTTCTTCCATAACATACAAATATCTCTATCTTCTTTCAACAACTAATGGTCTAGCATTTTCATTGGCATGTCAGGGAAATTCTTTCTCACAGATGAAATTTAGTAGACTTATGCTTAAAAATCTTATCATTGCAAAAGAATACAAATATGTTTCTGCTTGAATCGTGAGGTTTATATGTAACATAAACGAGTACACTTCAGAGAACAGCAGTTCAGTCATGCTTGGAAAACTGAGACCCTTGGCCGTCAGATGCAGAAGGAAACAAAGCCTTTCAAAAAGAAATCCAAGTTTTATTCTTTCCTTTTTCCTTACTCTTTAAATACATGTACTAGTTAGTATTGGATAGACATTGCAGTAAGACAAACAAATAAATAAGATATGGGATTAGATATTATATAGAGCCCCCGCATGAGATCAATACTCACAAGCATTTGCACATATCCATAGGAATTAGTAGGAAAACTCCTGGTATTAAAAACAACCTAAATAAAATATTTTCAGAGAATTAACACTATTCCTCATGCTATTTATGCTCATTCTCTGCCTTTATAATTCCTTGAACACTGAGTATTTGAAGAAGAGAAACAGGAAACATTGTGAGGAGAGAGAACACTTTAACATTGAGATGGCAGTAGCTTGTCAAGCAAAGATGTTTTATGGGTCCACTGGTCCCCTCAGCTCTTTCCTCAAGACAAGATAGAAAATTTTCTATAGATTCAAAGATATTTAAAGCAATAGATGAAAGTGACTGAAGAGATACACAACTTATAATATTTAATTATAATATAGAACACTGAAAAAACCACAAAAATACAATTTTACAAATACCTACCATGGCTATATATTAAACAATTGTGCATTTTTGGTCCTTGTATCTCAAGCAACATTTAGAAGAACTATATAAGATTATTGGAAAGGTAAAAAACCACCCAAGAAAATAAAAAAAATATTTTGTATAAAGATCAATTGACACATGGAGATGCCTAAATCTAGAAAATGAAAGAGGGCAATGGTAAGGGTTTATAAAAATCTATGTAAGATCAAAAAAAGTGAACTAGTAAAAAACACTAATCACTTATTTTGAAATGTGTGACAACTACTGTTCATGACGTAGGGGAAGATATAAACTGTTACAAAACAGCCTTAGAGGGGCTGTTCCTCCTGCATTGTTAGAACTGTGGAGTATATTCCCATAGGAACTTCTGAAAGAAACTTTCACAAATATTAAAGCAACTAGATACATTTTCAGAAGAATAATTGCTTAAAAAGTATCTGAGTTTCTGTCTAATTTCATGAAATTAAAATTCTACTTTTTTTTTTTTTTTTTAAACTTGATGTTCCTAAAAAAACTTAAGAAGAAACAGAAATATGAGCACAGAAACATAGACATTGTGTCTGAGTTTTCATGTGTGGTCATTGAATAATTTTTCACTGACTCTTTACCTTAGATTAAGGTAAATGTGAATCAAGGTTAAACATTTAAGGTAATGTAGTTCTTCTTCTACAGAGTTCCTTGATGCTGAGACATTATCATTATTTATGACATGTGGTTTTAACACCTTTTTTCATTTTATTGGTGTCAGATTTGGAATCAGCTTTTCTGAAAATATGAAAATTCCCTTATGCAATAGGTACCAATAAATTTTCTATTATTTACTAATAAAAAATGCTAAAGACTCCTAAAACTAATGATATCTTAGGCTGGACACTCATAATAAGCCGAAAAAAATTATCCTACTCTCTCTATATCTCAGTCCTTTGTTATAAAATTTGACCTTCCCAGGGTTACTACATTTAAGGATTTATGGTTTTAGGTTTTTTTTTCCCTGAACTTTTTATTTTGTATTCAGAACCACTTTGATATCTTCTAATCACTAAAATGGTCAGCTCAGGGTTAGGCAGGGAGAAAGAAAAAACAGAAAAGACAACAAATATCTTGAGCTGTTGTTCAGTGCATAACTATTCCCTTCTGCTGACTGTGAATAAATGTGACAATGCAGATGACACAAATAAAGACAAAATATAACATGTTTGCACAAAGAGATTAAATGAAAACTACGTAAACAATTTTCATGATGTTATTTTATAAATACCAGTGCTTAGGTTTGCAGCATTCTGTTCTGTTCATTTCTTCTATTCTATTGCAATATCTTCATGTGTATGTGTGCATGTGTAAATAAAATATATATGATTCTATGAATACTTAAAATTTGCTATTCTGACAGATGCATGAAAGGGCAAGACTTAGACCTTTTCTGCTCAATGCAGTGTCACAGATTTTTCCATGTGTAAAAAGCAATTTTTATTTTCCAAAACAGCTGTTCACAGAGTGGAAATACATTGGAGATTACATAGTGAGGAGAGCAAAGGCTAAAGACAGCAAACAGAGTCAAATTTTGATTTGACTCTTTAACCACATGGAGATGATTCATGCACTGAAGTTTAAGTTGAATAAGGAGTTAACTTGTGTCTCTTAAGAGTAATCTGAAAAAAGGTCTCTAAATCTGCTCGTTTTTAAACAAATATTCTTTAATTATGTTTGTTCCTCAGTTCTGTGTAAGTAACGCTTTATTTAAAATAGTTGCCTTTGCCACTGGGTGATCAAAAGGACTCAAAAGCAAGGGGTTTTTTTTGGTTTTTATCCCTTTATTGTTTTATCTGTGTATATTTATCTCTTCTTAGAAAGCTTTTTGATTTAATCTCTCCTCCTTTGTCAGTTTCACTTAAATTAATCCACAATTTGTCATTTTGGAGGATTTTGTAAGCGGTTGATTGTCTTTTCTGTTTATGTATATGTAAAACATATCCAGATAAGCTACACATTCAATTTATTTCCAGTTCTTTCCCTTTTCTAGGGTGAGCACCAAGATAGACAAGCAGCCCTACACACCCTGGCTGCTGTTTACAGGAAAGAAAAATCGCAATCCAGGCAGGAAGTGAGGTTCCTTCTAGCAACAGGGGCAGGAACCCAGTCATATCATGCACACAAAAAAGACTAAGCTAAAAGCTAAATGTAATCAGAAGAAAGCCACACTCTCTGCCTAGTGGAAACTTTATATGTGTCTCAATATTTGGCCTGAGTGCTGAAGAGCTGCACTATACAGCATTTAACAACAGGTCTCATGCAAGATGCATGGAATAAAAACCATATTAAAGAGGGGTAAGCTTGCTGAACATATTTAATCTATGTTTCTGCCAGACGAAAACATAGTGAACAACTGTTACCCAGTTTCTCCATTTTTAAAAAACTTTTTTTAAAGTTCTCCTATTCTGCTTACGGCAGACACCTATTGAATCTTGTCATTGAGAGCAGTATTGAAAGTCCATAACTGTTAAAAGTTTTTGTATGGTATTAGAGGCTCAAGGAGAAAGTAGATGCGAATTCAGGTTAATAAAGATACTGGTAAAAACTTACTGTGCTGAAAAAGTGTAGAAGAGAGAAAGGAGAGCACTCATACAGATACAGAATTCTTCAGATTTGTCCTTGATAAACATTTATAAACATTTGTGAAAGGAGTGAAAATAATTGGAACAGAAACATGTATGCCTCATGCTGACAAAAATATGTTTGTGCCTAATAGATTGGAGAAATTGTTTGAGAATTGTTTATCCTTATGGAAAGATTGCCCTGCACAGTTCTGCCAAGGACAGTTTCAGCTTGAATGACTATCTATATAATGACATTCACTTAAGTTATAGTGACCTAACTTTTAAAGTAGACATCATCACAAAGTAAGAGGTGCATAGGCTTCTTGTGTTGATTTCTTTTATTTTTCTTTCCTTCCAAATGATAAGAAATGAAAGTGATATTAAAAATGGAATATGAAAGACACACATTGTTCCATGAAAGTGTGTTCTATGATACCAAAATCTATCATATTGAAAAAAAAAAAAAGATTGTCACTTAGTGTATTTATTTTTTACTTAATTGGAAAACATTCAGTTTGTTCCTGCTCACAGACAGAGCATTATGTAATTGATTGGATTTTCACCCAGTGGAAAAAAAGAAAAAAAATGTTGTGATTTGATCTGTTATATGTGGATTGTTTTGGACATTAATATGCATTTTCAAAGTCTGTCCTTAATTGTTTGTTCTGAAGGACACTGGTTTTCTTCTGAAGGACACTGGTTTTCTTCTGAATATACCGGTTATCTGTGCTCTCACGCTTCTCTGAATTATTGTACTTGATGAAGTAAACCCAAATTCTGCACTCTTCAGTGTGTCTTGCAGACAACCTAACAGAGACTTCTAGTAGATCAAGCATGCATCAGGGAAATGCACTACATCAGGAGCACATTTTAACAGCACTACAATTAAAGATGGAGCTGTGCCTTTGCTAGAGTTAAGGCTCACACATTCCCATAGGAGTGGATCAAAAAGCTCTACTGAGTATGCCTGTTCAGGAAAAAAAGCCAATACAAATTATTAAGGTATTGCAGTTATAAAAGACAATAGTTAACATGCAACATCCTTCTCACCTGAGTAAGCAGAAGAGTTGAGAAAGAACATACATACCAACATGTCACAGACACCTTTTGTGAAAAATCCTTTCTTAGGATTTTTCCTGCTGGAGCTTCAGGAGAAGTTTCAGCAACAAATGTAAACAATTATTATCTGCTGCTGTGGAATGCAACAGGTGGATCCGTGATTGGTCTTCTGTGGTTGTTTGGATTTACTGACCGTTTACGGCAGAGCTGCTTTTGCTCTCTGTCGGAGCCAGCTGCCTTGCCATCATTCTTTCTATTCTATTCTTAGCTTAGCCAGCTTCTGAAGAAACCTTTTATTTTCTATTTCTTTTTAGTATAGTCATAATGTTATATATATAGATATAATGTTATATATATAGATATATCATAAAATGATAAACCAAGCCTTCTGATCATGGAGTCAACATTTCCGTCTCTTCCTTCATCTGAAAACCCCTGTGACCACTGTCACACCAACACATATGTTTTTGAGAGTGTATTCTTTTCTCAGGCTGACACCTCAGTAATGTAAAGATGATGGAGTAAAAACTATGTGTCAGGAGTGATGTTAGAATATGAAGTTCTCATTGGAGACTTTGCATTCCAAGAAAAAGTAAAGATTGAACACATTGAACATGCAGTACAAGCCTTCCTAGGTTCGTTGTTAGTTGCTTTGTTTCTTTGTTTGTTTGGGTTTTTTCAGGGTTTTGTTATGGTTTGATTTGGTTTTGTCTTGTTTTTTTGTTGTTGCTTCTTTGTTTTTGTTAGATTTTTTTCTCATCACTACTCAAAGAAAGAATTTATTCCTCTCTTGCTATGTTTACAGGAATCCTAAAAAAAACCCCAGAGAAACTGCTGACATCTGAAAGGAATACAGAGCCACAGAATTATGTAATATCTCCATCTTCCTTAACAAAATGATGGTCAAAATGAATAGCACCAGAATTCAAATAAAAATGTCCCTGCTGTTCATCTACTTTCTTCCCACCATCCCTGTTGCATGGCCATTTGTGATGTTGTCTATATGGACAAGGCTGAAATAAACATGGGAAGCTACTTCTTAGCACACCAGTGTCAGCAGTGGATAATTCTCTTGTAAAGTACCAGTGAGCACACTATTATTCTAAATGTAAAATGGAATAGATAAAACTACTTCAAATGAACTGAGGAAAAATAAGGTGGAAAAGAATATCTCTGGAGTTGATTATTATAATAATGATACCATGATACACTGTTTTATTTCTATTTCTTATTGATTTTTTTCTCATGGATGACATCCATTCATATGTGGATATTTATAAATATATGTATATATATATATATATATATATATATATATATATAGGCCTTTGTTAAGTTCATGGGAAGGATTTTTTTGTCTTCTGCTGGGGCTTTGTAATGAAACATTATTTTGATAATGAAACGATCATTTGGGATGTCAGTTCCCTAAGATGCAAATTTTAGCAACAGTTTTGAGATAAGAACATAAGAAGAATACAGATATTGCATCAGTCTAATACTGACTGACAGGTTTTATAAGATATTTAGCTATGAAGTAAATTCCTACACTCTCAAGAAAAAGAATTCATGATTGTGTTGTAGGTATTGTTTTACACTTTTTGGCCAGCTAACTTCCAGGAATTTTTTCTGTCATGATTGGAAAGTTGCAAGAGTTCAGTGCACTTAACTGGAGTAATGTAGACATAAGGAAGACCTGACACCATGCTTCAAAAACAGGTTCTATTAAAAAATTTAGGTGACAAAGTATATTCAGATAGATGATATACAGATAGATAGATAGATAGATACAGATTAAATGCTCTCAACATTTATATAATTTATCATGCTAGCAGTAAACTGAAAAGGGAAAAGCAAATTATCTTTTAAGAAGTCCTGTTCCTGCAATTAAAAGTTAATTTTCACTTCTTTGCTAATGAAGAAATCCTGCTATATTTTCTCAGACTCTATTCCCCTATCTCTCCCCTCTATTTACTGCAAAAAGTAAGCAATCACCAGCAGTTGATGTTAGGTTGTCATCAAAAATAGGAAAAATCTGTACATTACTTGTTGCCAGAATCTGAGATAAACCAGATGCATTTTTAAATGATATATTGAATTTTTACAAGATAAGGAACAAATCTACTTTATTTAAAAAGCATTGGTGGGCTCTGCAAAAAATCAGCAGGAGCTTAAAAATAATGAAGACTCATTATTTTACCCATTTGAAAGGCTGTTCAACAGAATATGTTTTTATTAGCAAAAAAATAGTTATCTTTTAAAATCACATTTTTTTTTATCCTGGCAACCAGGTCTAAGAGCTAACAGTAAGTGGTCTGTGTTGAAGATCTTTCTAGATGGATCGTCATTTGCTCTAGTAATTAGATGTAAAATCTCGTTGAAGAAATGAGTGGAAATGTTGGGAGTCCACAAATGTAACATTTTTAATTGAACGTGTCATAAGTGCTACATGAATAGTCACAAGTGTACTTTCATAAGACAGCTACCTGTTGTTTCGGTGGAATTACTAAGAAAGAAAGGTACTAAATTATTAAACTAATTAAATTAGAGCCTCCCCTTTTTTTTCAGCAAAATACACATTCAAAAATATTATCCAGATAATGAAAGAATGTGAAAGGTTCTGTACTTTGTCATGTTCATGTTTTGGATTCTTTCTGAGTGTGATTAATTCTTCTTCAAGGTCTCTGACTAAAACTCTTATGATAATATGTCACACAGATTTTTCAGCTCTCTGGCTCTTTTTCCTTTAGCCTCTCCCTGTCATCCTTTCTTGTTTCATGCTATCAGTTTAAATTTAACTTGTTCAGAACTGATTGAATACTAATTTCTTCTTTCCTTTCTTTCCTGCAGCACTTGTTTCAATCATCTTTTCTTTATGGCCCTGTTCTCCATGTCACTTACTTTTCTCTGAGTTTGATGTCAGCCTCAGTGCTACAATCCTGCCTCAGACCAATAAAATACGCCTTTCCAGTCTCATTTGACACAGATAATTACTTTCTTTTTCTATATTTATGAATCCTTTCTTTTCACTAGTTATTAAATCAGACTTTCCCATATTTTAAATATTTTTGAAAATGTTAATGTTTTTAAGACTAAGTATAATCTTCCTACTATTGCTAATTGCCTAAGTTGGTTCATATTTTCCTTAATGATTTGGATAATGCCAATGACCTGCCAATTATATTTTATTGAATTAAGGCAAACTACAGAGAGACAGGCAATAAATCATATTTTATGTATATTTTGAATGGAACAGAAAGTAATGTTCTCAAAATACAGCTCAATGTACACAAAATAAGCATTAATGAACACATTTTCCAATTTTAAATGTAATAATGCAAAGATTAAGTTGTCTGGCTAGGTTATGAAATATCCAGTAGTTGAGATATTTTAGAAAAGCTTGAAAAGTATCTTTATGGAATATAGATGTCTGATGCAGGAATATAATTTCAGGAAAAGAAAATAGTACATTAATTTTCCAGGTTTCTTTCAGACTCTTTTTCCTTTTAACCTGCTTTTCTACTCCTCTGGCACACGTGTCATAATTAATCCCCTTCATTCATTTGTTCATTTCTCTCAAAACTAAGAGATTTCCCCTTTCCATTCTACCAACACATAACAAGAGGCAATCTCCAGTTATGAGATACTCAGTCATTATTCAATATTCTGTGTTCTTGTTTCACTCTCCTACATACTGAGGCACTGGAACAGGTCTCCCGGAGAAGCTGTGGATACTCCATCCCTGGCAGTGTTCAAGGCCAGGATGGATGGGGCTCTGAGCAACCTGTTCTAGTGAAAGGTGTCCCAGCCCACGGCAGGGCAGCTGGAACTAGATGATCTTTAAAGTCCCTTCCAACACAGGCAGTTTCATTATTGTTATCTCCTTGCATGTCATAACACTTTCTGCATTTTTTTTTTAGCTTTTCCGCCTTTCTGACCTGAAGAACTTCATGTTGTTGCTGTTTTCCAACCAAATAACAACTTTAAATTGTAGCACAAGTGTGACACCAATTAAGTTTTCAAGAAGAGTTAATAGACTTTAAAATACACCTTCCCCTTGTTGCTTAAGAGTCTCTTGCTATTTTAATTCTTTTTTTTATTTAAAGAGAGTAAAAATTTTTGTGCAGCCTCACTGTAACTGGTAGGACTACCTGTAAGTTATGTTACTTACCAGAAAGGGGAAATATATAGGAGAAAGTAACTATTCCCAGTAGATACAATGAAGAGGAAAATAAACAGCTGAGAATGATCATTCAACCCTTGTGTTATGTTGAAAGTATTGTAGAGTAGTAGAGTATTGTAGAGTAGTAATATAGTAAGATAGTGTTATATTAATAGTACTATATTACAAAACATTGTAGATTAAAAAAAAGAATTCCTTTTCTGTGGGCAACACCCTGGAATACTAGGAAATGTTGCCTGATGAACAATGTCATACAGCAGGCAGTACAACTGAGCTAAGGTGGGCTGATGTAGAGAGAGAATAACTGCCTTGTTAAAAATTAGAGTGTTTGTGCTTTCTGTATTTTATATAACAAAATCAAATCTTGGGCTTTATCATCTATCATAACAGATTGCATTATTTATAACTAGAGTGATCTGGATATGTTTCCCATATAATTTGAAAAATTTACCTTGAAATGTTGCCTTCTACATGATTTGCAAGTTTACAGATATTAGCTACTCTGGGTTTCCTTGGTGAATTGTAAGTAGAGATGAACTGTGCTCTGTGACTTTGTTTTGAGCAGTGAAAACTTGCAACTGCCTTGTAGTTTATTCCTGAAGTGACTATGTAATATGTTCTTATTAAACTTGTGTAAAAACAGATGGTGGCTTTGAGTCAGGATGCTCAGAACATTTTATAACCCATCTGCAAAGTGCACTAGTGTTTTTATCTAGCTGTAATACTTTGCTGCTTCTTTTATCTTTTATCCCATTAAATATGCCAGATGAAATACGATTAATATTATGATACTAACGTATGTGTACAAACAGACACTGCAATGAAATGTATATTAATGTGTTGGCAAGGCTATGAAAGTCTCAAAATGGCCCACATAATCAAGATTTAAAGTTTGGTTGCCTATATTACTACCTACATCCACATAGCATCCTCAGCAAGACAATTGCTTACACTGAGTCACCTAGAGAAAAAAATATTTGTGAAGGATTGTCTGTGATTTCATTTATCTATTTGTACAAAGCTGACTCAAGGTGCTATTAAACTCCTTGGATGTTATACTCTCACTGTATAAAAGTGGTTTTACTGGTTTTTTGGTTGTTTTTTTTTTTAAGACAGTAAAAAAATTAAAGAGCGTCCTTGAAATAAGGAGAGTTAGCAAGGGGACTACAGGGTAAAACAATGACTATGATTTGGTGTGCTCACCAAGCATTTAAATAGTGAAATTCTGTGAGATTAAAAATAGATTAGAAACCCTTTAAAAGTACTGGTGTTTTGACAGTTCTTTAAAAGGTATTTGACATTTAAATCAAGACCCTTTTTTTTCTTTCCCAGCATAATTTCAAGCAAAGAGCTTAAAGACAGCCTGTTATTCTTTTCTTTGAAGGTGTCCACATTATACACAAAATAAGAATTGAAAAATAATGTCTGTGAAGCTAGGTGATTAAAAATGTAAAATTTTAAAATCCTTCATAGCCCTAATATGGTTAAAGTTGTTTTAAACTGTTTACTTATGGGTAAAATGACTAAGTAAATTGAATAGGTTCTCTTCCAGAACCTGAATTTCCTGCCAAGACCTGTAAAAAACTACATTTCTGAAAACACTACATTTTACTCATGAGAAAAACTCAAACTTACTTAACAAATGTTACCAGCTCTTTCTCTTTTCTAGGAACTATTTAAAATTTAAATGTCTGCCGGTTTGTGTAAGCTGAAGATGCTTTTAAACATATAATTATTTTTTTTGTGTGTGTGTACTGATTTTCAGTATCAAACTGCTTTATCCTATAACTTTCTGTACTGTCTTGAAAACAAATAAACACTGAAATCACTCACAGTAAGAATGTATTTAAAAACTTTCAGAAGAAACCAAATACAGTATCAAGGTAAGCATTGCAAAGCAAATTCAATACTTACACAACTTTTTCTGATATTGTGTCTCACTTATTCATGCTATTCAAGCATCAGGAGACTCAGGAAAGCAATAATCTTCAATTTCAAAGTAAGTTCCACCCCTGAGGTATTAAATATCAAGTTATGATTTTGTAGGAGTTTTGTTTGGTGGCTTTGTTTGGTGGCTTTGTTTGGTGGCTTATGAGCTGAGCAGACTCATGCTTGTCAAAGTTGGTACAACACAAATGGGTTTCTCCACTCCGTTTTCCCTGGGTGGTCCAAACTAATGGATCCTGTAGCTCTTGGTCCTTCTCTGCTGAAGAGAAAACACGTAATTCCCTCTAAATGCAATGCTAGAGTGAGCTAGCACACTAATCATCAGAACAGACACTTGCATTATCTTCTCTACATTTCTTTTTTCAGGTTCTTTGATGCAAATTACAGTGTGTATGGGGTGGCTGTTTGATTGGGTTTTGGTGGGTTGTTGGGTTTTTTTTTTTCTTTTTTTCCACTTAGTATCAAGACCAGAGTTTATTGACAGGGATGGGACAATAACATTTCTGTAAAGTTATTTTGTAGTCTGCAAATGTCTTAGCTGCAGCGTCTTGTTCTAATTAGTTTTTAAGTAACCAGAAAAAACCAAACCTGAAATGATAACATAATCCAGAAGTAAGAACATGTTTATACATAGAATTTGACTGGTGTAAGGCAATGGAAGGTTTTTATCCAATAGCAATTGTTCAGTATCAGCTTTGAGTTTATTTTTGTGGTTTTCTAGTGTAAAAAAGTAATAATTCTATAGGTATTATTTGGTTTCCGAAATTGTAATATAAATTAAAAAAAAAAAAAAAAAAAAAAAAAAAGAGTATTTGAGATCAGTGCCCCCAAAATCTGTAAGCTCATATTTCTAATTTCTAATGGGAATTGTTCATATTTCTAATGGGAATTGAGGTAATCAGAAATTCTATGGGAAGTGAGTTAATCAGAAAGTAGATATGGAAGTTTAAATAAGATGCAAATCCACAGTCTTGAAAACTACCTTCTATTTCATTTGACTATGATACATGTTAAAATGTTCACAAAAAATCCATACACAAAAAGCTCAAGTGTTGAAATAGGACTTTATCTAAATGACAGCTGTGGGATTAGGTCATGTTACTTTGCATATAAAAAAACATTAGCTGAAATTTGGAAAGCAGAATGCTAGCCAGTACAATGTGGGGCTTTTTTCTTTTAGGAAGAGGGTGTTTGTCAATATTGTGGAACATGCACGGAAAACAGCTTCACACAGTTTTATTTCCCTCCCACATTTTCCGATGCAATTTTTGTATGGTACATTAGGCTGTCTACCATTTCGTTTGCATACAGTGTAGCTAAACCCAAAAATAAACATTTGGTGTAATAGGACAAAAGCAGTTTATTTGTCTTAATTGCTAGTGCCATCCATTTTAGTACTAGAAGGTGGTTGCACTTTGGTGATACTTTGGGATCAGACAATTTTCATAAAGCTTTTTACAACCACTTGTAACCCGATAAACAATTTTTTGTTTTCACCAGTAATGCAATGGACATACAAAAAGATGATACCGAAAGAGCATACAGGGAAGATACATGGCTTGGTTTTAGCCTGGTTTTGTGTTAAACACAACAGTCCTGCTCAAGCAGGTACAGACAGATTTCTTCTGCTTCCCATTCTCCATTGTTACTTGATAACTATAGTCTGCTCCTTTTATCTGTTTTTGCATATAGAGGATCTGTGGGAGGTGTTTATTTCTCCTTGTCACGGTTTGAGACCAAATTACATTATAGAAGCTAAATGGACTGGGATACCAAAACAATTAAATCACAGATAAACTAAATTTTACAAATATTACGTTTCTGTGCAGTGAAGCAGATGGTGCAGGGAGAGAAAGGAGTCAAGCACTTTAGTGCAGTATTTTCTTATGTATTTTTCCTGTCCTTCAGGAGAGATAGCACAGTCTTGGAGAAAGTTTGGACAGGTCATGTTGCAGTACCAGCCACACTTGGCATAATCATGGTCATGGAGCAGGACCACAGAGTCCATTGGGCTCTTTTCTGTTCCTTGTATTTCTTGTGATTTAGAGAGATGTTCTTGGACTCTGGTGCACAACTGTGGGCTTTCCTTCCTCAGAGAATTTTTCAGAAATTCTTATCTATTCCAGTATTCTTATGTGTCCTTATTTATAGGAAAGTCACCTCCAGATTTGTTCTCTCTTGTCGACACTCACAACCTGCTTCTCACAATCTCCGATGTTTTGCACTTTTTGGTTATCAGCAGGTTGTTTCTATAGCTTGGATCTCCTCTTCCATGGGCTACCTTGTCATCTGGGACAAGTGGTTAATCACCTTTAATCTTCTACCTAATTTCCTAGCAAGTTCATGGGCTTATGCTAATAGCTGTTCTAACTAGGACCTAAGTCATGCCAAGTGTTATAATCCTCAACACTAGACTTCTAGACTTAAAACACAGAAACTTTCTGTTTTTTCCCTTCAATTTCCATTGATTGTGAAAGACAGAAGGGGTAGAAAGGAGAACAAAACAACTAATGTGCAATCATCCCGAACTCAGTCCTTTAAAAGATTTTCTAGTTAACAGTAAGACAGGTTTTTGATCATGACTGTTTTATTTCTTACCTTTAAGTTATTCCAAAACTATACCAACTTCTGTTTTGAAGAATGCCTTAGAAAGCATCATGTTGCACTGCTAGTACAACTAATATAATCTGTTCAATTTATTCTAAAGGTTTGATGTTCCCAAGGATGAAGAATCTGGAATTGCACCAAGCAAAATTCTTCAGGAAATACCCCAAATATTTGACCAAGCAATTGAACGACAGAAGTATATCTGAACCACAAAATGTGATGGACAATACTGGTCTACAAAAGAAAGATTTCAATAACAAAAAAATAGTCCTTTTTTGACTGTGTATGTAGTAAATCATCTGCAGTAATGAAACAACACGAAATTTACACTGCCACTTAGTTTTTCAGAGGAAAAGGAACAACGTGCAATTAACAAATGTAAGATTCTGCTTTGATTTTAATCAGAAGTGAAATTAATCATTTCACATTGAAATTCTCTGACAGAAGCACCAGTTTTAAGGATGCTCGCTGCTGCAATGCCTGACTAACAGTGCAAAAAGAAAATTATATTATGACCTACAATAGTCTGTGTGATCAACAGGGAGATCATTAATGCTAAACAACACACATTTAGTATTATCTTCCATTTCCCTCTGCTTCTTTTGCATCTGTGTTATTTAGGGAACTGTGATCCATGTAGGATTCACAGATGGATGCCTTTCATCAAAATAGGAACTAAACGAGCTGCTCGAAAGGAGGAGCATGACCACCCCTTTCATTTAAAGGAAAGTTGATTTAGGATATCTTTCTGATTTCTAAGACTGGATCAGTAAAGAGGACTTTCACACAGGATATGCCATACCACATTCCACTTAAAAAGAGTTTCAATCTGCAATAATTACAGTCTCAAAATAAGCCACTCTCCTGACTATAATGTACTTGCAAAAGAAAAAGAAGTTAGAAGAAGGAACTATTACCTTTTTTCTTTTCCAGAGCTTTGCTACCTGTAATCCACGTTATCCAAGATTGAAGATTTGAGATGTAGCTGATGTGAACTAGATTTTATTTGTGGCATTTTAAAAATTGAAGCATAGAATTTGCTGGAAATGGAAATGATAACAGTAAAAAAAAATGCACCACAGGTCAAGAAACACTATGTATTCTAATAAGAAACAGTAATACCTATTGCTACCATAATAGAAATTCGGAAAGGTTTGTCATATTTCAAAGTTTAAATCAGCATAAAATAGAATGAAACTTAGCATGAGATTCAAATTGCACAGATAAAATTAAATTAAATCTAAAACAGCAAGAAAGAAGTTAAGATTATTCTTCTTGCTTCCAACAGAAGATACTAGATCCGTTCTTTTCCCTGTGGGCCTTAAAATTCTCTGTGATGTTGTTAACCTTGAACTTATTGCATTTATGGTCTTTGGATAGGGAGATTTAAAAGAGATTCAGAGGAGTGACGTGAATTGTGCAGCCTCATAAAACTATTTTCACTGAACAAGCAGAAATATGCACACATCCCAGAATAAGTGCTGTCTAAATCAGTGAGTCATGTAAAATACTACAGTCTCCTGTGCAATTATCTGTGTGGTTCCAACAGCATTTATAATTGCATTTGTACTAACACAACAAAAATAACAGGGCTACATAGTCTTCAAGACTGAATCAGCACACATCCACCTCTTGTGTGGGAGGGGGGAATTTGCAACGTGCTTTCCTTGTTCATTACCATGTGAAACATGGCAAGATGAATTCATGTTTCTTACAGAACAAATCTGAGGGCTTACAAGGTCTCAAAGTGCTACACTCTTCATTGGACACCATTACTACCAACAATAGCACAATTTCTAAAATTTAATGCTTATGTATTTGCTTCATTTCTTAAAGATTGTTCTCCTAGATTCTTTAGAAAATAAAAATTAGGAAGTTGTATCACAGGAACCTGTTCTATTTTAATTCTACCCCCAAAAACATGATCTTACAAATACTGATGAGATCTGTATTCCACAGACAAATTTCCAGCTCAGAAAGATTTACCCAAACAACCCTTCGAGCATGAACTCAGTAGCAATGGCAAAAAAATTTCAGCAGGGATTCTGCACAAATAATTATCATGTAAATTACTCAAAAAAAAATTTATACTAAGCTAATTAAGGTTAAACAGCTCTAATTCAATTCATACCATTCTGCATGGTTCTAGATTTTTGTTACATATTTCTTGCAAAAATATTCCTAATTTACAAAGAAATGTAGGAATTAACTGGATTGATAAGTGTCTTTAAAAGTATTGTTTATTCTGCTGCAAATAATACGTATCTGGATAATTGTGTCTTTTTGCTGACTTTATATTAATTGCTGTACTCAAGGTCTGACTCCTCATGCATAGCACTAAGACTTTTTGTTCTTTTAAGCACCTTAGTTATAACATCATACAAGAGACTGGACTATGACTCAAACGAATTTTCCATTTATGGAGGCACCAGGATGATTTGCTGAGGCCAGGTTTGCAACTTCCTGAGGAGAAGGAGGTGAGTTTTTGGGTATGTGATGGCAGACCTCTGGTCTGCACAAGACAGAGGGGGTGAGCTTGTCACTGCCAGAGGCTGCAGACCAGGCTTTGAGGGCGATAGAGACTCCTGAGACAGGATGGTGCTTTTCATCATGCCAAATTGCCCTCACTCACACACAAGCCCCGCTGTCCTCCTGTCATTCTCGGAATCTCTGCTGGTCAGAGTGACCTCGAGATACTTACGAGTCTCTTTTCCCAGCCCAGTAGCCAAAGGAGGAGTCAGGATTTCTCGGCTGTGGTTTTCAAGGTTGTTTATTACTTCTTATGTATAACATTCTTTTCCTGGCCTGCTGAGGTCTGTTCAACAGGTCAGTCAGAGGCACAACGACTGTCCTCAGAGGTGGTGTTGTCTTTTACACTAAAAACTACGTGTACATTATTTACAATAATTCCCCAATACCTATCATCTATGTTAGACTGTGTGTTCCTATCTCAAACCAATCCAAAAGTGCCAGCATCACCTAGAAGATGGGGGCTAGGAAGAGGGAGAAAGAAGGACAAAACGTGCCCAAATTCCTCCATTTTGGGACCCCAAACCCCCATTTAAAAACCCCAAAAATCTACCTTTCACGCTGTGAAAACTAACTATTATTCTACTTAAACTGTCTTGACTTGTAATTCTTCATATAAAGGTGGTAATTTGCTCCATAGGTCAAAATCAAAGTCACAGGTGTCTGGAGCCCTGTGCCAAGATCTCTGAGCCCCCTGGCAGGGGCCCGAGCCATCCAGGACAGCTAGAGAGATGTCCTGGGTTCTGACATGCTGTAGTTGAGACAGAGACAATACAAAGCAACACACTCCATTTTCAGAAGGCTTCAAACCTGTTTTTATTATAGCATGCATGCTTTTTATACATTCTTACAAAACTCATAACTTTACACTTTACTCATTGGTCACGAGAGACAAAGAAAGTGCTTATTGGAATAAGCAGTTGCAGGTTTCTCTTATTTATCCTTCTTTCTTTCTTGGTTTCTATGTCAACGACCTTGGTAGAAAATTCTTTCAGGGGTAAATATGGATCCTCTTATCAAACCTCTCTGGCTCACAGAAGTCGTTGTAAAATCTCTTGCACATCCTCCGCCCTCTACTCATGTGAGAGGCAGCTGTGATGTCTTAGAAGGTGTCATAAACCATCAAAGACCCCTGAAAAGCCCCCAGACTAATTTCTGAGGCCTTCTACCAGAGGACTGCATGTGATCAAAAGACAGTGTAAAACTCCCCCCTATCCCAAATGTGGTGGTTGAACATTTCCACCTGAACCTCAGTGTATATTAACCACTCAGCTTTCTATTTCATGCCCACCCCTGACAGATCCTTCGATCATCACTTTGACATATGGCAACAATCAATGGCACCCATTGTAAATCCATGGATGGTGATTATATATGTTTCTACTCCCATGCTTCTTTGTTTTTCTTCCTTTCTTTTCCTTTATACATTTTCTTGAAGTGAGTGATAATTTTATGCTTTCACATTGCCATATTTCTACAGATAATTATAGCCAAAATGGGTATTTATCTGCTTTTCATTGCAATCAAATTGTTCTAATATAAACCCTACAGATATATATTTACAAATACCAATCATTCAGTGTCCACTATAATCCACTTCAAGGGATCTATTAACAAGAACATGGGTTGCCCTCACCTTCAGTGGCAGGTAAAACATCACAGAATCTAAAGAAAAAATAGCTTTGGAGGTAACACTAAAATTTTTCACTATGTATTTTTGAATAGATGCAGTAGATTTTTCAGATATAAATAAAAGAACAGAGTTACACAATTCTTTTAATTTTGAAAATATGTATTCATATTGGCAAGTAAAATAGAAAATTTTTATGAAAATAAATATGGTTGTTTAGGGATGTAAGCCTAAACTGATGAAATTTGTATTAGTGAAGAAGGAGTGAAATTTCTATTCATGGTTCATCACTCTCAGGAGTGTCATTTATTGCATAATTATAACTATCTTCCCTCTATGCTACTTGATTTTTAACTATTTAAAGACTGCAACTGTTTCTTTTTCATTCCAACTGTAAATATTTTTCTCTACTTTTATGTGCTATAATCAAGAGAGAAGTAATAAACTTACCAGTTTAGGAGTTGGAGTAAGAGCTGTTTTTTCTGTTTAAAATAAAGCAACATATTTAGATACAGGCTTAATTTTTATTTAAAGACAATGATTTGTTTCAATTAGTGATATTTCTTGGTGGCAAAGTAAGTACTGTTTTTTGAAGCAAAGCATCTATAAAGATTACTCTGTTTTACATGTTACCCTTTCTTTTGTGTACAGATAAATAATGAAATAGTTTAGACAAATAGGGGAGTGCATATACAGTTATGGATAGTGACTAAAGTTATACTCCAAAAATACAAAGTATGAGAGTGCCATCTTCTGGAAATAGTATTTTTAGACTTCTCATTTCAATTTAATCCTTGGTTTACAAGAAATATTAGTTAAAGATTAATGATGTTTACTTGCCTGTTTGCCCTGTGTTTCCCTTTTCATTTGTCTGTGCTGGTTTAAAATTAGTATTTCCTCTACAAACTCTTTTGTATTACAAGGGCCAGTAAAGTGAGATTTTAATAATCACAGTTTAGGTTTTCAGGTTTATAAGTAGTTGTGCAATCCCCAAGGGTTAAAACAATCTGAACAGTAACCTCTTAAGAAAAAAGAACCAACTTTATCTGATTCTAAAAAGTTTTAATCCTTTATCTGAATAAGCTTTGACAAACTATAAAATAAAATGAGGCTTACTTCTCATCATTCTCTGAAATTTTAAATCAATTATTAAATAGATAGATTTAGATCTATCTATTAGATCTAATATTAGATTTAAATTTTAAAATCTATTATTTTCTCTTTTCAGCCTGTTCTACAGTGGGAACAAATCACTGATTATTACAGTATGAAAATATTTGTTCTTCTGAGTCAGACAAAAACACACACACACACACATATTACACATCAGGTCTTTAGAGCTTTGGAAGAATTTCACAAGGAAAATATTTTTGTCTATTATTTCCTCTTCCAATTATATATCTAATTTCTATGAACTCTGATAAAAATATTAGAGTCAAGGTACCTCTATTTTTGATTAAAATGATGAAATGCAGTTAATTTTAATACCACTGTTAACAAAGAAACCCCTATGCTTCTTAGACATAGACAAATCAGGGACCCTGTAATAGCACAATTATTCTTGACTTACAGAAGTCCTTGTATCCATAAAATGTGTGCTGAAAACACATGCTAAGGCTCTGCACTGTCTGGGAGTTAGACCTTGGGAAAGTGATGTGTATAACACTGTCCTACCTTCTTGCTTTGGAACCCGATAAAATCAAATCTCTCCTACTGTACTTCAAATGGGATTTTTCTGTCTGTGTTTATTTTATATATATTTTTTCAGTCCCCAGCCTTCATTTTTCATGTTGTTTTTCGTATTGCTGCTACCAAAACCAATAATCGTTTGTCCGGCATCTCACTCATTCTCTGTGCTCTTAAAAGCCTCTGAAATGAAATTCCCTTTCTTCTCTGCTCTTACCTTCCCAGATTAAATATAACTATTTGTCATCCTTCCAAGCTTTCTACTTTCTACTGTCAACAATCTGTCCACCCTTTTAGACCTTCTGCCCCAGAGGGATTTCCACTTTGACCAGACCCTATTTTCTGTTCAGCTAATCAAAAGCACGCTCCACATCTTCTTTCAAGGAGCTCTTAAAACATGTTCTTGTAACTCTTGTAGATAATTCTTTCTACTTAGCTAAGAATCAAGATAAGAAAAACAAAAATAAAGTAAGACTTTTCAAATAGGTTTTAATCAGATTGAAATTTATGTACATGTAACAGTTTTTCAGGGTTCTCATGTTATCAGTATATGTATTATAACAGTTTTTCCCCTCTTATCAAATGTCAAGTCCTTTACATTGTTCGAGTTGGTAATATGTGGGCTTCTATTACTTTAGTTTCTATTTTTCAATTCCAAATTGCATTTCGTGGTGTTTCTGCCAACTGCTAATACCAATTTGGGAAATTTCAAGTCTCACTACTATATTCTTGTATACCAACAATGTAAAATTACACTGTTATCAGCATTCACATAAGATAGCTCTAAAAAACTGTCATTCTTTAAAACAGATGGTTTTTTCTGTCTTCTCATTATCCCTCTATGGATGATGGAACCAAAAGTCCTACACAGAATTTGGAGAGGACCCAAGAACTGTAAGAATGTCGAGACTCAAGATATGGACGCAAACACATTGCAGTACTATAAACTGTTTCATAGATATATAAAGCTCCTTTATTGGTCTAGGACTTTAATATTTCAAAACAGAAAATGATATTAGGCAACTCAGAGAAATATTTTGCAATAGTAAAGAGTACAATGGGAACATTGAGCAGACTAAATGATCATTTCTTTGCCCAAAAACTTCCTACAGTCTCTTCTTAATAGAATATAAAAAGTATAAGAGGGTATTATTAGACAAAGTGAATGATACAAGTTGAAACAAACAAAAGATGGTTATTTACTGTGCTTTGTTATTCTAAGGCCAACGATTTTAAGCAGAACCACATAGACTATGAACAAACTGGAGGCAAGGAGCTGAACAGTGCTGGAAAAGAAAACGGAATGAAACTCATTCAGAGAGTATTTCCTTTATTGTAAGAAACCACATATCACAGATCCAAACCAAAATGACAGTGCAACAATCAAATGGATCCAGATATCTAAACATTTCTATCACAGATATAGAGGAAATATTCAAGCTGTACAACTTATCTGTCCTGTGCTGTCCAGGAGGAGGGCTGAGCAAGCCAGTTGGTCACAGCACCATCCTAGGTCTGCACTACAGTGCCTGTTTGATGTCACTTTAGTGCCCATATTTGCTATCTTACCACTCCCATCTTGAGAATCACTAATCTTTACAGAACACTTTTTTTCCTAAATTTGTTTTTGCTTCTTTTCTTACAGCCTCTTACAGACCTTTTCGTGGCTCCAAATGGCTTATTTATAAGCTTTTTAATTTTTATGGGTTTTTATTCCTGTCACCTTTTAAAAATGACACCAGTCAATATTTGTGTTGTTTCCAACTAAACATGGTCTTTCTTAGAGGCTCTCAGAACAAAATCTCCAAGTTTATATTATGACCTAGCATGCAATTTTTCCAGCTTTGAAATTATTTCTATTGACAGCAGAATCTTTTTCTATCGCAAATAATATTTTATCAAAATGTGTTCTTTGAAAATGTCAAGATATCAATGTTTTCTATCTAGTCCCTTTCTTAAAATAGTATGACCTCAGCACCAATACATGCAGAGTTTCACTGATAAATTCTCAGCATAGTAACTATTCACATTTTTGCATAACCTTTATGTTAAACATTTTTTTTTTCTCAAGTTTATCCCATTCTTTCTTTTGTGACACTCTTCAGACATATTTAATGAAGTTAAGAGAGGTTTTCTAGACAAAGCAATCAGCTGACAATGAACAAAATCAAGTAATCAGACACAGTCTATTTTTAAAATATGTCAATGTTGTAACAGCTAGTGCTGCAACAATAGAAACCCAAAGCATTATCATGAACCTTGTGTTAAAATTGTGAGGAGTAGTATCTTAAACTGAAAATAATCATCAATTTGCAAGTTATTTCACTGAAAGCTGTCAAAAATTTTTGAAAATCGTGCTCTAATTATAGAAATTTTAGTAGGTTCTATATTTTTATAGGTCCAAGATTAAAAACCAAAAAGTAACAAAATAACATTTTGGAGTTAAAACAATTATAAAATTCTGCCAACTTATCACCTCTAAACATTCAATGTTACACAAACATGAGAAACAAATTTGGTAAGACAACACAGTATATGTAAAAGTCAAGTTATAAAATGGTAATGGACAAGCAAGACCCTTTAGCTGCAACTAATGTACTGTCCACATGTCAGGTTAGATTTTTTTTTTCAACTTGACTTTCGTTGTTTGACACTGACCTACCTGGATGTCAAATTAAATTATAGCAAAGAGAGGAAATACTCCTAAGTAATAGTGAATAGGTCTGCCTTTTTTTTTTCTTTTTTTTTAATGCATGGCAAATTAAATAGTTTCAATAGAAAAATACTGTATTTTTTCTTTATCATCCACAGGTTAAAATAGGCAGAGTTGACATTAAGATGAACTTTGAATCTTTATGCATGCGCAAAATGAAATAGCTCTAAAGATTTTAGGCTTGGCACACGACGGGCTGCCCCTTTAATTATTTATTAATTTGTTTATTTATTTAAGCCAAAACTGTATCTTTTTCTATCTAAGCAATGGCTAAGGGAGAAATCTCAGCATATGTACATATTGTCACAGTAGCAGTTTAAATGAGTAGCTATAAGAATTTTAAAAATCCAGAAGTCATTTTATGCATCAAGAGTGAAACCAGGAGAGAAATCTAAATTCACTTATGCTGAAATATTTTCACGTACATCTACTAGTAAGACATCTTCAGTTCAAGACATGCTTTTGAAAACAGGCCCCAGTAAAGAAATCTGAAATGTTTTATGAAAGATTTTTTTTCTGATCCATAGCTCAAGAATACAGCCTTGAAAATGCGCATAGATCTGCATGGTCAAAACTAAAGAAAACCCCCACCTAATATTCTAAACATGAATTTCTAATTTCTGGACATAGGCACTCTACATGAAGAGATGCCAAAGCATAATTCCTCCTTTTCAGCTTGTCAGACAACCAACTGAAGGTAAATAAGTAAATAAATAGATAAATAATAAATAAAGATGGTTTCTCTAAAGTCCTCTGCAATGAACCAGAATACAATGAAACTCTAGGAGGCAGTGAGTTATGAGCAGAAATATTCTTAACATTTTATTCAGTATTTTGACTTTGGCTGAGAGCTCACAAAGAGAAGATATCAGAGGCCAACCCTAAAGATAAGGACATCAAAATAAGTGCTTATGTTAGGTTATTCTGTTAAATTATGTGGGTTTCTGAACCTTCTTATGTCCTTTTTCAACAGGACAAGTAAAATGAATAAATAAGCCTTATTTATGGAGTTATTTGGAAGCTGAACAGTTAGTTTGTCTAAAAGGAATCATACCTTGCAGAGGTCAGTGTCTGATATACATATGTGAATTCAGTTTATTTTTTTACTATTTGCACGTCTATAAAACTTTAGCCACACTGGTGAAAAGGAAGAAAGGACAAATACATTAGCTTGCTTCATGGACTTCTTTTTCCCTAACTGCCAGAAATTTTTCCATACTTTGTAACATCTTGTCATAACAATGTAATATAACTATCTTCATTCCATAGAGCAATTACTCAAAAGTTCCCTTGACATACCAGAAAATCCCTTGGCACACTAATATTATCTCAGCAGAATTTACCTAATTTCAAAGAGGATAATAATTATTTGGAAACCCATAAGCAGTGTTTTGGTTGGTTGTTTTTCAGTTTATTTGTAGATTCTCAAGATCTTCAAGCATTCATTTCCCTAGCAATAATACTCTTTCACTGAGTAATATTTCTCTTGTTCTTGACAATTTATTTTTTTATAATGTGCTATATTTCTCTAATATATCAGTAAGAAACACCTACTAGGAGAGAGGGTGAAAAAAGTGGACAGAACTACAAAAAAAGGTCTCAGTCAAATTATTAACAGAAGAAGAAGGTTTGGACATAAATTGAAAATAATTAATAAATATCTTAGAGAAAATATGAAGTATTAAATGAGTATTATTTTTAATGATGAAGAACATAACAGAATGCAGTGGTGTAACATGAAAAAGGATTACTTTCAACTACAAAAAGGACAAAAATGGAAATTGATAAGTGTTGAAATAATAATAGTCATTAATAGTAAAAATTGTGAAAGATTAATATCAAAAGTACTGAGCTGTTCACATCTTTAAATCAAGATAAATGCCCTTCTGAAATATAGGTTTAATGAAATAAGTTATTGAGCTCAATGTGGGAATAAGTTGATAGAATTCTTTGTGATATAGGAGGTCAAACTAGAGGATCTAATGAAACTTCTGGTCTTAAAATATATGAAACTGTGAAGAGTTAACTAATAAACCATATGGTGATAATTTTTTCTGTCCAACTCAGCCATTTATATGCAATAATTTCTCCAAGAACAGAGAGAACACACTCCAGGGCCTTGTCTTTCCCTGTCTTTTGCATAATTATATCTACTTCTGAAAGCTAAATGCTGTGTAGTTAAACAATTGTGCATAGATAGAAGGAAAAATCCTGAGTATTTGAAGCTCTACTCATAAAAGACCAAAAATCTTTAGAAACACAATCTCCCAGGACCTGCTGCTAAATCTCCAAAGTTAATTGCATTTATCAAGTTCTCAAATCTGCTAAAATTTATTGAGATAAAGCTTATTTTTCCAAACAAACAAACAAATTACAGTTAACATACTGACAGTATTGGAGCTAGTGAGCTAAAGGTAACTTTCTGCTCTCAAAACCAGCCATATTGATAATAGCAATCCAAATAACATTGGATTATTCTTTAATCAAATATCATCTTTGATTTGAGTCACAACTAATGCAGGAATGTCCTGTGGTGCACTGTGCTTAATTCATTCCTGTAAAACTCACCCCCAAACAGATCTATCAACTGACTTCCAAACGCACTGGTTTTACAGCAGGTTGATTGGGCACAGAACACTGATAACAGTAATTTGTCATCATTTTTCAACACAGCATCATAAAAATACATATCCTTACAGTGGGTTTGAGGACAAGTCCCTAATCTTCCCCTTTAGACAGTATCTTATCTTAAAAGTTGGCAATATTATGCCTTTACTTCTCAGATTGAGATGATTGTGTGTTAAAAATAATTTAATCATATGTTTTCAGTATTTGTTTACAATATTGCAGATTTTTTTGTCTGCTCTACACACCATAATAATCCTTGGCCTTGCAGAATCCTTGGTTCTACAATACTATATATGACTTTTCATTTCTTGTTTTTTTTCTGAATCAAAATGCTAATGCTAAAATATATTAAAAAAATTTCATACCATTTAAGTTTGTAATAGGAACAATCTAATAAAAAAAATTTCTTCATCTATCGATTCTGTCTACCTTTCCTTTGCTGATAACGTCAGTACTGTTAGGGTAATTATTTAACTTTTGGTGTTTTTCATAAAATCTATACTTCTATGTGTTGGGGATTTTTTCCTTATCAGAATACAGAATAATCTGTATGTTGAACCAATTTTCACAACTGCTGTTTCATCAAGCTGATCTACTAAACTGTGTTTCTCCTCATTTCCTCTCTTCTGATATATATGCCTGGACTTTTCTAACCCACGTGTGAACTAGACAAAGCCTTTGTTTAATTTAAATTGCAGCAGCGAAATAAAAAGAGCTTTATAATTTAGGACACTTAGCAATGGATGTCCCAACAGTTAGGCAGCTGTTATCTGGTACATTTAAAACCAATGAGGACAAAAATAAAGATATTTCTCTGCTTCTGCAGTGACCAAGCTTTTTTTTAAGTCTCTTCAAATATTCTGGCTATATAGGGAATGCCTTAAAGCTTGCAACAGTGAAAACTGAAGGAGAGGATACAAATTAACCTAACCAAAAGGAAACAAAATCTTTAAACATCTTTTAAAGTTCAGGTCTTAGACTGAAAGATACCATGGGGAGATGACAGATTTGCTGCCACTGAATTAAATTAAGCACCTATAAATTATATCACCTTGACTACACTTCTCTCCCAAATCCTCACATTGAACGAGATTCATTACAGAATGTCAGCTTGACATGAATTTTAAACGAGTGAATTCTCAACTAGTTAATTAAAAGTAGAATCTAGTTCTTTGTGTTTTTGGAGCAACAAAGAAATATGTTACCCAAGCCTTTCTGAAACATAAAAGCTGCATTATAAATTTATTAAAACTTGAAGTTCAACTCAGCCTAACCAGACTTCCAGGATGACTGCTAAGAGCGAGAGATGAGAAGACACTGAGAAAAAAAAAAGTATCTGAGAGATGTCTTCATGGATTGCATTGTCCACTGATCAGAATCAAATATTCTCAATGCAATGCTTGAATTGTGTAAATTGGAAAATTCCCATGACCATGTCTACCTTGTTGAAACCATAGTAAGGGAAATTTTGCTACTCCAGGGTTTTTACCAGAATAATTAGTATTAAATAAAACTGAAGAAATTTCTTTTGTATGTAGTTGGCCATATCATCCAGAGAACAAAGACCTAATCAGAAAGTTTGGGATTTTTTTTGTAGCTACAACCTACAATGTTGCAATTCAAAGACTTAATTTTAAGGAGATGAAAATTAGAAATATTTATTTTGCATATAGATATGATACACTAGTTTTCTGGGTTTTTTTTTCCTGTCAATATAACCCTTACAAGTAATTTAGAAATACCTTTGCAATATTTCCTATTTTGATTTATTAATATTCAGAACAAGTTTTCCTCTGATTAATCCTTTATGTAGGAAGCTAAGAAATGAAATATTAATACAATCTGGGGATGTACTATAACTGCAATTCGTTTTTCCTAATTAGAAACTTGAACATTTTGTATAGCAAGCTGCATTTTCCTTACATGAGATAGATTTCAAAAATAGCTGCAGAAAGACCATCAATATGGCAAAACAAAAAAATGGGGAAGAATTATGAATAATCGCTATCCAAAGTATTTAAAACAAAATCAGGTGAAGAAATGATGCACCAACCTGTAATGCTCTTTTTAATATACAGAGAAACAGATTTCACACAGTCATTCCTTCTTATTCTATATCTTTATAAAAAGACTTTGTAGAACACTTTGGGTATACATCAGAAATTTGGAAAACTGATTCTCTAGGCACTAAAATCTGTTAATTATAAGGTAAAGACATGAGTGGAGCTTTTTACTTCACAATATTAAAATATATGGCATTTTTATTTAATATGGAAATATAGTCTATCTCAAAAAGCATTGGTCACTAAATATTTTTATGATTGTATTATTTATTATATTATTAAAACACAAAATGGATGTAATATAATTTTATTTACAGTAATAATTAAAAGAAGGACCATCTTTCAAGGTACATTCTGGAATGTCCCCCCCAGGAAAATATCCTCTGGGGATGGGAACCTTCTGATCACTTAATCCTTTCCACAGTAGCTGACAATGCCTATTCCTTCATTGAACACTGCCAGGCTTAGGGTCAAAAAAATGAAGGAAGACAATGATTTTTTCTGATTCCATATGCTAAGCCAATGAAGTGTTCAAACCACTGGAGTCCTCAAGAGTCTAAACTGGTGCGTGCCTTTGGGAAAGGGGAAACCAAACGGCCACAAGCACTTGCAGAGTCTGCAATGGTAAGGAGTTACTTTAGATAAGATATGGCCAGACAGTCTTCACAGTTCCCACAGGCCCAAGTGAAGAAAAAAGTTATTGAACTATTGAAATATTGAACACAACACTGATTACTTTAAAATACCAGGGGTTTCTTTTTATTATTTTTATTAATACTTTCTTTTTTCTGCATGTGTGTGAGCATTTGTGAGGCACTTCTATTGAACCAAAATCAAAAGGGTTTTTTTAACTGAACCTTCCTGAAAAATGTTGGAAGACTTTTACTCTTCTGTCTGTGTAATTAGCATTCAAACCAATTTATAAAGTTCCAGTGCAAGTGTAGAAATGTATTGTCTAGTATGTTAACTTCATACTGGAGAAGATTCCCTTGTTTCTTTGTCTGAGTACTCAGAGAATTCAGAGTTCTTGAATACACTGACTTTGGACTGAATAAAAGATTTTAGGCAAGAAAACTTTTAAATAAATAACTATAACCTCAAAAAGACATTGTAAGTTTACCTATACTACATATTGCTTTGAGAAAAAAATCAAATGAAATTTTAATTGTGAACGTGTTGAATGAAAGATTTCTTGCTCAATATAAGTAAAAATTTATATTTATAAAGTAAATAGAATGAAGAATAAAAAGAGCTAAACCAAAACCAACAACACCAAACCAAAATCATTCCCCTTCATTAGCAGCTGTGAACCCTTCTAATAATCAATTAGCAGAATGGTTTGATAAGAGGAACAAAAGATTATTTTGAAGTATCATCATTGTCATGTTAAATTAAATAGCAGTTAAAGTGTATGGCACTTGGCAGAATTCCTTACTTTTGCAGCAGTTGTTTGAAAAGAGCATGGCCTGTATTCATATTCCTATTCCATTTGAGGGAAGCTGCGCTGTTATGCAAAGTAGCTCATTTAATGAGGATAAAGACATCCAAGAGTGAAATACTGACAGTATCATTGCTACTTCTTTTCTCATTTCTCAGAATCTTCTCATTTTATTGACTCCCACCTTCTAGCATGCATAGAACTAATATTTCTTGCCATTAGATTTGGACATATGCTCTTCCCCTTTTTTTTAACTTTTAATTTTAAATCAAGATTGTAAATCTTCTCTCTTTTTTTTCTGTGTTTCTCAGAATTCTTTTGTCTATTTTCTCTTTATCTAACCTAAGCTTACCTAAAGCTTACCTAAGTCACCTAAAGACATCCATTTGTCTGGTCTCTTTTTTCAGGCAGTGAAGGGAAAGAAGTCTTTCCAAGGGGTTATTCTTTCCTTCTTTCCCTAATGTATTTCTGCAAAGAGCCTCTGCAAGTACTAATTTCTTTGTATGAAAAGGGACCAAACCAACTAGTTCAAACTTTAGCCGTGTGATAAAGTTGGGTGAGGCGAACCCAACCTCAAGAAGTATTTGTGATGTTATTTCTGACTGGAAAAAAACTGATCGATCCCCTTGCCTCTAGTTCAAATCTGTCCTTTTTTCATCTTTTCCTTTGAGCAGCTACCACTTTTTTCACTATAATGTTTACCACATCACCAGGACAAAATCAAGCAGGCTAACCAAGATGAAACACCTCAGTCTGTATTCTTGGTTAATTTGGGATAAATTTCAATGCATAAAAGACATTCTCAAATATGAAAAATAACATGGAAAATTATACCTCAATTTTAAATTATTTCAAATATTTCTTTTATGTGATTAAATAAATTTTATAATGAACACTATCATCAGTTGTACAATGGTAGCATACTTGAATTCTAATTTGAATGGTATTCAAGCTATATATGAATTCAAAATAAGTTGAGCTAGTACATTCTCTAATGTAGGTTAAGAAAGAAAGAAAAGAAAGGTCTTCACAAAATTCAATGATTGACTTATTCTTACAGACAAAAGAAGAGGAGGGGTTTTGTAATGCAAAAAAATAACAAAGAATGATTATCAATCATCTAAATTATCTGTACACAAAGTGAGATATAGAATAATTCAAGGAGACATAGAAGTCATTAGATGTCAGATAGTTCTATCTCATTAGCACAATAAAAACTTAGTTTGATGTTTCACATCACTTGATCATCAGAGAGCAAGATCCATACATAATTGATAAAAACAGAGAAAAGCTAGCCATTAGGTCAAACAGTTATTTCCAAAGCTTTAACATGCCAATGGAATTAGAATTTGAGAAAACAGAGAACTTACCTTGTTTATATGATAAAGCTTAAAAAAATAAAGAATGAATGGATGCTAAAGTTGTTCAAAATTTTTTTACCCTAAGATGTGTTTTTAATATTCAGACATATGTTCCTATGCATTTCTGAAAAATCCTTAGGACGCTTTTTGGAATTGTAGCTGTGTGTATGCTCTTAATTCTGACCCACTCAGTAATAAATGCACTCTATATGAAAGAGAGGGATGTATTATTAGATAAGATCTTGAAGAACTTAGCCAGAGGAAAAGGCACTCTTGATCTTCTTGATACCAAAGTTTTTACTGAGAGCAGGAGAATGAAAGAATCTTGGCACTGGTGACCAAAATTGGTTGAACATAATGTAGGTGGCTAGTGTATACCTGAAATGTCCAGAAAATTCAAATTTATGGTTGTAATAAAGGAAATATTAAAAACAAAGTATTGAATCAAGGCTGCTTTCCCAACAGGCTGTCTGGTAGAATACAATAGATTGTGCCATCAAAACAAGGAAAGTGACCTTGTACAGTTTTATGAGAGACATGTTTGGGTTGCAGTTTTTTGGGATTTTTTTGGTCAAAAACCTAATGCAAAAGTTTTATCTTTTAGTGTAACTTTTGTACATAAAGAATGCTTCACATTATCAGTTTCTAGCTTTGAAGATATGACTTCGTATTCCAAAGTCATAAAATCACTGATAGGGAGAATATTTTTCTCCGACCCTTGTGTTTGTCATGAGGCCTCAGTCATATGATCATAGCAAAATTTAAGCATGTTTTTTTAAAAAAATATTATTTATTTATTTAAAATATTCAAAATATTTTCCTACTGTACGTCTCTGTATATTGAAAAATGTTTGGAAAAATTTTGGAGAAAGCATGACCCAAGTCAGACCATCGTATTTTTCAGGTACTTGAAGGAATGCATGCACCATGTGGCTGACTATTATAAAAGCAGTTTCAGTTTTAGGGGGAATCCATATCCAGCGCAAATGGAATTTTTTGAAATAATTTTCATCTTGTATCAGATTAAGGGAAGAACACAGAAAAGTTTGCAAAACTCAAACACAAACAAGAAAAGGTAGATGCATTTTTACAGGAGATACAATTAAAGCAAAAATTAGGCAAAACAAAAATTATTTTTGTATCACACACAAGCTTTTAATGAGGCACTCATTCTATAAATTTTACAAGCCTATCATCCTCCGGGTTTTTTAATGGTGGACAGTTTTATGTCTCATCCTCTATGTTCATATTGCTTATCTTGTTTTGAAGTATTAAAAGGCATAAAATCCCAGCTGACTCTAAACAAGAAGCAGCTGGAATAGATTGGCACCTGTGATACGAACAATTTGAATCATAAGAAAACATCTTAATAAGGGAGGATTTTTGTAGCTTTTGGCATTCCACATATCTCATATGATAGTTCTGCATCACTCATTATCAACTGACCATCCAGTTGGAAATGAAGATATTTTTACAAATAAAAGACTGAATATATTAAAAAAATCTCTCTCTCAAAGCATCATCTTTCTCTGTCATTCTTTTACCTGTTCTGTATGTGTATATATATGTATATATATTAATTCAAATTTATATTTTCTCTTTGCTGTTTTCCCTTCACTTTTTGAATGAATGAATGGATGGATGGATGGATGAATGAATGAATAAATGAATGAATGAAAGAAATGCTGCAGTATTATTCTGGGTCACATACGTAGTTTTTTAAAAAGGTGAGATGGGATTCTGCTGCTAATTAGTACTGCTTCCAAATACTTCTAACAGCACCATAGAGACCCAGCTGCTCTCCAATATTCTACGTCTGTTAGGCGCCTACTTTGCCACAATCATTTTTCCAGTTTGAAAACGAATGGTACCAATTGTCAGTGTTCGACAAATATAGACAGATAAGGAATCTTTAGTGACAATTTCATGCATCCATTTAGTTTCAGGTCCAGTTTTACAGCATGAATAGCTGAGAGTAGATAAAAATCCAGCTAAATGTGTCTTGTGTTTGAATACCTTGCAGTCAACTGGAAATATGGTCAATATATATTTTCCAGATCGTTTTTACCTGATTTCCCTAAGCTATTTTCAATTGAAGTGATCACTGTAATACAAGGGCATGTCATGTATAGAATAAACATGAATGAGAAGACAGCTTTTTGTCACAGAAGCAGGTAAAATGTTAACAAAACTTTGCCTCCTGTGAATGTATCCTTGGGAAATTATCAGACTAACTTAAGGAACAAAGTATTCACATTTAGTCTGAAATTATGGCTTTATGTACAGAATAGCAAAAACTGCAATTTAGAGAAAAGGAGAGTTTCATTCCATATTTAGTATTAATTTTGAACACCAATCAAACACTTCCTTGAGCATATTGGATACTCGCCATGCAATAAGGTAGATTTGGAAAGGAACAAACCCAAGCTGATGCAATGATTTTGAGAATACAGACTTTTAAAAGAGTAAACAATCCACTAATCAGTAATTTTTAAACGTAATTTAAAGTGATGTAATCTGGGACACATTTTGACTGAAATATACAGATCTGACATGTATGTATCTGTCAATCTACTATCTTCAAAAACACAGTTATGAAGGAATCTGAACATGACATGCTACATTGTTTAGTGTAAGTTAACATATATTTCATTCTGATAGCAAAACCTAAATAATTTAGATATTAGCCAAAACAAGAATAAGACATATCTTCAGTGCAAGTCCAAGTTCTTTTCGGACATAACTTATATTGTTTTGTGAGTTTCTGTATATTGTTTTGTGAGTTTCTGTTTATTATTATGATATCAAAAATATTTAGATGAGACAATAATGATATCTGTAAGTGAATGTGCATATTTATGATTGATTTTGAAGACAGATGCCCAAACAACACTGCTGTCCAGCTTAGAACTTCTCCCTGCAAAAAAAAGTGACTTGAAAGCAAATTTAACTTTACAGATCTGGTAGAAGCCTGACTTTGAAAGTAGAAAGCATGATTCAAATAATCTTTATGGAATTATTCAGTTATCACAACCCATTGTTTCCATGAAAAACAACCTAGAACTAAGTACATCAAGGGACATACTGTACTTAGTTAATTTTTTTTTCTTAAAATGAAGTATTTGCCTTTTTAGTTCTCTGATAAGACTCCCTCACATTTCATTATCTGATAGTACAGAAACTAAGAAAAGAGGAAATAAAATTCTCTCTTTTCATGTAATGAAAAAAACTGTGTAAAAACATTCAAGGACACCAGATTAATTCATAGAGGAAACTACTGTACTAAACTATTATACACATGCATGTAAAAATAAAGTATTTCTACATGCTGTATCTTTAGAGTGATAGGATAACAACAGCTGGATTTATAGTAAGCTATTTAACAAAAGAAAGAAAGTGAAATTGATCAGTTCTAATTAGAAAAGAGAAAAAAATAGCCATAATAAATAAGCTTAACAAAGGAATAAATCACTGACACATGACCACAAAGGTAGAGGCATATGTGAGTTTCAAAGGGTAAACTATTCACAGTTCTAAGATTCAATTTCCTCAAATTTTTCCTAAATGCCTCTGAAGAAAACACCTATACCACAGGAGGTGAATATGTAGGTTTTCTGGTTTTGCTCTGACTAGGATTAAGCAAAAAGAAATAAGTAACTCTATGTGTTTTCTGAAATGTCTGGCAAAAATAAAATAATGATACAAAACCTCTCTCTTTTTAATGAGTCACACTTTGAGAAATTAATTATCATTATGAAGGCAGAGAAAAAGTTAGTCTTTTCAACCTGAGTTGATTTTTGCCAAATTATTTCAGTTTGATATAGGGACCATAGTTCAGAAGGCAAGAAAGATGATGCATGTATATATAATTTTTTTTTTTTTTTCCTGAACCACTTGATCTTATACAGTAATCAAATTATCCTCTAGCAGACACAAAGAACAGATTTATCTGTTTAAAACTAATGTGACCAGAGACACCTGAGGCTATTCAAGACATTTTCCTATTGTTGGTAGATATGACATGTGGGCTAAAAAAGATTCACTCTGTTTCACTAGCAGCAGTTAGAGGCAAAACTGGATACTTGAGAGTGCCTAAGATATCACTATGATCACTTTTAAAAATTGTAAATTAGGGTGTCTTTCCAAAGGGTTAACAACTTTCATTACCAAGGTGTAGGTAGTGAGTTTCTGAATGAGGAAGAGCTGACTTCAGGCAAAATGATTTCTGATAGAAAGAAGAAATAAAAAAAATTAAAAACCTCATAGGGTACTGAGTCAGTACTTTCTATTTACAGCATGTGATTTATATTTTATAGATTTAGATTTATATTTTATAGTGTGACAAGATTGTAGCAAAGAATCATCCTATATTATAGAAAGGCTAAATCTTGACCTTGGGATAAGGCATCTCTAACCTTTAGAGTAAGATTAATGTGGTTATCTGTCTGGAAACCAAATGTTTTTATTTATTTTCAAAGCAAAATTGGTCCAATGGACCCTTTCTATTCTTTTTTATGACAATACAAACTACAGAAAGATCAGCTGAGGCTTTGAGATAAAAAAAATAATCTTGGTCTGTAGGGAGGGGGATGCAAACGGAACCTTCCTGAAACAGTTTTTAATTACATTCTCTTTGTATGGTTTGCATATTCTGATCTCTTTAGCAAATGTTAGGAATACGATTACTTTACAAATTTCTGGGAAATTAATTTTAGTGAATATGACAGTAAATATCAGATATGCACAGATCCAATGAGGAAAAGTAACCACTAAAGAGAGAGAATGATGTTGTAGGACAGGTAGTTAGGTGAGCCAAGCAGGGGTAAGAGAGGTCGTAGTTTGTTTAATGGTGTTTCTTCACAAAATATGTTTTATTTCTAGCATGACAAACACTAGGACACAAACATTTTCCCCATAACAGTGAGAAATCCCTTTGGCAAGTAAAAAACTTTACCATGCATTAAAAATGTATGTGTGTTTATCTACAGGATATCACTTTATTTTCAAATGAAGAGGGCCAGAGACTCTGTTATATGCACAAGAGATTCTCATTCACTAGTCATTTATTAGTAGTCATTATGTTCAATTATGGTCACAGAGAGTAAAGAAAACTCGACAGTTGAAATGTTGCTATATAGCCTGGATATAACCCCTTCCCTCTTTATCTTTTCAGGGTTTCTCAGGCAAAGTCCTGGCTCTGCTCAGTGAATTTTCCTGCCAGTTTTTGAATCACACATAGCCTGCCAGGTCTCTCCTAACACACATCTGCTGCTGTACTGATTCCCCTCAGTAACCTGCTGCTCTGTCAGATGCTGGCTGGAGTTCCTGTTCCTGCCAAGGCAGGACATGCTGAGACCGTGCCCGGCGGCTGGGCTGGCCCCAGCTGTGGGACTTTGCCATTGATGCTTCTGCCTGGTTTCCATTCTGTGGCCTGAATTTTCTGCAGCAATACTTCTTTTGTCTCAAAAAGATCCAAATCCAATTCTGAACACACCTGTACAAGAAGTCTAAGGAGTGAAGTACTTTTGTTAATCATGCTGAATTTATTCTTATCTACCTTCTATACGACTCCCCTGCCTTTGGTTCTTGTTTTGGCACTGTCTCCTGATCTGAATATAAATAAAATGATGCTTGGATTTCTATTTTCATCAGAATTTAACACTGCTAGGCTAAAGTAGATGAAAAATAATTGATTGAGGACTACTCTGGCATGTGCATTAACCCTAAAACTTATACTTGCAATGAGTTTCTTGTTACAATTTTGTATTGAAGAATCACAAAACTGCTGCTTGGTTTTCCAGTTATTAAGACTGCAGAAGCTTCCAGAAGTTGAGAGATCAAGAAGCTATTTATCTTCAAAGAAACTCCACTATGTGCCAACAGTCAACTCACTGATGAAGAGCTAATACCTTGAGCTGACAAAGCTACAACTTAGCACACATTGCAGCAATGTTATTTCCCACTAATTTCTCTATTTAGTAGGAAAAATTATGTTTTCCTAGACATTTTGCAACACCAAATCCTCTTTTTTTCCTTTGAACAAGTTAGTGGTTCCTCAGTTAGTGGTTGTTCAAGTTATATTTGGTAGCATGAGAGAGGGGAAGAAACAATTTTCTGAAAAAATAATCTGTAGAGTAAGCTTTTTTGCAACAGTATTTGAGCAAACAAATCTCTTATGGAAATCAGTGTTAAACAAAAAAAAAATTCAATTACATACACACACAAACGCACACGCACACGCACACACACACACTGTGCATCACATATGCATCTATTTATGTTTTTATTTATTTACATAAAGGGGTAATTTCCTTCAGAAACATGTTTCTGTACTGTAGAGGTTCATTAAGTGTGCACTTTAAATAGAATATAACCCTGTGACAGATCACAGCATATATTACCATAATTGTTGTTGCTCAAGAAGTTAAAAAAATTAACTTTTCATTATAAAAATCTGCACAGCCACACTTTTCAGGATAAATTCAATTCAGTCCAAATAACACGTCTGTTGCTCTTACTGTCTGGTTTGGGTAGGTTTATTACTTCTGGAGTGCTAGCAATATATTTTATAAGGAGAAATAGAAGAAGAATATGCCCTAAAGATTCTATTGCAAATTAGAGTTACTGCTGTCCTAAGGCCTTAGATGTTCTTTTTCTTCCCAAGAGGGGAATCTTTTTAATGGGATTCTGTGAAAAATCCCTGCTGGACATGTGAGTCATATGACTACAGGAATTGGAATTGTCAACAACATGCATTTTAAAAATACATTTTCAATTCTCTCTGTTTGTGTAATGGTTTTGAGCCTTCAGGGTTTCCATTTTCAAATGTTTACTTCTTCTAGCCTAAGTACTAGAAACTATACTCTTTTATTCATGTCAGCACAAATGCTTCTATCTCTAAATCATTCTAGAATCTAGGAATCAAGGAAAATATGCCTGAGTTTATGTACATGCATTTTATAAGTATTTATATAAATAATATACATATCCATATATTTATAGATATGTATTCTATATATTTATATATATTTTCTAAATACATGTATATATATATATTCTAAATACAAATATATACCTACAGGCAATATCTGTTAATACTACTCCCTCTGTTCCTCAGTGATAAGTTCCCCAGCATCACCACTATCACTATCACCTTGGAAACACCTTTGGTTCATAATAAAAAATCTGTTTTATGAAGTAAATAAATATCAATATTTTGCAATGATGAACAAGAGAAGGGTATTGATTTGGGTTTGAAATTTTTCTTTTGTTTTCAGACAATTTTTGTAGTTTTCGAGGTTCATATTGTTCCCAAATCATAAAATATCCATGAAAGAAAAAGTCTACAAGGAAAAGATCATCATTGTCAACGAATTATCACGATTGTAATACTAATTATGACCACTATTTGATTGTGCCCCCTGTATGCTCTCTGAGCTCAGCCACAACACTCCTGTTCTCAGAGTGTACCTATCAGCTTGTTTTCTGTTATGGCAGAAAAGAAAGTGTTTTCAGAGAAGCATCCATTACTATTTAACAAAGAAAACCAAATACTGGGGTTTCATTACTTCCTGAACACACAAGTCACAATTTTTTTTCTTTTTTAATTTTTCTTCTGAGAAATAAATATTTCAGTACTGTCCTTAACATTTTGGAAGAGTAGACAAGATTCCAGGAGCACAGTTTTTTTGCTCTATCTATAGTATATGAAAAAAATCTAGTTATTTTTCATGAATTTTTTTCCCCTATATCTACTGGTCACAACAAATTCATCCTGACATTGTTAGATCATGAAGACAACAAATGCTCAAACTTCCTGTATCTAAATTTCCCCCTTTTTTTACATTTGATTTTTGCATTTGATGTTCATAGTTTATAGTTTACATTATATAGTTCCTAATATGTAAATAAAAGGGGAGGTAATTTTTTCTGTGACATATATCCACACACATTTTGGCATATTGGAGATTCCTACAGAGATTCCTACAGCTTTTGATCTAAACTTTTTGTTTCTGAAAAAAGAATTGACTTCATGTCCTGAAATTAAAATATTTTGACTAATGTTGTATATAGTATTCAGACTGTCAGATGGTGTCTTCCATAATTGATTGCCCTTCCAAAATTTCTTCCAAAGCAGGTTATAGTATCTGATAGGCAATAAATTATAATGAAGTGAGTTTTGTCACTGAATTCATAATGCGTCTGGTCTTTTGGTGTGTAATTTTACAGCAAGATGCCAAAGATTCATTTACTTGAGACTGAACATGTTTGATAAAAAACTCCTTATGAAAATGTATTGTTTTGACTGCCGGTTTAAAATTGCACATTATGTAGGCATTAAATTAAACTGAACAGTATAATTGTTGATTTTTAATTTATTTTAATGTAATTATAATTTTTTTCCATGTATTGATTTAATTAATTTGTGATGTAAATGTTAGATTCATTTTGATGGAGAAAAAAACATTCCAAAGTGAAGCTCTGACAAGATGTTTATTCACTAATATTTAGTTAGGATGGACTTATAAAATACTTTGTAGGGCAGAACATAAAAATCATATGCCAGTTATTTTTCTGTCAGTATAGTGTATTCTGAAGATATTGTATATGTACACGCAGCCTCCTATTTTGCTTGAAACATCCTTTATTTCATGAACTTCATAAAACAACATGAAAAATTTCAGATTTGGTATTACTTCTGTTAGATCTATTCTGCAATTAGTCCCTTAGAGACAAAAACTATCATTGGCTTCAATTTGCATTTTTTCTTCTTATTCTGCATTATAAAAAGAAAAAAAATCCATGGAAGCTGAGATGCAAAATTTTCATCAACAAAGATCATTCTTCAATAATTTTTATAGTTCTGAGGTCTAATTTTTCTCTAAATTCTTGATGTCTAACTATTTTCCAGCTGAAACTGCAGCATCACTGATAAGGTATTAAAGCTCAAGTGTCATCATCACCTTTTGTGGCCTTATGGGCTTAATCTGGTGCTCTGTCCATTCCTCCTGAGACAGACCTATAAGCAGAAAGATATTGCAATGCTGAAAATCAAGGTGATGAAAGGAAAAGAACCAATGCTCACCCTTTTATGTAAATTATAGGATGCTCTACCGTATGAAACTGTGAATGCTTGAGAAGCCACATGCTCACACAGCTACCACGTCGCAGTGATTAAAGATTGCCAGCATTCTGCAGTCTGTTTCCTCAGCAGGGCCAGAGGTCTGCAGAGGTTTCCCAGGAGCATACAACTCTAGGTGATGGCAGTGCCCATAGCACAGGCAGAGGAGCATTCACAGAAGAAAACATTTAATGAGGTCAAACACGTACTAACCACAATAAAGTTTGGGACATTTTCTGTGGTATCTTTTTCTAGTTATACAATAGAATATGTTTTGTGTTATCCAAGAGCACTTCAAACAACACACATTTTAGTCTGAGCTAGTTGAAGCTCCCCCATTTATGGTACTTATCAATCCCCTTTGTAAAATACTGTGAAATTTTCTACAATGACACTGCTATTTCCACAGATCCCATCATATTTTTTGAGAAAGAGATTTCCAGTTAAAAGAAATGCAGCAATTCGCATCAGAAAAGTTTACCTAGTTTTCTGTGAGGTGCATGCTTTTATACATGCATACACAATAAGGCATGTGCATGCACATGCACTCACATTTTCACAACTTTTCTGAAAGTTGAATTCCCCAGCAATGTGTTGGCAGCTTACCTGAGGAATGACAGAGAAATTATGTGCAGCTAGGCCCAATTTGATTATCATGGGGATAACCCCTCAGTCAGGTCTGGCCTTAGATGCCAGAAGCATTGAGCAGGGATGGCAACGGTGAGATGCTTCTGCTTCCTTACTTTGGCAGCATGAAAACCCAAGCATAGAGCTCTCCCAAAGCAAAGTCATGGGGCAAGAGCAATCCTGTTCTGAGAATTCACACAACACTCATTTTGCAACCCACACATAACAGCTTTGCATATTCAGGTTTCAATTCTATGGACCATATAGGCATTTTTAAAATATTCCCTAATTTTTTATTTCTTTATATATTTTACTATGCGAATGTATATCATACATTACATGCACTAGGTTATTTAGAAGGGAAATTGATAATCTGAGACAGCAATGCAACATATTTCCTTTTATTTGTGTATTTATATTCCTTCTTTTCAAAAAGTAGTTTTACTTGACATTGCACACTATGAACAGCAAACACTGATCTTGAATAAATTAGAATTTAAAAGGAAATACTGGGGGATTTTAAAATTATTTTTGCTAGTTAAACCTTGCCACACTGAACGTGGGAACAAAATTATGGTGAGAGGAATTCAATCAGCTTTGTGGCATAAGATGAAATGTAATATTTTGAGGCCATTTGACTTGTATTAAAAATTTTGAATTCTAAAGGAAATTTTTTTCAAACAAAATGTCCTAACATCCATGATTATCCTAATTTTTTTTGTTAAAAATTCTAGTCTATTTCTAAGTGGGAATGACTGGGGTAAGACCAAGTGCCAGTTTCAGCCGTATCCCTGTACAGCCTGCAGGATGCAAATGATACTTTGCTATTTTCAAGGCTTTAAAAAAAAACCCTCCATCAAATCAACAAACAGCATCACAGAGGTTTAGGCAGAGAACATAAAGTCTTTAATTTCGTTCAAGATAAAATCTGCCCAACAAGGAAGAGATTAGGAAGACTCCTCACATAGCTGGTTTGTGCCATGACCCATGCCGGACCTTAGCTGAACCTCAACAGACCAAACACTTAAGAAAAGAAAAATTAAATGGGTAAAACACAGAAAAAATTGGAATCCACAACTAGCACTAGGCTTTTAATGTTCAGGGTGACATTGATATTGATACTGTGTATATGGGCAAAATTTAAGATCTCAAAGCTGGGCTATAACACCAGAAGAAAAAATAATGGTAAACTTACTTCATACATGATTATCTTAGTAGATTGCTCAGTTTCAAAACCTCCAGAGTGTCTGAATCCCAGACCTTTGTATTGGCTCAGAAATCTGCTGGCAGTGGGCAGTGTGTTCTTCTACTTGACCAAATATTCAGAAGTACTGAGCTGAAATTTTGTGAGCCACACACTCTACTCCTCCCAAATGGGAGAATACCATCTTTTCCTGGTTAGATTCCAAATTTCCAAAGTTAAAGCAAATTAGTAAATTTTTCTGATACCTGGTGTTATTTTTGCATCATCTGTTTCAGTAGGGATTTCAATAATGCTCCTTTTTTCCCCCTTATTCATTTACTCAATTTTTCTTAATATCTTACATAATTTTCCAGGAAAAAACCTCAAAAACATCCCTATCTGTTCACACAACCTGTATATCTATGGACACCTGCAATTCTACTACCTTGAAATACAAAGAAACATGTACATGTTGATTATACTCTCACCATGTGGGTGAAGTACTCATACAAGTAGAACAAAGACATTTTCATCCTAGGTTTTGAAGGCAAAGGAATAGAACACTGTATCACCTAAAAATATTCCAGGAAGATCTAAACTTCTTCAGTATAGAAAGTGTCAAGTTGCAATATATATGCCAATACACATTAATTTGTGGTTATAAGTGGCACAGAGGACACTGACTCAGTACCAAAAATTATGTTGACTTTGTGTTGCAGCACAATAAATGTTCAAGACAAGCATGTTAATAGGCTTATACCTGGTCCTCTACAATGAGCTTAATCAATGATTTCTTCTTGATTTAGCCAATGAACTGAAAAATCAACTGTTCTGAGAGGTATATAATATAGATGAGATGACTGAAGTTACCACTTCTGTATTGGTTACAGAAAGATCTAAGAACAGAGCAGACATTGAACTTCTAGATGGTTAAGTAAAATGAAATAAATGCACAACTTTCTATTGAAAATAGTAGTAATGCAAAAAACTTCTTGCTGATTTTCTTCACAGAGAACTCAGTATTCAGACAATAAGTGTTTTCTTAGCAACACCCTTGGGAAAATGCATTCAAGGATTTGTGTCTCTTTTTTTTTTGTCCCCTACTTTTTATAAAACCTTGACAACTTCACTGTCCCATTTTCATATAAAATAAAGATACTAGATATGAACCAATTATTCTTACAATTTGGTTTGCCTAGTTTATTCATTTAGGTGCTAAATAGTGCTGGCTATTGACTATCATTGGAATTCACATGCAGTCTTAATCAAGAATAATAAAAATACCTTTTTTTAATTCCCATCATACACTGCAGTTTTAAAAATTTTTAACAGAAAATTATTTTCCAATTCAGTAATTTAACCCAGACCAAATTGAATCCCCTCTCACAGTTCATATGATGGGGAAAAAAATTAATATAAAAGTGATAGTATTACAAATGTTCTCAGAACATTAACAGGAGGAGTTCACATTTAAAAATATCTCCTTCAGAGTTAATGTGAATAGGTAATGATAGGATTAATTTTAAATTTTATAAAAGAGAAAAAATTACAGTTACATGAGTTAAGTATTTTTTTCTATCTCCGACTACAGCAGATTTAATTTACTGGATTTTGTTGCCTTATTTTCCTTTTTAGATCAGTAGTACTTGTTCAGTTATTATTGTGTTCCAATATTTATTTCCCAATTTCTTTCCTTTTTAAGGAGATAAAAATGATGTAAGTTATGGACCAAAGATTAATAGTTAAGAAACTTCTAAATTTCCACTCTTTGGAAAAATAAAAAAGAACAATGAAGACCAAGAAAATGAAAAAACAATTGCAATCTTACTGATTTCTTTCTATTTCAAAGTGAAAATATTGAAAATATCATCACGATTTTTTGTTTTTTGTTTTGGCATTTTTTAAAAATGAATTGTGTATCTGGGGGAAGTGGTTTTCAAGTCCTTGAAAATGTAATCCAAATCAATAAAAACATTTACAGTACAAACTATGAAATTGGTAACACTGTAAAGATTCTCTCCTTCATAGTTCTGGAAGTGGCTGAGTTTTGAGAAAACCAAAAGAACTTCAGAGCGCTGCAACAAATGATGGAGATTGCCTCCACTGTTTCATGAATTTTTAGAGTCTTTTCACATCAGGGAAAAGAGTGCTTACACACCTGTGAAGGCAATAACCATAAGCAAAAAATAGAATAAAATAAAATAAAAAATCCTAAAGGGTAAAAGAGTAAAGTCAATTAGAAACCAAACATTGGAGAGGGCAACTTTAAGAAACAAATCCCTTTCATAAACAACTAACCACCTTCATAAACAACTAACCACCAGTCCAAACAACAGCATAACAAAGCATGAAACATATAGAAAAGGACCCTTTTTTCAGACACCAGGGAAATTACAAATTATAAGAATTCCTAACCTATGTTTGAAGAGTACAAAATTCTTATGCATTTGACAATAAAAAGCTGCAAAATACAGTGGGGTATGCCACCAGTAAGTTGGATGAAGCACCAAAGTCACTCTCAGCAAGTGATTAAAAACTGCTTGCCACTTTAAAAACACAGCACAAACATAAATTTGGCTGGGAGAAAGGAAGCAATGTTTTTAAACTGGGGAAAGATTTAGATTCACTATAAGGAACAAATTTCAAAAGGATGGTGAGGCATTGGAAGAGGGTTACTCAGAGAAGCTGTTTTAAGCTCCATCCCTGGAGGTGCTGAAGATTAGACAGGGCTTTGGGCAATCTGTTTTACTGAAAGATATCTCTGCCCATAGCAGAACATTTGGATTAGATGATCTTTAGAGATCCTTTTAATTCCAAATCATTGTATGATTCTATGAAATTTGTTTTCAAGGGGAGAAAATTGGTGAATATGGAAAAAACAACACCAAGGAAACAGGAGGAAAATATCTTCCTCTCTGAAAGTTGGTCCTTTGGGTATTATAAAATTTATCATGACTTTACTATGCATTGTGTTCTCTGAGTCAGCTCCAAGCAAAACAGTAGCTGAAGGAAATATAAGTATCAGATAGTCACTGTAAGATAAATGACAGTATTGTAATTAAAGACAAGATTCAATATTCTATTGTATTCTTCCATCTCCCAAATTTACCTATATTTCTTTCCCAACCTTCCACTAGATCTAAGCAGGAGATTATGTGCTATAACTCACAGTATTAGATGTAGGTTTTTGACTCAGTGCTTCACACAAGGAAATAATTGTTAAATATATAAATCTACACATTATTCAGAAGTCATATTCTGTTTGCAATTCCTAAGTGTTATGAGTTGCATGATATATAAATATTTCCAGGAAAAAGCATAGGTATTAATAATAAAGATAACAAAGACATGGTAATATTTGAGAGTTTGCTTCTCAGATTCCAAATTTTACAAAACAGTCACAACAGGTTTTTTGAGCTTTAGGTCTATGATTTTATATGCTTACTAGTCATAAAGTTTCTTTGGTAAAACAAAGAAAAAAGTTTAAACTTGCAATCGAGCAGATGTTCAATACGGTAGTGAGCTATTTCACTACGGATACAAGATTGTTACTATTGTTACTACAGTACTACTGGGATAGTTGCTTCTGGCCTTTTAAAGCAAAATCTCTGCTAGAAAATTTCTAGACTCTTTAGAGCATACCTGTGATATGCATAGAATTTCCTATGAGTCAGATAGATCAAAAAAAGTAGTAAAAATGGGAAAATGCAATTGCACAAAAAATTATAGAGGACATGGTAATGAACACTTAAATAAAACACAAAAGATGCATAACATCAGCTAGATTACTTTTGTGTTCAGAAACATGACATTTATTAAGTTTATAATGGATAAAAAAATATGTGGCCAAATTTGCAAAGATGTTACTAACAGTCATACATTTTACAAATATTATGTGCAACTTAGAAAATAGGATTTCTTAATTTCTCATTATTTTTAATGAACGCAACAAAGACTTTGTAAATTTCCAATATAACTTGTTTACTGTTTTCATCTAAAGAAATTAAAGAAAATGAAACACTTTAACTTCCCCAAATAAGCAATTTCATATGTGAAGTTATTGTTGAACCAGTTATTGAAATATTTAACTCTACATGTTACAAACTCTGATTTCATATATAACTTTGTTAAGCATAAGCCATTTAAAATGAAAATTTCAAATTAGAATGAAAGGCACCAGCTGAATTTATTAGGAAGAAACAAAGAGGTGGGGGAATAAATTATGAACATTTGTAAGTAGAATTTCAGTTATTTTTCACTGAAGGTTTTAATACTTTATGTATTGGGGAGCAAGGTCCACTGAATTATCACTGACATAATTTCTGTAGACTATTAATTCATGTGGGTTTTGTCACATTAAAAATACTGGGATAAGATTTTGAGTTTTTAGGTAGTATTTACTTCAGGATTTGGAAACACCTGGATTATGCAGAAATGGCACATCCTGAGACCTCCAATTAATAAAGAGACAACCAGTTAGGAGGCTGATCACACATTGTGTCTCTGAATAGGCTTCTCAGATGGAGAAAGAAAGGCCTAGGAAAAATAACCTGAAACTGGAAGAATAAACATGAAGGGGAATGTCATGGAGTATTCAGGGACATCATGATGTTTGAGACTGGTAACTTCATCAGCTGAGCAGCACACATCAGCGTGATTTTCCATCTCTCTTTCCTCACTAGACCAGCAGTGATCTCCCTTGTAGAGATGCGGAAGCCTATGTAAGTGTGCCTTTGTGGGAGGAAGGGATTCCCTTGGAAGCACCTCCACAGAACATATAGAAGGCTGACCTCTCATCTGTGTGCATATCTAGGAAGCTTTCTCTAATTCAGCAAATTTCTGTTGCAGAAAAACAAATCTCAATACAACGATTTGATGACTTTCTAGTCAAGGATATCCAGGAGGACTGTGACAAATCCCATTGAGTTTTCAACCAGAATCTATATGTTATCTTATTTGAAACAGTTTGCTCATATCTTGTTCAGTAAAATTAACTGCAATCTTATGCCTGCTGATAGCACACGTGCTTGTCCCACTTAGATAGGGTAGAGATATACAAAGTGCATTATTTGGAATGCAGCTGTTTCCTTCTACAATTACAGATTTCTCTTTGCCATTGTATCATTCAGGGCCAAATTCGAGCCTTGCCTGTGAAGTCTGTAATATATCTTCTTGCAAGACAGTAAATCTGGAATAAAGCAATTGCCTTCATTGGAGACAACCAGTTTTAAAATACAATTTCAGTAACAGCTTTGGAATATTTAGGTTGTAGAGAACATTGAATGGATTACTAGCAGTTGAAAGAATATGGTATCTTCTTTCTGTCCTGTAATAGTATCTAACCAGAATTTATTACTTATGTTCCAGAAGGATTTTTTCCTTAAAAATATATTATTTTATTTCCTCCTTCTCACTTATAATTTCAGAGCTTAAACACTGAGCAGTAAGAGGTTGGGATGGGAATTTCTCTTTAATTTTAGAGAGGAAAAAAAAAAGGTATTTGCAGTTAATATAGTGCAAACCATGCCGTTTCCTGATGACTTTGCTGTTTTTCTATAAATATGTTCCCCTATAAATGTTACTGCATGTAAACAACTTGAAACAAGACTTCTCTATTAATCAAGCTGAAATTCTACTACGTAAGCAGATATCTGATTCATAATGCAGAAGATATAACTGTCCTCCCTTACTAGATATTACATTATTTCCACTTACTAATAAAATATCACAGATGCAATATCTCATACTGAACAGCCAAAAACTTATTTAAATCCCAGATTTTAATTTGTCAGCAATATTCCACATTGAATTTAGACTAATTTCCAAGTGCACTATGAAACCTAAATTAGATCAAATCAACCTACACCACTTTTTCCCTTGGAAACCTGTTGGTAGGAAATTATGTTCTTTGTATCTGACCCCAAGCATGGCATGTAATATATTTCAACATACAACATGAAATTCATTAATATGGAGAATGTGTTAGGATTAATCTCCTTATTATATTTTCTACCATTCCCATTGGTATAATGCTATAATTTATATATCTTTGTTCATTCAAGGGAATAAAAAATATTGTGAGCATTATGTAGTTTCTGTAACAGAAAGTTGAACATACAGACAAGTTGCACAGAAAGCTTGAAAATACTGACAGCTAGGGAATGTCTTATATTTAATTTTTCATTTACCTAATTGAAATGACATCTCAAACTTTTTACATATAGCTGATATTGCTGTAATGAAAAAAGTTTTCTTGAAAATATGATTTTGCAGTCAGGGAAGGCATTTCCTTGATTTTAGTCCTGTCACATCATTTAAAAATAAAGATAACCTATTTCTATTTTCCTCTAAGATTGCATGAGGTTTAAATGAAGCTGTCATGACAGAAATGTAAAATGTGAAGAATAGTCTAAAAGATTACACAAAACTTTCACTTATGCTGTGGCTCTGCCATCAAAAGCTATTTGTTCCAATTTTCATACTAGCAGATGATGCAGTGTATGTCACCATGAATAGGAAAAAAACCAAAATAGATATGAGAGTGTATGGGACAGGGAGGAGAATAATATAGTAGGACTGCTCTAAAATAAGCCCCAAAACAAGAAACCAACAAATAAACCATTTCAATACAGTAACCTCCCCCAAAAATTACCCCACTAGCAGTCCCCAAATTTAAACAAGTTAAATCACAATAGAAGGAGTATTTCTGTCACTAGGTAATTGTCATCAGCACTTTAAATTTCTCTCAAAACACACGGTTACCTTTCTGACCTGTCTTTGAATTTGGGGAGTTGTGATGAAGGATGAATAATACAGCTATACCCATCTGGGTAATTTTGTTTTCAAGATGCACTGTCTCATCAAGTGGCACCATTCCTGGTCACACCAAAATGAAACCACCTCTTTTTTGTTCCATGAATCAGATGCTGCTGCTCCATGGGTCATAGTGTTGCTCTAAATTTGCGAAAGCTTCAAGCAGCCTATAATGAATATCCTTCATTGTGTGCCTGATAAACACACGTATCAGATCATTCTAACGCCGAAGCTATCCTCATCCTTATGGATCCAGTAACAACAGGTAGAGTTTTCCAGGACAATACTCAGGATCATGTGGTATCAGAGGTTCTAAGAGAGAACAGTTATTTCCTGCAGTCTGAAGGGACATTGCACATGGTGCCATCTAGGAGTTGCTGAAGCATTTTGGCCATTGGCATGAGAGTAGTAGACCTGGTACCTCAGCTAAAGGAGATTTTTTTGTTTTTCTGGAGCAGTAGCTGTCCTGTCAAATGAATCCTATCTTTGGTATCTGAAGGGTGACATGAATAATATGTAGAAATCTATATAAAACCAGATTTTACTTGTTTTTCTAATATAGACACATAACTAATATTAGTAGTTGGTAGCATAACTGTTGCTACTATGAAAGTGAAATTATGAAGTGTTCCCTTAGGCCAGGTTTAGGAGGGACTGTGTGTTAAGGCAGTCCTTTAAACTGTGCCTATTTTATCTCTGAATTGAACAATTTTAAATTACAGGAATACTTAACCTGAAGCGTTACATTATTAATTTCGGATACTTTATCATGACTGATGTTTCCATGGGGACAGGTTATGGATATTCATTGAAAATTATACTGCTACTATTCTATGAACCCTGTGAAAATTATGAGTATTAATTCCATGGATTTTATTTTTGCGTTCCTTGATAAACGTGCTGTGATGCTGACACTATTCAATTTGCAAGCCAGTATTAACTACCTTCTTCCAGACTATGTTGCAATGACTTCTGCCAAGCAAGCACTTGAAATATTGTCACTTTTCCTTGCTACAACAGCATAAGCAAAGCTTTTGTAGGAGTAAACACTGAATTTCAAAGAATAAGAATGATCTCTTTACAGGGTCTAAGCCTACTTCTACTGCAATGCTAAGCTGGTGTTTTGTTGAGGCCATAAACTCCATAAAGTGGAACAATGCAAAGTTCATCTCTGCTAAAATGGAATTTGGCCATCATATTTCAAGGGATGAAAGTGGAACTATGTAGCATATAAGACAGTGACAACTACTTTTGAGATATTAAAAAAAAGGGAATATTGCACTGTTTTCCTTTCTTACATGTATTTTCATTTGGCTACATAAAGAAAATTTTTACCAAACTAGAGAGTCAAATCTGTAAATCTAATTGATGTATAGAATACAATATCAGAGCTAAGCAGACTGTTCAGTAAAATTAGCAGTCTACATTCTATAAAGATATCTCTTTAAATTCTTACATATAATGAGTTCTCATTTTGCTGTACTTTTTAACTAACTAACCAAATAATTGAAAGTGGCCAAGAACAGAATTATTTAAAATTAAGGGCTTTTTCTAACTTGATTTGATGGACCTAACAGGTTGCAGATATTATTGTAATAGAAATACTTCTAGAACTGTAATATAATTGACACTTGAAGCAAAGGGTTCAGATGATAATAACATCAACTCTTTTCTTAAATTTATAAAAAAGAAAAATAGTAAAGTAAAACCTAAAATAGCAATGTCGCTGTCTCAAATATAATAATAATGTTTAATATGTCCCTTGCAAAGGGATGTCATGTCTATTTCCTGTGTTGTGTGATTGTTGTCTAGCCAAAAATTTCCTGAAATGATCATGGGAATACTGAATAACACTGTTATCCATCAATACTTTCATTTTATAAGCATTAGTAACCAGTAAAATCAGCTTAGAAATATGATTTATTCAGCAGGGACACTCTTAAGCAGAGTAAAAACATTACTGTGAGTGAGAGGTTTTATAAAATGTTATTTCATTGAACACCAATCTCATTATGATTTTCAAAATTCAGACAAAAATGACATATTCTCCAGCAGAAAGATAAAAATTTCCTCCAGGATTCATCTCAACTGAGAAAAAAAAAAATATTATGTGTGGCTAGATTTCCCTTGTGCTATTAAAAACCCTAAAACCCAGAGAAACAACTGCTGATATTTTATTTTGTTTTAGAATGGAATTAGAGGGGGAAAAAAATATTTCCCAGCACAAAAAGTGCAATGCTTTGGGTAGATTTAAGGGAAATTAACTTGCACCAAATATAAAAGCAATCATAATTAGTGTGTTTAGTACTAAAAATGAGGACCACATTCTTTAAAATAGGATGATATGTAGTTAAGTATATTAACATTGATATCTAAACCAGGATTTACTGCTATAACTATGTCCCTCTAAGAAAAACCTCAAGGAATACTGAAAACAAAAAGCCCTAAGGAACTTCTGCTGAAATTACAAGTGAAACACATCTGCAGGAATAATAAGTACCCCATCTTCACATCACACACAGTACCCAAACAACTACACTTTTCTTATTTTCCATGGATAGACAAGTAGATTTTTCTCTTAAGAAGCCTTAAGATTTAGAGGGTTTCATATCTCTGCACCAAGAAAAGCAGACATTAAGCAGAAGAATGCCTAGACATCAGAGCAGTGTCCTTTAATCCATAGTCTGTCTGTTTATTACATTACTTCAACTAAAACTCCATAGTATAGTATATAGTATCTATAGGATTTCTGGTATCAGCTTCTACTGGATAGCACAGTACAAAGGGTGTCTGCTGCTTTTGTTAAACAGATGAAACAGAGGTTACTTAAAATAAAACTTCTGTGAAAGTTAATATCTATTTCAGAAATTGCACTGAATAATTACAACCTAAATTAGTCTTGATTATCCTTTAGTGTATAAATTAAAAAATGGGCCTGTCAAAAGACTACTTGTAAAATTCAAGGTAACACTTCCAGTTCCTTTATTGAACTCTATATCACCTAGTGGGAAGTGGCTGTGTATGTATGTATAAATAGTGTTTATATCACTGATAAAATGTATATGTATTGATTTAACAGATAAAATACAGTTGGACACATTTGCCTTCTACCAAAAATACTTTTATAGACTCAGTCTGGGAGTCTGCGTAGAAGAATATTACTCATTCAGTACCCACAAATGCTAGATATATTTACAGTTTGAGCATGGGATTAACTACTGCAGCAGCATTTATGCTTAATGGTAGTCATTAAATTTGAGTCTTCTAAATGCAGAAAATCACAGAACCAATATCAGCTATAACCAAACAAGAAATCTTTTTTCATACAGACTGTCTTCACAGATGGAGAGTTTGCTTCTACTTTAATGTTTTTAGTACTGTCGGATAAGGAGTGCATAATAATTAGAAGCCAGCTCAACTAAATTCGAAAATTTTAACACTAAGAGTTTTAAGTGCTTTTCAGCTCCAAATCATAAGCACATAAATTTACTTTCCAAGTGTGGGAGTCGAAATTGGAGAAAGACATGTTTTACTGTAACCAGTTGATGTCTTGGGAAGAATTAACAAAGTCAGCCACTCTTCAGCAGACTTCCTTTCTTCTTTTTCTTACTAAATAACTGGCATTTCTTATTAGTTAATATAGGTCAACTTTATGAATACTTAGCACCTAAGTATTCAAGTCACTTCCTGTGACTTGATTAACACAGAATATACAGTGTAAAATGAGATATGAGTTGATCATGTGTTCATTCTTATTGATTTCTTAAGTGCCATGAAATTGAACAGAAGTGATATTTTCAAATTATAAAAATTATCTTCACTTAAATTTTTGATTTATTTTCCTTCAACTGGAATTCATTAGACTAAAATGATACTGCATATCTGCTTAAAATTAATTTGGTCTCAGCAGATGAATTTCTTAAATCTGAGAAAATAGACTAATTATGTATTTTCTTTCAAATATCTTTTTTCCAAAGACACATTTCTGCTATTTAGATCCTTTTTTTAAATCTCAAAGTCTATTGATTGAAAACCTATATTTTCCACCAGTAATTTCCAAATTCCTTTTTTTCTTTTTGTGAATTGTGAAAAGTAATGCAGTACATGTTGAATTTGTTGTCTTTTCTACATTTTCCTTCATGTACCAATTCAGTACTCATTGTTTCTATGATTCATTATCATTACTTTTTGACATGGAAATGGTACAGGACATACTCTAATCAGGTCTCAAAACAAGCAGAGAATGTGGAAAGAAAATATGTGGAGGAACAACATGTGAAGCATCTAGATTTCATTTATTCCAGATAAATATATTGACTTTTTAATCAGAACTCTGCAATAACAAAATATTTTTTGAAACTCCAAAGTTTTCCAATTGAAATAATTAAAGAAATCTCTCAGTGACTGTGACAGACATCTCCTGGATTAATCTTACACTTCCTTAACAGCAAGCAAGCTGACTATTTTTTCCTCTTAACTGAATACTGTCTTATGGCTATGCCCATTTAAAGCATGCATTTTGAGCCACACTAATGTGCAATTGCATGAATGTAAATACATGGAAATAGTACCTCAGGAGCAATTTCAACTATTAGTCCAAGTGAGAGTTAAACACAGGGTATTTGGATGTGCAGTTCTGCAAGCCTAATTAAACAGACAATTGCCTATGAAGCTTTAAGACTAGTCCTATTGCACATGCAAAATAATTGCATACACAATTTGGCTTTGTCTTACTTTGCACTTCACAGATTTATTTTTAAATAACAGCTCAATTTTTATGGAACTGCCTTTCCCTGCAAAATTGCTACACATTCAGGTTTTATTTGGTTTTGTGTATTTGGATTTATGATTTCTTTATTTTCAGTTCTTATATGGCAGTAATTTTCTTCACATTTAAGAAAAAACAGTATCAGGGAAAGCTTTAATAAATATCTTTTATGTGTATATTTTCCTCAGTAATATTATTAAAATCTTCCAAAATCCATATATTTAGATATACTTTAACAATTTGTCCATAGATCCAAAATAAAAAAAGAAAAGAAAAGAAAACAACTAATAGCCACAATAAGAAAACTAAAAATCAATCATTTTTCTGAATATATATTTTGCTTCTATCAGAACACATATGAAAAGCCATGGAAGTATGGGAAAAAAAATCCTTTCACATCATTAGGAAAAAAATACAGTATCATCATTGGAGCACTGTGGGCTTTTCTTGACAAAAAAGGTTTTAGTTCAGAAGCACTGAGCAACCTGGAGAAAGCAGTTTTAAAAACTGTCTTTTGTTGTGCCAGTACTGAGACAAGCCAGCTTAGCAAGGGGAATGCACCAAATCTTCTATTTTGCCATGGTCGATGCCTAATCACAACACAATATTCACAGATCTGATGTATTAGACATCAGCTCTCCAGAACTGATCTTCAGTGGAAATTCACCATTGCCCAAGCTTGCCTTTTATAAATACTAACAGCAATCATTGCTTCAAATGATACTAGTTTAATCTTTTAATTTAATTTGAACACAGATCCTCAGATCCTGGAGGCAATGCAAGTGAAAATAGCAACAGAGAATTCTTCCCCCTCCTTCTCTCCTGCATGGCACTTACAGCACTGATGCCGATATTGAATTGCAGAGATGAATGTCTATTTAGCCTTTCCAGTTAGATTAGGACTGTGTCTATTCCAGGTTCTGTATTGTGAAAAACAAAGACGGTTTTTAGTTCTGCCTCTAGAGTTCTTGTTTAAACATGAACAAATTAATCAACTACCTGTTTAGGTAGGAAATGTTCCATTCAAAATTGCCACTGACAAATGTGCTTCAAGAAAAGCGTGGTTGTAGTTTGGGTTGTTTTTCATTTCTTGCTACTTGCAGAAAAGGAAGACAGGATGAATTAATTTGGGACAGAATAGATGGGAGAGATGAGATGGAGCTAATTTAGAAGCTCTGTGAAACTGTTTCTCTCTTTTCCTTATGCCACTTATGACAGGAAAGCAAATGCATACTCATAATAATTCTGCTGGTATCAATGGAGTTATTCTGTGGAATAATTTGACCTTCAAATTCTAGTTTTCCATTTCCTTACACCCTTTTGAAGTCACAGATACATGTTCTGAATAAACACAGTAATTGTGATATTTGATGGTTTATATCTACCTCTCCTGTAGGCTGAATTAATTAATTAAGTGGGGAAGGTTAATGCAGAGCGACTGCACCACCTCAAATCAACACTTGCCCCACCCCCTTCAAAGTTATTACTGTTTAAAATATTGTAACTCTGTTTCTTTGGCAAGGCCTCATTTGGGATTTAGAAAGTGCACTGTAAAGGCTTCTGTTTTAATGTGATTGATGTAATTTTTATTAAAAATACAGGTTTAAAATATAGATACTGATTGCTTTTATTTATCTGTGTATAAATGTAACATTTTATCTGGATATTTTTTTAAACACAAATTAAGTGTGAAAAGCTTCTGGAGGTCATGTGGGACACTTTAGTTTTTTGAAACTGCTAGACATCAGGTCTTTACTTGAATCCTGTGACACAACTGCTAACACCCCAGAGGAAGCCACCTAGCCCTTCATCTGAACCGCCAGTGGCCTCCCAGTTCGACTGCCACACACTACACAATATTCAGCAGATGCAGCAGTGAGGCCAGGACCTCTCCAGGGTCCTTGCTGCCTCCCCCACTTCCATGCCAGTGTGTCTGGTCAGCTCCAGAGCACCCTGAATGGTCCTGGATGTTCCTGTTTAGGAAATCTGAAGAGGTGTGAGCTACTAAAGAAAGGCTTGTGTACAGAAGGATGTAGCTCAGGGTGGGAAAGTCTTAACAATTTTTGAGTAGGCCATACTATTTAGTGACATCTTCCTGTTTAACCCACAACTTTCCTTATTATGGAGAAAACTTCTGCTTATATTTATTTAGGCCACATTCAAAATACTGTGTTCTAAACTTGATGGAATTGCAAATATTTGGCATTTTTCTTTTTCTGTAGCCCATCAAAATGTTTTCTCCATTTGATCTTTTGAAGGTGATTGTATTTAGTATCAATAAAGAACCCCTGGCATGTATTGATATGGTGAACACCGTTTTTTTGCCCATTTGGAGTCTTTTAGCACTATATTAGATATTCTGAGGTATCCTGGTATTCCATTTTGCTGTCAACTTCCTCTCTCTTTAGTTCTAAGACTTAGGTCTTAGTCTTCCCCATATTTGGGACTGCATTTACCACATTTTTGTGAATTTCTTGCATATAAAAAAATGCAGAAAAATGTGAATTTGAAATCTACTTGTCTTCTGGAATTTTTTTTCCTATTGGCTGAAATTACATCGTTATCTCCGAACTTACAGGTGTTTTGTACATAATTACAACTCTATTAGTCAAGAAACCAGCTGTGCAGATTGCCAATAAAAGCTGATAGCCAGAAAAGAAATGCTATTGTACATCACAACATTATTTGACTTTTGCATTTCACACACACACACTTTTCTTAAGTCTCCTGTGTGGTAATGTTTACTTTACACTGTAAATAAGTGCTGCATTACTTGCTTGTGTACAAATTGTTCTGATATCCAGAGACATAAGGATCTCTATGTCTTTCCCAAATGATGAAAATCCATTCAAACTCTTTAGGATATGTATGGCATGCAGATATATCAGAGATTAGATAGTTACATTAGAGTTTATCATTTTGATCCACTTAATTTTAACATTAATTTTTGGTAGAAGCAAATAAATATCTAGACTACAAGGCATGAAAACCAAACAAAACAGGAACTTAACATTTTGTTTAAGATCTTTAGATTATTGGGATTTTCCATTTATAAGTAAAGAGTTCTCAATGTAAAATACTTTATAAATATCCTAACTTTCAGAAATGTTTTTGTCTTAGTTTTTCTAAGTCCTCCAAATAGCAGGTTGAGGAATTAAAATTTGCACAGCAAAAAAATTAGTACTTGCCAAAAATCCTGAGTAAAGGTCATGTCTTATTCATTCAGAAAGAGCAAGAATAAATCCATTATGTAATCTGTAATAATAGATATTTATATTTCTTGCTTACATAAAAGTTATATTATCAAGTATTCTTACTTCTGCAAAAAGAGATTCTATGTCTGCTCTAAACATTAGAGTAGAATACTTTGAAATTCTAAATACAAATGATTTTTTGTCAGTTACTGCCTCTGCTTTTCAGTACACTGACATTCAAAACTATTTTACAGGAGGAACATAAAGATTTTCTAAACCCATAAATGCATGCTATGTATGTAATTTGAAATTCCTCTTCTTTTTAAAATGAAGAAAAATGCAGCTGAATAAATATCTATCACTTGAATAGAGGAATTTTGTTGTGGAGTTCTATTTATAAGCAATGAATTCACTGCACTCACAGAGCTACACAATAATATACCTTTGTGCCACCATACAGCAGTCAGGAGCAGGAAGAAATTATTTTTGCAAAATATTATTTTTATCAGAAACTGTCAGAAATTGCATCATTTATACATTTAAATTTTATTCCTAACCAGGCATTCTTCTAGATTTATTTCCTTCCTTGTTCAATATCAAAATACAAAAAAAAAAAAAGTCAATTATTCTGTTTAACTTCTGTAATATTTGGATTTTGCAATTTATGTAGCCTACCCATGATTATTATGAAAAACTAATCCAAAACTCTTCATAAAAATTATTACTAAACATTTAGGCTTGCATCATATGTGTTGAGATATTCATAAGTTATCCAGATGTTTGTCGTCATTTCAGTCATAGCAGCAGCCACATCATCTGTGCTTGGGAGTGCGGCACCAGCAGACCAGGATCCGTGTCCAGTGCAGGCAGCAAAAGAAGACAAGCCAGATCCTGATGGCCTAGCAGATTTTATTTATTTGTATTACTATTTCCTTTAGTATCATTGCCCAGAGACAAATTGACCCCTATGAATTTTTTGCTATAGTAGACTATTGAAATAGAAAAAAACGCATTTCTTTTTACTGCACATGCATTGAAGTTTAATACATTTTCCTTCTTAAGAAGTCATTAAATGCTAGGTTGTTGGAGTTGAGTATAGTAACAGTTTGAAGAGGAAAGCAAATTCATATTATTTTACACTGCTTCTCTTGCAGCTGTGTAGAATCAGAGTATGAGATCTACTACTTTGTACATACATGTCTCTTCCATTGTAGTACCAATTTAAACAGCACTCCCTTGTGCAGTGTGATTAACAGTCAAAATCCTCTGCCTGCATTACACATATTAATGGGATTGAGCAGGAGACAATTGACACAATGAAGACAGTACTAGAAAACAAATTTTAGCTGATAAATGAATGATAGCTGACAAAGACTATCAGTAAAGGATCCAGTAGGTCAATGAAAAAATCAGAAGCCAAAGAAGAGAACATGATGTAAAGTAAACAGTTGATAAAAAACATATTCTGGCATTTCAGGGAGACTAAAGAAGAACAGAGGAAGATAAAGGAATTTGTTGTTTCTGCTTCTGATAACAGCAGAAAGAGGAAAGTGAGTCTGTCAGTACAGCATTTTCAACAAATTAATAAATAAATACGACAGTGCTGGCAGTAGTCTGGCTAAGTTTGATATGTTAAGACATTTTAGAGGAGACTACCACTGAGATTTTCAACCTGCTCTTCTTCCTTACAGGGCTGAGATAACGTTTTTTAACATATTCAAACTTTGGCAGGCTTTTACAAACCAAAATGAGCTTGTGGAACTTTTGAATATTACCTGTCTCTGCTTGAATTCTCTTCTTTCCCATAGGTTTTGTAACTTTATGTTGATTCCATGTCTGCAAATCAGGATTGACTGACACGGCAAATCAAAGGAACAATTTGGGTAGTGTCATGTAGTCATGTAGCAGCATTTGAATTATTAAAATGCATGCAACATATGCATGGGGCTGGCATATATGATAAAGGACCTTAAGGAGAATTGGGAAATCTGTGGCTGGCAGATATCAGCCACAGGTTAATATGTAATATCTAAGATGCCACCATGTTCAGGCACTAGAATTACGCATCTTCCTTCACTTTCAGTAAGAATCATGTAGGTAACAGATGCAAGCCTCAGTTGCTCCCTAAAATCTCCCTCAAGATTAGATTTTCTATCCATACCAATAGTGACACTGCTAGAATGCTTCGCTGTGTGTTACGTGCAGGAGCAGAACCAGAAGATAAGCATGCCGCAGTATAGTACTAAGACCAGGAGTTATCTGTGAGCAGAGTGTTTATTTTTTGTCTTCAAGGACCTCATAGGAAAAAAAAAAATCTTTCTTTAGAAAGCTGTTTGGATTTCAGCTCTAAAGCCTCCAAGACAACCTTTCAGACAGGCACAATGGCATGACTTATCTCATTGCACCCTTATTTAGAGGTGATATCACAGAAGTTATGAAGGCCACGCACATCCAAGCCACAGAGAGAAGAAAAAAATAAAGAGGTCTAATGAATTATGTAAAAACAGTATTTCTCCTGGAATTACTGTTCATGTTTTCCAAGTTACATATCTCTCAACAAATGATTGCACATGATTCAAGATTTCAGCAAGACTCTGCATGCATTATCATGTATTCCCTTTGTTAAAGGAGGTAAAGAATTTATTACTAAGGAACAATTTTCCGTATTCAGAACTATACTGAGCAGGTTATATGGTTTTTTGATCCAAGAATTTTGTGTCATCTAGATAATGTTGTCACTCAATCTTGATAATCAGATGAAGTCTATTCTTTCTCAGTTACTAATGCTGCCAATTTGATATCTCCTTTTTAAAACACTAGTTTTTCCCAAGAAAGTCAGAGTAATGCCTTTGAATACTGAATTTGGACTAAAAAATTTAGAGTAACAAAAAAAACACAAATAAAAGAATAGGAGGTTGCCGAGGGGTTTTCTATCTATCCTAGATGGGTTAAGGATATTAATAACCTTCTGAAGGTGCAATATTTGCTCTAACTTAAACCAGGAAAAAGATAAAAAATTAACACCTGGTCCTCATTTATTAAATCATGATAAAAAACCTCTTTGACAGCAGAATTTCTATCTGAAAGAGTAAAGGAAATAATTCTTCACTATTCTACTATACTATTCTTTGTCATAAGCTTTTGCTTAGCTACAACTGCTATTCACAAGGAAGCTTGGGGACAGAAAGGAATTTAAAAACCTGGATCATTCACTCTGAATTCCTGTAAAATACAAGGAAAGATTTTGATGCTATTTTTGGGATACAAAAAGTCTATCTTAATGAATTTGAAACTAAAATAAAACACAAATAATATGTTGAAAACCTATCCCCAAATTAATATCAGGGAAACTGTCTGGGTTGCATGTATGCTAGCAAACTAAGCTAGCACCAAGACAAACTGGAATAAAGCAACTTATGCTGATGGTCCTAAACTCTGAATTTACAAAACAGCTAATGATGAAGTTGCTCCATGGCCCATGCCTACTTCTGAAATTTGCCCATGATCGAAACCCATGCTAAAGGCCCTTTTAAGAGCACAACTGAATAGATGATCAAATTTCAGCCTGAGAAGATTCCTTGCCACTGTTTAACTCACAAGTACTGAAATATCTTAGTTATTAAAATACTAAATTTCAGTATTTTTCATTTCAATACTGGATATTTGTGAGCAGACTCTCAATTCCTGTAACAGTAATCCAATTCTGAAATTAGATCCCCACCCCATCATTCCAGTTTGTCAAGATTTCTTAGAGCGTTTTCCCACTCCAGCAGATCAACACTCCCACCTAAACTTGGTGTCATCTTTGAACTTGCTGAGGATGCATTTAAATCCCCTTGCCTCAGCCATCGATAAAGATGCAAGCACTGTCCCTGCTACTGAGGCCTGGGGAACTCCACTAGTGACCAGCCACCAACCACTCTCTGGGCCCAGCCCAGAGTGCACCCATCCAAGCCACGTGCAGCCAGCCTCTCCAGGAGAACGCTGGGAGAGACAATGCATTACGTTAGATGGACACTAAAATGCTTTACATTAGATAGATGACATCCACAGCCTTTCCCCTACCTACTGAGCATGTCACTTTGTCATAGAAGCAAAATTTAATACTACTTTTCCTCATAATTTAACTGAAATCTGTAGGAATTAAAAGGACCAGTTTAAGGGCTGAACTTTGCTTACTTTAATCAGTTTGATAAGTAAAAAATATATGCATTAATTAAGAAAGAATTTGAAGACAAATTATTTATATGTAGAAAGGTATGCATATTTCATAGGTTTTTCTGAGACTAAATCATGCCCCTTTGTGTTTTCTCCATAAAAAACTCTGGCATAATGGAGTATGGGCATAAAAGCAATGCAATAAGTAGTACAGATTAATTTGACTGTAATTACCCTGGGTTTAGGTACATCAGTTGGTTTTTCTATTATCAACCCAGTATAAAGTTCAAAGCATGTAATCACCTTTGCAAATCCAGGAAATAAAGAGACCTTGAATTGCCTGACAGAACTTTCTGTTATATTTCATTAAATTTGAAACTTCCTTCAAATACTTTTTAGTAAAAAGCCCACCTGTATACAGCATCTAAATGTGGTCTTCTGTAGACAACCAAGTCCATATTTTCTTGGCACCACAACTGAGTGCCATCTGAAGAAATATTTTGTGAAATACTGATTTCAGCAAAAAGAAAGAGTTATAGTGATTTTTATACCAAGTAGAGTGTTAATGATTTTTTATACCAAGTAGAGGAGAATATCCAGAACAACTGGGAAAAGATTCTGAGCACATACCTACAACTGAGCAAGTCACTTTAGGTTTCTGTATTCAAAGATGTACAATAAACAAGTGTCATGCCACAGTCCACTCACTGGGTTTAGGGGAACATACTTGGATTTACTCTGGGTGGTGCTTGGGAAAACCGGCAAAATTCTCAGGAGGTTCAAATTTTCTTGCAACGTTTAGAACATTCCAACTGAATATGTCACGTGGCAGATTTTCAATTAGCAGTCTTTAATTTATCCAGACACATCAAGGCACTTAACAAGATATTGGCTGGAAATTTTTGGCCTGGCTTACAATATCTTTCAAGAAGATAGGAGAAGAAAGAACAAGAGAGAGAAATAGAGAAAGAGAAAGAGAGAGAAGAGAAAGAGAAAGAGAAAGAGAAAGAGAAAGAGAAAGAGAAAGAGAAAGAGAAAGAGAAAGAGAAAGAGAAAGAGAAAGAGGAAGAGGAAGAGGAAGAGACAGTCACCACTCTAGAATTCAGCATTATCTCAGATGCTTTCAAACCCAGGGGTGATCAGGTGTTCCTCGCAGCACAGGTCACTGTCCTTTTATCTGTTCTGGTCTGCTGTGTCCCTCCTCCAGCTGAGCTTATGCTGATTTCAGCACCAAAATCTTGTGCCTGCATTTCACACAGAGTCTCAATGTTCCCACTGGCCCTTGCAGCCGACCACCCCCATTACAGCAGTGGTCACAGCACAGCACGAGAAGGCTCAGGGGTGCCGGGGGGAGCAGAGCATTCCCACCTATGGCTGGCTTGCCCTGTTCCCCACCACTTCCAAACTGATTGTTTTAAGCCAGTCGGCCTCTCCTCCAGTCTCCCACAATGAGGAACAATTGATACAGTCTATTTTAGATGCCAAATTTCGGACAAGATGGATTACATCTTTTAAGTATCCATTTTATTGTGAAGAGATTCTATGCGACTAATCCAAATATAGGGTATTAATCTAACTTCAAGTTCTGTCATGGTGTTTATTCAGAGAGGCAGATGCAGATGAAGAGGTCTGAGTATAGCAAACTGTTAATGATTCTTAGAAAGGTTATGGGTTTTTTAAAAGCAAGTATAATTAAATGAGGATTTTGATTTCAGGTGCATCTTTGAGCAGAGGATCTTTTGCTATTATTAAGAATGATGAGGAGAGCTACAGCTTCAGCCTGTCTCTGATTGAACAGGTAGGAGTGGAGGCATGACATGCTTCGGGATGTTAATTCTTCCTTCATATTTATGTCAAATCAAGTTAGGAAGATACTGTAAAAATGTCTTTTCTCTGTCAGATACTGATTTGGTATGTTCCAGGAAATTAGGTCTTATTCTTTTAAATTACCTGTGTGCCCATGACTATGAATTTCACAAAGTCATTTTCAAAGAAAATAGAAAATGCTATCATCATTTAATTTTTAGGATCATTTATTGCATTTTGCCTTATGGAAAGGATGTAATAAAAGAAAATTTCACATTTGAGACGGATGTGGAGAAATTCTCTGACAGCTGTTTTGTACCTTTGCTATGTGATGCTGGATTCTAACTACTTTATTTACCTAAAATACAGATATCTAAGCTTCACTAGTCAGCTTGAAAATTAATGAACAAAAGTAAACTGATCTAGATGATAGTGATGATTCATTTTACTTCTCTTAGACACCTGCGTTAATAGATATATCTCACCCTGGAAGTATGTATTTCTCTGACATGACTATGAGGAAAATCTGTCATGACTTACTTGGATTTAAATGCTTACCTGTTAGACATCAGAATTAAGTTGGAATAAATTGCACATTGTGTGAGATGAAAATAAACAAAAAAAAGACATGAAACCATGTAATTTGTCATTTTTAATCATACGCATATAATATTTAAAGTGTAGCTAAATTCTTGCAATACTCCTTGCTCTAAAACAATTGTATGGGGTGACGATACAGCAGTTGGCACAGCAGTTCCACCAGCATCACATCTGTCCAATAGAAGCAGTGGCTTTAAAATACATATTTTTTTGCAATTGTGATTAGTCACGGTCACTCTCAGTAAGTTCACATTTTTCATTGGAGGAAGTTGGTTCTAGGAACAGACTACTGCACAGACTGTCTGTGTGCTAGCAGATAGGTGTACTAATTAATGTGGTAAGAGATTACCTCCACAATCACAACAGAGCACAGAAAGACAATAGCGGGAAGGGGAGCTCAAATGATACTCTGCCCTCATTACTGATAACCAGGACAAAACAACCTTTGTTTATCAAGAAAGTGGTTTTCAGCCAAAAGTCTGATAAGAAGCAGACCCTCCAAAGTGGGATAGTTTTTACCGTGCCAGTGTCCTCTCTTGCACAGCTGTCCCAGGTCACAAAACTTCCCCCTGGGAAGGTATAGGGATATTCATACATAGGATTGAGGGATTTTACCCCTTCTGATGGAACATAACTGTTTAACTGTGTTGGGGTTGGGTTGTTAGCGTTCAAAAACACATAATCACGTAGCGATTATATGTGGTGCTTTGAATTTTAAGAGCTCTGGTAATCAGGGTATTACCCAAATCTGATTCCGACCATACATTCGAGGTGAACGTGTTTTATACTCTATTGTTACATAACTTTCATGTTAATTATTAAATTTATATTGTTCTATTGTATACATAGATTTCAGGTAAACACAGCCCCCGTTAAATTTCCAACATAGTTTCTCATGATTATTCTTATGGTTATATAATAATTATATTTAATTACTAAACAATCATCACATCTAACAATTATATAATTTATCGTACTGCTTACGCAGGTGCAATGATCTGAGAAAACACAAAGTGTAACGTTTTAGAGTTCTAGCTTTAACATTTTCAGGACTCCACTATCAGGGTGAGAGGCAGCTGTCATGTCTTAGAAGGGATCATAAACCATCAAAGATCCCTGAAGTGCCTCCAGACTCCTTCCTAGGGCCTTCCAACGAGAGGACTGCACATGATCCACAGTGTTGCAATATACAGTGTAAAACTTCCTCCCCAGGGGAGGTACCTGGGCATTCCCACTTGAACCTGTTGAACTTTGTGGTTTGGGAGCTTCCTCCATGCCTGATAGATCAAGAGTGTGACCAATGGATATAGAAATTGCAACTAACAAGCCTTATTGCTGGATTCATAGATGATATCTTTGCTACCTGCCCTTATCCTGTCTTTCTCTTTCTTTCTTTTCCTTATATATTTTTTAAGTGATGTCTTTATACTTTCATATAGATAATAATAAAAACAGTAACATATCTCCTTTCCAACCAAATTCTTCTAAAACAGATATATAATGTATATAGAAGTATATTATATAATATAAAGTATATTATACTTTATATAAGTATATGTTGTACATATACTTATATAAACACCAGTAATTCAGTGTCATTTCACTTTAATCCACCCCAAGTTATCTATTATTGTCAAGAACCTCAGTTGCCCCACCTTCAGCAACAGGTGGTAACAGGGCCACATAGTGGCTGAGTGGTGATTGTTTCAGCAGTGCACATGACTTAATATGGGATGTTTTGAGGAGGAATGAAAGGAAGGAAAAATGGATTTACGTGATTTGGTGAGGGGCAAGGATGGATAAATAAATGAGTAAGGGGGTAAAAAAACCCAGTCATGTGTCAGTGGTTTGCTGTTCAGTACATTTGTATATTTTCACTCTGGAAAAAAGAATGTGGGTGTAACCTAATCATAGCCTTCCAGTACCTGAAGGAAGCCTACAACAAAGACAGTGATGGAGTATTTGCAGGAGCCGAGGGAGAATAGATTCAAACTAAAGTAGGGTAGATTTATACTAGATATTAGAAGGAAAATTCTTTACTGTGAGAGTGGTAAGGCACTGGAATATGTTGTCCAGAGAAGTTGTGGATGCTCCATCCCTGGAAGTGTTCAAGGCCAGGTTAGATGGGGCTTTGAGCTTACTCTGGCCTAGTAAAAGGTATCCCTGACCATCGCAGAGGGTTTGGAACTAGATGATCTTTAAGCTCCCTTCCAACCCAAACCATTCTATGATACCATGATATATGTGGTGAACATGTCTGACCAAATGCATGTGCCTACTGGGTGTATATAGTCAGCTTTGCTACAGGTTGCCCCTGGGAGCACAGAGCTGCAGCAGCCTCACCTCTGTCAGGTTGTTGGATCTGGCCCAGTGTTTTTCTGTGTGATGCCCACTTACTTACATATGTGGCTTTGAAGGGGAGCTCTGCTCCACATCTAACTGCTCAGATATGACCAGGTGAATGCACAGATAAAAAAATATCCAGGTAAGTGCCCACAGCTGCAGCCCTTCCCCTGTGGATCCACTCTTCTTTCTTAGAACTTACGGTATGCAGTATTCTATCTGTTTTCTACATGAATAAAGTGAGGATGAGGCATATTGTGGCATCTCTCAGCCTTTCTGAAATGTTACCAGCATTGCCCTATATTGTACTACCATTTGTTTTACAAAAATAACATAGTTTTCCTATCACTTTTTACAACTAAGAGCAAATACTGCATTTTCTGTCTTTGGGATAATCCTTTCCTCATGCCACTTCCATGGTCTTGTCACATTTTAATATTCAAATATTGGTTCTGTAAAAAGAGTATTCCAAAAATACAGTAAAATATTTATTATTCACATTTTAAAACATCATATAAATCAATTAATTTAGATTTATTTCAAGTAGCATATGTCTCTTGAGCCATTGAAAATACAGAAATTCTTCTGTATATATTAAAGTTTCTCAAAGTCTAAGGAAAATAATGCATCAAATAAAAAAAATTCCATAATTATTGCTGGTAGCACTTAGCTACTGTAATTTATGATTAAAAGTACTGGATGTCTCCTACATATTTATAGTAGCCAATATTATTTCAGCACTTATGAATAATAAAAGTAGGCATGTTTCCCATATGACTGATACAAATTCATTACTACTCTTGTAAAAATTCGAGTTAGGAACTCAGAAAACTAATTGTAATTTCTTTTTCTGTGTTAAGTGAACATGCAGGGATATGGCAGTTACTGCATTAAGCTTTTAAAATTTATAGACATGAAGTAGAATAACAAATATTTGATACATATTAAATAATTTGTGGGCAGAAAATATGCTTTATGCAATTTTTCCTTCTACTGAAATAGCTTCCTCTCTCCCTTCCTCAGTTCACTCTTTCTTTCTTTCTTTCTTTTAGTTCTCTTATGCTGAATAGGATATAGAGGAAGGAAGGAAGGAAGTGGTGGAAGGAAGGAAGTGGCGGAAGGAAGTGGCGGAAGGAAGTGGCGGAAGGAAGGAAGTGGCGGAAGGAAGGAAGGAAGTGGCGGAAGGAAGTGGCGGAAGGAAGTGGCGGAAGGAAGTGGCGGAAGGAAGTGGCGGAAGGAAGGAAGGAAGGAAGGAAGGAAGGAAGGAAGGAAGGAAGGAAGGAAGGAAGGAAGGAAAGAGACATAGAATATGAAAATAAGAGCTTAAAGCAATGCATCAACGAGGTGGTTATTACTTATACTATTGTTAATATTGTCCATTATTTGTTCCATTAAAATAATCTAATTAGGAAGCCATGACTGCCATTATTCTTGCTTATTTCTTGAGATATCCCAACTGCTTTTTGGGATCTGACATAAAATTCTGTATTTCTTTCTCCATCTCATGCAGCTCAGAAGGCATGGAATGTGAATTCCATGGTTATTGCCAATGGAGAAAAGACACTCATGAATGAAGCAGTGCACTGTTAGAAAATGAATTAACATTCAGGAACAATCCCCACTGTTATAAACACAAATAACTGATATTCTTCAAAAAAAAGAGAGGGTGAGAGTGACAGAAGGACAGTATTTTCTAGTGTTTCTAAGCAAAACCAAGATGATAAGTAATTTAAATCTGAGTTTACAAACGGTGGAATTAACAGTCACTAAATATTTCACATTTTTATGGTTTGCAGCTGTGTTTAAATAAATCTATCTAATTGTATTGAAGACTGCATTGTAATCACAGGCTAATCCATTTGCCTGCCCAGAACATAACAACGAGCTTGACTGGGTTATTAAGATTCAGAAATGGAGTGGGTTTTGGATTTATCCTAAGGTTCTCATCCTTCCTTCCTTCCTTCCTTCCTTCCTTCCTTCCTTCCTTCCTTCCTTCCTTCCTTCCTTCCTTCCTTCCTTCCTTCCTTCCTTCCTTCCTTCCTTCCTTCCTTCCTTCCTTCCTTCCTTCCTTCCTTCCTTCCTTCCTTCCTTCCTTCCTTCCTTCCTTCCTTCCTTCCTTCCTTCCTTCCTTCCTTCCTTCCTTCCTTCCTTCCTTCCTTCCTTCCTTCCTTCCTTCCTTCCTTCCTTCCTTCCTTCCTTCCTTCCTTCCTTCCTTCCTTCCTTCCTTCCTTCCTTCCTCCCTCCCTCCCTCCCTCCCTCCCTCCCTCCCTCCCTCCCTCCCTCCCTCCCTCCCTCCTTCCCTCCCTCCCTCCCTCCCTCCTTCCCTCCTTCCCTCCATCCTTCCATCTTTTCTTCCCTCTTTCCTTCCTTCCACCCATCCATCCTTTCTGCCTGCCTGCCTTCCATTTTCTTTGTTTGTTTGGTTTGTTTTGTTGGGTTTTTTTTCCTAAATATGATTGGCTTTCTGCTTCAAAAGAATCATGTTTATGACCTTAAATTCAAAGTAAGAAAGACAGATAAGTCAATTCTTGACACTTTCCCACAACGACCAGGCCATCTGGACATTCTGTGCTTGTAACAGGTGCTTCTGGGACTTAGAGCCTAATTCTGGCCCAGATTCTGTTCTGTAAGGGTGACTCCATTACTGTGTGCAACTGCACATTGCATTAATTGAAGGGATTCAGAAAGGCCAAGTAAAGTAATTAGTCAGTTGGTCATGCAGAAAAGAGACTAGTGGCTTAGTGCCACCAAATGCTGAATGCACAGATGTACAGCACCATCAGCTTTTGCTCTCTGTGGTACTCTGCTAATCTCCGGCAGGTAGAGCAAAGATCTGTCTTAGCCCAGGTTTTCAGTCTCCTGGAAGCAACAACATAAATTTCATATTCACTTGGGAGAGAAATCATAAGTTTGAATGACCTAAAAAAGAAGCTACATCAGCATAAAATTGTCAGAATGGTAAAAGTGCCAGATGGGCCAAATATGGCAGTTAGGTTTTTAGGTTCCAGTCTGAGCTTTTAGCTTTTTCCAGCAGTAACTGGCATATGCAATACAAGCTGTAAAATGGGTGTGATTTTGATTTTATAAGCTTATTTTGTGAACTATGCTGTTTTTCTTTTCCTGTACTTTGCATTTTTGCAAGCCTAGCTATTTTGGGGTCAGAGTTTGATCAGAACTGTTAGCTAGTGTCACCTGGAAAGTTAAGAAAATATCTGCTCTGCAACTCCTTTCCACTGAGCAGTGAAACTAAATGTGGGCAATGGAGGCATTTAAAAAAGTTATGAGAGTTGTTTATAGTTCAGTTTTTGTGTAGATTAAGACAGGAACTCAAATCCTTTTTCTGTTTCTTTCACAGATGCTGTGTGTATTCTGTTTTGCTGTACATCCACTCAGAGTGGGTTTCATTAAAAAGTTTGGATTCTTGTATTTCACTGCGTTGTAAAATTTAGAGACGAAATCTTTGTTTTTAAAAGAGTATTTTTTACTTTCTGATCAGAACAACCAGAATTAAGAACTGGTAAACTGAAATCAGTTTGCCTAGGCCACTATTTTCACTATCATGTTAGGTTTTACACACATTGTCATGTTGAAATAATCCTCAGCAGCATGCATTGCAATGATATGATCTCACAGCCTTCAATTATAGACCTTACTGCAAAAATTGCTTACAATACTAAGATAAATATTATGTTTGAAATATTTGAAATATTGTAAAAACAGGATTTAATTTTTACTTTAGTCCTCTTAGAATCCTCTATTTACATTCTTTATATTTCCCATGTACTATTATAACTAAACAGCAGTGTGATCCACTCCCTCAAGGGCAGAAAGGCTCTGCAGAGAAGCTCAACAAATTAGAGAGATGGGCAAATACCAACAGTACAATGTCCCACAAGGGCAAGCACCAGATTCCTCACCTTTGACGGGGCCACACAGTTTGTGTCCATAGACTGCGGGATGAGAGGCTGGCTGGAGGGCAGCGCTGCAGAAAGAGACTGGCGTGTCCCGGTCCGTGGCAAGTTGAGCACAGAGGGCCAGCCCTGTTGTTGGTTGCATCAGACACAGCATCACCAGCCAGGCAAGGAAGGGGATTGTCCTGCTCTGCTCTGAGCTGGGGCGGCCTCACCTTGTACATTGTGGGTAGCTTTTGGTGCCACAATATAAGAAAGATATTGTGCTGCTAGAAAGCATGGAGAGGAGGGCCATGAGGATAGTGAAGAGGCTAGAGAAGGAGCCTTGTAAGAAGTGGTGGAGGTCACTTGGCTTGTTCATCCTGGAGGAGACTGAGGGGAGACTTCATCAGAGTCTTCAACAACATAATGATGGGAAGTGCAGGGGCAGCTACCAGTGTGTTCACTGTCGTGACTAGGGACAGGACTCAAGAAAACATCATGAGGCTGAGTTGGGATAAGTTTACCTTCATTTCTAGTGGAATAAATAATTATTGGTATAATTTCAGCTGCATTGTTTTAGTCCAGTTCTGGAGTGGATTCGTAAAATTCCCTCCTTTTCAAACCTCAGAAGATTCTTTCTTTTACTATGTAGATTGAGCAGGAAATATGGCCTTAATCTTTGTCACTTGTTGAAACTGACAGCTTTTCTCTACTACTTATATTTCTAAATTATAAAATAAGGGGACCTACATGTCAAAATAACCAGTGTTACTTTAAACTCTATATGGAAACAACTACAAGAACTACTGATTTACATGAACTACCCCTTTTTAATCACTATGACATTTTTAAAGAAGCTGAAAAAAATTAACTGAGCTATAATATTCAGATATGTCTTGCTGATAAGCATGGAAGAAATAAGATTTAAATAGTTCTTGGGGACTTAAAGTGAGGTAAAAAGCCTGGGAAAGATACATGAACCCAAGATACTGATCTTGTTTGATATTATAAGTTTCAGTATTACTCATCTACATTGCCTATTTAATTTGAGTGAGCAGGCAGGGGAATCAAATATCCTGGAGAAAAGGATTCAGAGGGCTGATCATCTTGTAAAGTTTTCAGTGGGAATTGTATATATTCATCTCCTGAGATTACTGAACGTTTTACATGCCATATTTCAGTCCCCTACCTAATTAACATAAAGAACAGAGCTGAGGAACAGTACAAAGAAATGATGTGATATGTGTAGTGATTTAAACAGAATTGCCAAATTTAATTGTAAGCTCACTGGACTTTTTTTAATATCCTGAGCACATAATGCATGATTAAAAAAACCCCACATATCAGTCACTTTGATCGGATAACAAATATTGGAAACAGGTTTATACTTTAGTTGGAATATAGTATTCCTCTGTCCCTCAAAATTCATAAGGAGTAGACAAGTTACCAGTGTAATCTAAGATGTTCATGTGTCTGAGGTAATTCATCCTCTTTTCAAAAAAGCAAAGCAATTGTCATAAATTACATGGATCCTGCTTGAGCTGGAAAAAAGAATGCAACCTGGGAGGCAACGAAGATTGCAAATCCTACCATCATGCTCTTTTATTATTTAATTCTCTATTTTCACGTGCATTTGTAAAATATACTCAAATATTTGGAATTATGAATACTAATGCTAATCTATTTTGAGTAATATAGAGACCATATATTGTTTCATCAATGGAATTTCTTATAATTTAGAAATAACTATGTTACCCCAAACTTGCACCAAGGTAGCTAGAAGGAAAAACTCACTTATAGAGACTATGTATGAAAATATTTCATGGCAGCCATCAATACCATTGGCAAACAAAAAAAAAAAATTAGCCAGACAGAAAATAATGTTTTGAATTGACATAATGGATGGAGAAATATAAAAAAATACTCATGAAAATAAAGAATGACCTGCTAGAGAACCCTAGACATACAAACCCTAATGCTTTAGTTCATATGGACACAAGTTATTTGATTACGACTGCCTCTTAATGCTGTGTCGCTGCTGCTATGCTTTTTGAAATTACATCATTGAGGATAGCCTCACTGACAGGTCTGTCATGAGCTGCCAGACAGCAAACTGATTCAAGGATAACACAATGGTAGCTATTGCATTATTTCCTTAATTTATTGTAATTTTTCTGCTGGATACTCCACAGATATAATATAGTTTCTCTGAACAGCTAGAATATGTGTCTGCATTTAGCTGTATGTGTAAATTATATGATTGAGCAGCATGTTAACTAATTGTTTAGTGTTTCCAAGTAAACACCAGGCATATATGCAAAACATGCTTGATTTTAAAATATTGTCCTTTATATTGAAATTAAATTTATAAAAATCCTACTTAGTCTGTACATTTGCTCCAATCCAAACAATATAACATTGTTGCAGCAGAGTGGAATAAGGAATAAACAACAATTAAAAGTGTTTATTACTACCTTACCTCAGTTATAAACAAGTTAATGACAACAATTGACAAAGTTTTTGGACTCTGAAAGGACTCTAAGAGGAAATAGAATAATCAAGTTAGCCTTGTGAAATTTAATCTGCTGAATATACTTCAGCACATACAAAAATATATGGTCCTTGTCAAATGTCAGTATTGATTTATTGTTATTTTTATTTTAGATTTAATACTATATTTATTTATTTACTTACTTACTTGGACACGTAACCTCTATTCTCTGTTCCATGTCTACTGTATATGGAAGGTGGAATCACCTGGACCACAGCACAGCCCCTGAGTGATGCAGCTAAGTTGGAAAGTATCTGATTCAAAGGATAAATACTCTTTGAGGAACATCAGCAATTTATCACTGCTGCTCCTACTCCTATTTGCCATCTCATCTATGTGGCATGATTCTCTCTTTCAAGAAGAGAATCAAAATTTTCAGCAAAAGAACAAAGTTTTCATATTGACAGCAAAGCCTACTATCAGGAGAATCTAAGTGTCCACAGATAGAACGAAGTCCTTTGGGAACAGAATAAAATCCTTCAAAGGAAGCATAGGGACTCTTCAGAGGAAACAAAGAACCTTGAGAAACAGCAAAAAGCTTGCCAACAAAATAAAGCCCTCAGAGAAGAGATTAAGTCTCTCAAAGGATATGAAGGATATGAATGAGCATTTGCATTGAAGAGAAAAGCTCTCCAGGATGAGATTTTAGCTTTCTGAGAAAAACACAAAGTCTTCAAGGACCAGCTTAGAGCTCTTCAAGAGGACAACAAAGCCATTCAGGTGGAGGAAAAAGCTGTGAAGAAAAATTCTTCTCTCTTAGTGAGCAGAAATTTGCTCTGCAAGAAGGGAATATGCCCCTTCAAATAAGAAAAAGACCCCAGGCGGTTAGGACAAAGCACTCCAAGAACAGAACAGAGACCTCCATGAATGGAATAAGATACTTCAAGAGAAGGAACAATGTAATATAAGTAAAGAACCAAGTGCTTTGGGAGATTTTGCAGCAGGACTGAAGAGTTTAGAAAAAACAGTATTTTTTGTTGTTGGCCTAACATCAGCAAGTAATGGATGAAAAGAGGCATCAAGCAGCCGATTAGGCTTAGTGCAGAGGTCTTGCAGAAGTGCTGAAGCATGGATGTTGATATTTCAGATCCCTGAAGCCTAGTAAATTAATGTTGCAATACATAATGAATATCTGTAGATGCCTGCTATATTGAGCTATTGAATATCACAGAGAACAACTTATTTTAGTATTTCAAAGGTTAGATTAACATTTTTACCATAGAATACTAGGAGATATTATTAGAAAATGGATTCTGATATAATTAATATTAAAGTCATATACAAGTGATCTTGTGACAGACTAATTTTGCATCTAGATTAACCAGTAATATAACATTTCTGAAAATAATTGGTATGAAATACTTTCAGAATATGCTAACAAATTCTTTCTCTTGGAGGTTTTCTTTCAAAGATCCAATTTTAACTTGAATTGTGGGAAAACTAATGCAGTATATCTGTGTTACTAAAAAAAGAAATATTATGAAACAAGCTTCAAAACTGTTTTCCTGGACAGTCCACTATGCTACTTTGCTTCTGCTTTGTGCAATTTCAAAGCCAGTATGCACAATTACTGCCAAAAGCAACACTTAAATGAGCCAGTGTTTGTCTTTAATGGTATACGTTCCTCAAATGTCAGCCTTGTAAGCTTTGTACCCTTTGACACCTGTACATGTATTTATATCACATTTCAGCACCCATAAAAAAGGTTGTGCTATCATATGATAAAAATATTGCCCTTGTGGTGTGCAAAACTATTATTTCAAAGTCTTGAAAACCAGACCAGAATAAAAGCAACACATTGAGACTACCTGTTGTGCATTTAGGAAATCAGGGACAAGAATTGATTGCATGGATGTGACCAGTGTACTTTTATTAAGTCAAACCATAACCAGACTGACACACAAGCAGAGTACTTGACACATGACCTTGAGTCCAGGTCTTTGGAAAATATTTCTTGTTCACCCAGAAACTCAGTTAGTAAAAAAATATGTTAAAATACAGAATACTTGTTAGAAGAAACAGTAGGGGTGGCAAAGAAAGTTTTCTAGTCATGGCTCCAAAATCTCAAGGAGAAGGAGTATTTCAGGCAGTAGAGCAATGACATGTGTAGTAGCCGGCACCTGAGAGACAAATTTACATTTTATTTCTTTTGCCAAATGTTAAACTCTTAATAATTACATCTGTGGCCTAAAGATCAGGTAGGCTTTGTAAAGTTGTGCACAGTGTTGTACTAGTGGACATCACACCTGAGAAAATGGTTGCAATTTGGAAATATTGTGCTGGAGAATCATCAGGAGGTTTTTTGCTTGCACAGATGGTTTCCCAGTGAGAACACTGACAAGACTAGTTTATCCTCAGATTAGAGATTTTTTATTCAGCCCCTTCCTTTGGATACAGTCACTTTATATGTTAGAGGCATTGTCAGCAGATGTCTATCTTGCTTGTGATCTTTTTTAGTGATCTTCTTTTGTGATTTGAGTGATCATAGAAGAGAGAGCTAAGGAGAGATGAACTGTGGACTACAGATCAGTATTTAAAAGTTTTTATGAATGTAGGCTAAATTACATGACTGCTTATGTAAATACTGTATAATAATTGTTGAATATCATGTGAGCTAAAAAAAAAAAGCAACAAACCTCTATAACCATAGAAATATTTAGGTTGCATATGACCTTTAGAGATCACTCATTGAAAACAATGACAGATTTCAGGTTACTTTACATAAGAGAAACATTAAGCAATGCTACCTTAGAATGGGGGAAGGAAAACGCATTTGTCTCCAGTATTTGCCTGGTTCCTTTCCTTGGTTCATTGGTCCAGTATGGGACATGTCTGATGGGTCCTAGTTGCAGAGAGAAGTGGCAGGGCCACACCATCTCTGGGGAATGTAGTTTCAGGGGAAAAAAATGATGAATGTACTCTGCAAGTGTCCTGCAATTTCTCTGGAGGAGTTTTTTCCATTTTTTTTTCATGCCTCCCAGCACCCTGATTTATACCTCTTTCCTGAGCAGGTATAAATCAGGGTGCTGGGAGCTCCCTTGCCTTGCTGCTTGTTTAATTGAAGATGAGTTGCTTATGGCAGTGCCAGAGCTTGCCAAAGCCTACTGGTTCAGAGCAGTTCAGAGACTTCTCCACAGAATGCACCTTGCAGCTAACAGAAACCCAGCCAGCCTACCAGTTATACTCAGTACTGTATTCCTATACCTTCATTACATCACCAGTATGAGAATGGTTTCTGCCCCCTAGCCTGGACCTTGTGTCAGATAACTTTTTTAACTAGGTATAAAATGGATGTGTGGGTGCATTTCAGTCGTGGGTTTTTTCCATATTGGATAAGCAATTACAGTTTCTGTGCCTTGCGATTCACAAATACCACTTTCTAGATAATTTTTTCTTCTATTCTGTGCATTCAGAGATGAATTGCAGCAGGTTTCTTGGATAATGCTCCTAATCATAATTTGCAAAGTCTAACGACTCATAGTTTAGTCTGCATGGCAGCAGGAAATCCTAAGGGTTGGTTCACACAATAGATAGAGGAATTTGTGATTGCAGTGGACGGAATTTTTAAAACTTTAATGCAGAGGCAAATTGTTTTCTGAACAAGGAGTCAGAGCAGTAAGTTGGGGTAGTTAAGACACATTCTGAGTCAAATGTCAGACTCATCCAAGATAGACAGTCCTGGTACACACATAACCTAAGTGATAGCTTATGCTTTGTCTCAGATGGGATATCTATATAAGGAGCAAACCCTTACACAGAAAAAAGACAGAATTTGCTGTTGTGTAGCAGAAAGTCTCAACCTTTGTTCGTTATTAGCTGTGTGGTGACCAGCTGAGGGAGAACTATCACTTTTCCCATGGAAACTAGACACACATAGCTGCGTGACCTGTGAGACACTCTGACAGAACTTGCACCTAAACTCATGGCTCCCCATACCTGTGAGGAGAAAGAAGTCTTTGCTGTTATCTGATGGTCTCATATCCAAGTATTTTTCACATTCTGTTGAAGTATCTGTAGGTGTTCTTCTAGAGCTGCTTTCTCTAATCTTTTTCTTCCCTTGGTCCCCTTGGAATTTTATGATGTGTTTAGTCAGAATAAGGGACTATGATAATAACTTGGCAAGATTATGTGCTAGTGATGATAATATGCCTTTCGGAAAATACTGCATTAAATTCTAATTGCATTTGGGTGTATTTTAATTCTGGGATCCGATTCTTATATAATGAAGAAATACGGTGCTTTAATTTGTCTTTATTGCATTAATATGATTACATTACTTGCATACAAATAAATTAATTATTCCATAAATACATTATGTTTAAAACATCACGAAATTATTGTGTGTAATTAAAAACTTCAAGTATGATTAACAGTGTTTCAAAGTATTCTAAATTAGCTGTTTATTTCCTGTGAAAAACTGAACACCACTGTGGTATAAGGAGTGATGATAAAGCTTCAGCTCAATCTGTATAATGATAGATTGACTTCTGTGTGATGATGAAGGTCTTGGCTGTTACAAACAGAATTAAGTCCTGCAGGTTTGGTGGGTTTACTGTGATTGGATGCCAGGTATCCATCAAATCTGCTCTATTACTCCCCTCCACTGCAGGACAGGGGAGAGGAAATATAAAAAAAAGGTTCATGGGTTGAGATAGGGACAGGGAGAAATCACTCACTGATTACTGTCACAGGAAAAACAGACTCAGCTTGAGAATATCAAGTTAATTTATTACTGATCATATTCAGAGAAGGATAATGAGAAGTAAAACAACTCTAAAAAACACCTTTCCTCCTTCATGGGCTCTACCTCCTCCCTGACAGAAGCGCAGGAACATGGGGAGTGGGGGTTACAGTCAATTTATCGCATGTTGTTTCGGTCACAGCTCTGTCACTGCAGTCCTTCCCCTGCTCCAGCATAGCATTCCTGCCACAGGAGATAATTCTCAATTAACTTCTCCAGAGGCAGTCTTTCCCACAGGCTACAGTTCTTCATTAACTGTTCCACCGTGGGTCCCTTTCCTATGACATCCAGTCCTTCAGGATCAGCCTACTCAACATTGGGGTCCTAGTAGCGTCACAAGTCCTGCCAGAAAATCTGTTTCAGCATGGCTTCCTCCCTTCATGAGTGCACAGGACCCTGCCTGAAATCTGCTCCAGCATGGATTTCCCAAAGGTTCACAGCCCTTTTTCAGGTATGCATCTGTTCTGGCTTGGGTCTCCACCATTGACCTCCACAGGCTTCATGGGGACAGCTTTACTCACCATAGCCTTCACAACAGGCTTCACGGGAATCTCAGCTCCCGCACCTGGAGCACCTCCTCTGCCTCCTTCTTCACTGACCTTGCTGTTTCCAGAGTTGTTTCTCTCACATATTCTCACTTCTGTCTTCTCTCAGCATGCTTAAATCTGCACAATGACTTCTTCTTTCTTCTTAAATATCTTATCACAGAGTTGCTGCTACCATCTCTGGCTCAGTCTTGACCGTCTGCAGATCTGTCCTGTAAGTGATTGGCATTAGCTCTGTTGGACATGGGGGAAGCTTCTGGCAACTTTTTAGAGAAGGCAGTCTGCACCTCAACCCTTCTACCAAAATGCAAGCCCAATACAAGGAAAACCCCTAATCCCAGTTACCAGCAGTGTGCATCAGGCATTAATACTGAGGCCCATGTTGCTTAACACCCTCATTAATGACCCAGAGAATAGGATGGCATGCACCCTCAGCAAGTTTGCATGACTTAAAACCAGGAGGAGTGACTGATATTCCCAATAGTTGTGCTGCCATTCAGATGAATGGACTGGAGCCTTGGACAGATAGGAACCTAATGAAGTTCAGCAAAATCAAGCACATATTTCCCCAGGGAAATTCCTGTGGAGGAATAAGCTCATGTACCAGTAAATGCTTCCTGCTGACCATCTGGAAAGCAGCTTTGTAAAAAAAAAAAAACTGACCTGAGGCATTGGCAGACACTGAGTTGAAAAGGAGATGTCAGTGTGACCTTGCAGTACAGAAAGTTAATGGCATCCTGGGCTGCATTAGGAAAAGTGTTGACAGCAGGGAGGTGATCCTCCCCCTCACTGTGGATGAGGCCACAATTAAATAGTGCATCCAGCTCTGGGCACCTCAGTACATGAGAGATATGGATTTATTGGAGAGAGTCAAGGAAAGGGCTACTGTCTCTCAATTTAAGTCATTGAGTAGAAGCTGGCAGACCTGGAACTGTTCAGTTTGGAGAAGAGAAGATTCAGGGGAATCTTATGCATATGTATAGATAACTGATTTGAGCAGGGGAGGAGAGTAGTAAAGAATTTGGAGCAAGACTCTTGTCTGCATTATCTAGTAAAAAAAACAGAGGTAATGGACAGAAATTATGATATAAGAAATCCAGGGAAATTTTTTATATTATTAAAATCCCCCCACTTTTTATTGTAAAAGTTTTCAGCCTTTGGAATAGGATGTCCAGTGAGATTGTAGAGCCTCCATTTTTGAAGATATTAAAAAATGTAATATCTTGGACTTTTGCCTGGGCCACCTCCTGTATCTTGTTCTTTGAGCAGGGAGCTGACAGCACAATTTGCGGTGGTCCCTTCCAACCTCAACCTTTCTGTGATCCTTTGGCTTACCATTCCAGCCATTGAGACCATTGATGTGTGCTAAGCACCCTCTACTTCTAACCTAACCTGAAGGTTTCTTTCCTGCCATAGGGTTTCTTTAAATTTTCAGTAAGAAGGCAAGCAGAAGAACCTCAGAAACAAGCATTACACAGAAGTACAGACAATGTATTTAAAGAAGGATGCTACTGGCATCAGCATCATAATCCAGTTCAGATCAAGGTTGGGAAAAATAACATTTTCTAATAATCTTTTCCACTGGGCATTTAGCAGCTATCTAATTGAATGGGATTTGAATTGCAACTTTTACAGCCACAAAAAAAAAAAAGGTAAAAAGAGAGAAATGCTACTAGAAGTTTTTAAATGCAATTATAATATGTAAGGTGTTCAGTTTTAAGATCTTTTGAAAATGTAAGCCCTTTAACTTGATCTTTTTTTATATTATTGTTTTAAACTTTATCCCTCCCTTTTCCTTCTATCCCTCTTATCATTTTCTGCCATGGTTAAAAATGTGACACAAGGGATGACTAACATAAATTGAATCTGCTTTTTAATAGATGTTTTCAAAAACTCTGAAATTCCCGTATCTGTAGGTAAACAATATTTTTTACATGTTTCCATTGACACAAAGAGAAAGAAGAGTTAAAGGGAAAGTAATTGCATGAAAATAGCATTGCAATTTCCTTTTTCAGGGTGGTAAATTCAATGTCCTTCTCAGTTTCTTTCCCAGCCGTCTCTGTAGGATTTTAATGTGCATGTAGATGACTCATGAACTTTTGGGGCTACCTGCAGAGACACTTTTAGCATACAGGAGGGGATAAGTTTTGGTAACACATTGCCTGAGTGTGTTGATTTTGTCTGGGGTAATTTCCTTCACAATGTCTGGTATGGGGCTGTGTTTTGTATTTGTGCCAAACACAGAGTTGATAATACAGAGATGTTTCTGCTATCACTGCTCAGGGCTTACACAGAGCCAAGGCCTTTGTTGCTCTTCCTGCTGCCATGCTGGCAAAGATTGTAGGGGTGCGTGGGAGACTGGGAGGAGACAGAGCTGGAACAGGTGGCCCAAACTGGTCAAAGGGATATTCCAAACCATATGGCATCATGCTCTGTATTTAAAGAAGGGGAAAGAAAAAGGGAATTATGGGAGGATGTTCAAAGTGATGGTGTTTGTCTTCCTAAGTCACTGTTACATGTGATGGAGCCCTGCTGTCCTGGCGATGGCTGAACCCCTGACTGCCCATGGGAAGTAATAAATTAATTCCTTGTTTTGTTTTTCTTGCATGTGTGGTTTTTGCTTTCCCTATTAAACTGTCTTTATTTCAATCCACGAGTTTTCTAGCTTTTACCCTTCTGATTGTCTTCCCGATCCCACTGGTGGGGTAGTGAGAAAGCAATTATGTGAGGTTTGGCTGCTGGCTGGGTTAAACCACAATGCTCATGGACATATGGAGATACCTGCACAGACACCTTTAATGTACAGGAGGGACATTTTTTTGGTCGGATGAGCTACATAAAAGATGATGCTAGCTACAGAGACTGCAGGCATATAAAACCAAGATAAATATGCTGTGAGTATAAGACACAAAAGAAATAATATCAAATGCTAACATTGGAGGGAAATGTGAAGCAACCTTATTTATGATCATTCCAAAAAATATGTTTGCATTTTGGATTCATTTTCCAATGAAATATATCCTCAGAGAATGTTTCCAGATGATGGACAATTCTGTAGTGCCAAAACCCTCAGATTTGAGGGTTGTGTGATGACCAAAATTAGTATATTATAATGGGAGGAAAAACAGTACAAATTTCCAATATCAGCAAAGTCTTATACATTCTGAAGCAGTCTTAGCTGCTCAAAAATTCTCTCACTATCCAGAACCCTTTGAGACATAAAAGGAAAGTTAGAGGGCTTTAAGGTCCCAGGAAGGGGTAGCGCCACTAGCAGAATCACAGCAAAGATACAGAGAGATGAATGCACATCCCTGCAGCTTTACTGAAGAAGCAAACATGCCAAAGAAGATGAAAGTGCAGTGCTGTAGAGGACTTGTAAGTGTTTTGCAAGGAGTTTACAGAAAAAGTACATCATTAAACTATGTAGGGAGGAAATCTTCAGAAGGGCATTACCTAAAAGCCGAATCTCTGCACATTAGTGAGTTCCAGTCTCAAGCTACTCAGCATCTCACACTACACTCTCGGTTACAAAAACAGAACAAATGAAATCCTCAGCTTGGTAGCCACCATGAATGACCTTAGCTCTGTCAAGTGCTTGCCATGCAGTAGTGAATCTAATCAAAGTCAGAATCTTCCAAATGGGAAAAATAATTGCTAGAAGAGTCTGAAATGTATTATCAACTGGTAAGCAGGAACAATTTCTTCTGGATAAAAATTGTATGCCTTTCTTTGCACTGTAGAAGAGATCCTCTACTCTTGTCAGATGTTAGGGAAAGTTGAAGTTACCACAGCAGAAATGTGTTTGGCTCTACATTTAGTTCCTACAAAGGAGTCTTTTAAGAAAGTTTGTGCCAGCTTAAGGCAAAGTGATGAAAACATGGTTTGTGTTAATTGTGTGGAAAAAATATTTCTACCCTTTGAAAATACTACATTTTCAGTAGCCCCAGGAGATTTTTTAAACTAAGTAGATATCTCATTCAAACATCCTCATGGCATTAACTTGGAATATTAAATATAAAATGAAATAAAATATAAAATCAACAGGGGCCCCAGAAGGCAGAACTATCTATTAGAATAACGGTTTGAGGTTTATTAAAAGGATAAAAATATTGAAAGTCAATAAAATGAAGACAATTGATGTATAAATTCAATATACAATCTCTTTGTACTAGGGAATACACATATCTTGGTTGGCAGAGCCGCAAAGCTTCAAAAATTCTCTGAGCCAGATGCATAGTTTTCTGTTTCTTGCCTACAGTTACAGACATTGGATATGCTTCAGCTCAGTGTACCCAGGAGTTAGTAGACACACTAACTTTTTAAAGGCATGCTTTTATAACTTAGGATGAATTTTAGGAAAATATTAAATGAATGGGCATAGCTTCCACTGAAGTTCTACTTGCTGGTTATTTTACCTGGAGCATAATATTAACAACACCTCTGGGTGAGGAAAGCTTTTTAGAAACAAGCTAAATAAGACCAAAAATAGGCAATAAAATAAAATTTAAAAAAATAAATTAAAATGAAATTTTAAAAGAGGGTTCGTTTCATACAGTTCATATTGCTTGAAAATTAAAAACCATGTTAAAAAAGGAGGTGCTTTAGTCTAAGGCTACCTATAGGTGAAAAGTTTTTCTTAGATCTCCTGTGGAAGAGCAGAGAATTTAATAACTGCAGTTTTTTTGCACACTAAAAGTTAGATTGATGAGGAAGTTATCTAGCAGTCTCAGGACATCCAGTGTCGACATTTACAATAAACTGTTTCAGGATGGCCCACTTCCCTGGGAAACCTTTCCCCATGCCCAATCATCCTTTCAGTGAAGAAAAATTTTCCGTAATATCCAATCTAAGTATCCCCTGGTTCAGCTTGAGCCCATTTTCTCTCATCCTGAGAGGTTCACCTTACGAGGATCTTATCAATTTATATCAATATTTGAAGGGAGGGTGTGAAGAAGACAAGGTCAGGCTCTTTAAGGTGGTCTCTACTGTCAGGACCTCTGAACATCAGGACAACCTCTTTTACTGTCAGGGTAACTGAGCACTGCTACAATTTGCCCAGAAAGGTTGTGAAGGCTCATCTGTGAAGATTCTCAAAAGCCACCTGCACATTCTCCTCAGCAAGTGTCTCAAGGTGTCCTTGAGCAGGGTGGTTACACCAGCTGATCTCCTAAGGTCAACTCAAACATTCTGTGATTCTGTGTATGATCAGGACTGTTGTGTCCAAGAAGTTCAAAAAGTAGTAAGAACATAAAATGAAGGGTGAAAAAGTTCTCCCTAGATCTATATGGAAAGTGGATGAAAACATAGGTTGGACCAGAGTCTGTGGAGGGAAAGATAAAGATCAGGAATGATGTAAGTGTTGCTAACCTACTTACTATATGTTCTGTTCTTGTTTCAGTAAGGATGATGATGCATGTAATACCAATGGAAATGTAATCTAAAGACAATGAGAAAGAGGAATTAGAAAATCATATGTGAGCTGTAAATTTTTGTCTGCTTGCAATGATTTTATTGAATATCTGAAAAATCTATGCCCCAACTACTTAAAGAACTAACATATTAAAAAAGACATTAACAGATCCGGGCAATATAGTGGGAGAAAAACATGCTATTAAGATTTAAAAAAAAAGAAGAAGAAAGCAGAATGAGACAATATAGCCAGTTACTTTATTATAAGGATCATGCTTTGGGTTCTTTTAATAGAGTTTTCATTAAGGACATCAGTATTATCAGAGACAGAAGGAAATGAACAGTGATATAAAACATAAATGGACTCATTGAAGACATATCACATTAGAGTTATTAAACATCTCCCCTAATAGATTAATTTCCAAGATAAGGTTAATTGAAAAGACTTGATATCTAAACAGCATGATACTATCATAAAAAAAGTTCAAGTTGGAAATCTTCCATCAGTTAATAAAAAATTTATTAAATGGATAAAGAGATAATTTTGGTGATTATTAAATGCACATTACTGAACTAAAGGGAAGATTGCAGTGTTTCTAGGGTTCAGTCTTTTAATAAATATTTCTTTTTCTCCTAATTGGCTGTGTTTTCAAGTATAGATCCTGAAGTCCATGCAAAACACAAAGTTCAAAATTTTGAACAGCCCTCTGAAAGAAAAAAATTGTGTTGAATATTGATATCACAGAAATTGTGTTGTAGTTGAAGTACATAATATATCTCTAAATCAGGCATTGATTTTTTTTAGGGGCCATGACAGATGGAGAGAAACTGTGATGACAATAATCTGCTGATTTCTCAATGAAGTCTTAGAACTTCAAAATAAATAAATAAATAAATGTCTGAAAATCTTGGTAATATTTTTACAGATGGTAATGTTAGTCCGCCTGTAGTTCTATAAATTTCTAGTCACATGTTGTCAGGAAGCACAAATTTGAAATTGAAGCAATGAAGATGAATGGAAAATATATTTTACAATATCCTATGACTAGCTTAGTCTAGTAAGATAAGTATTGAAAAACACAGTTCATCTGAGTGGGAAACACAATGGGAGGAGATCTATTTAAGTACAGGATCTGTGGACGTACATTGCTCATAAGCAAATTATTAGCACTTATTACAAAAGTACTTCTCACTGTAAAACAACTCAGTGATCTGTAAGCTATGATAGTTAGATGCAAGGAACTCATTTCTTCACATGTCCTTAGATTCACTTCCTGTAAATGATTTTGTTATTATTACTGCTCTTAATATCCAGTATATGGGGTTTCTTCTGGTTGCTTAACAGGATTAAGAGATGCTGTACTTCTTACCTCTCATAGCATAACTTTTCTTCTCTTTCGTTGCACTTTCATCACCAGCTTCTACATTAACAAGAGGGAATGACCAATACTTGGTTTCACATCACAGATTTTTGCCTTTAGACCATATATTCATGTGGTAGTTTACAAGTGGTCTGTGTCAGCTGTATGGTTCCCAGGAATGACAGATACATTCTAAAAAGCCAATCTCTGGAAGACCTTTCATCTGCAGTGCTGATGGTGCACCGTAAATGTGTCCCAGAAATGACTTTGATTATGATTCCACCAGGAAGGAAATCACTTGGGTGCACCACTGCTGTGCTCAAACACCTACTGGAAGACTACAGAAAACAGGGGCAGGGCAGATTCACACCTGAAAACAACCTGCCACAGATGCAGCTATTGAGGATGCAAATTTCAGAGCCTGGCCATAGCTAGAAATTGATGAATACAAAATTCAGTAATATTATTTAGAATTACTAAGAGCATGTTTGCACACATTTTTTAGGTAGGCAGGAGTTTGCTTGACTGGCACTCAGTGTTCTGAAAACAGTTTCTGCTGTAGCTGAAAAAGTACCTTGAAAGCAGGCACAAGAGAAGTGACTGGAAAAATAAACCCGGCCTTCTGTAACTGAATGTTTTCACCACAAATTATAGTAGTTACCACAGTTTAGCCTGACTAGCTTGAAAGAATTTTACAGCTCAGTATTGGACTTATAAAAGGCTTAGGCTCATGTCAAGAGACTTTAAGTAGATGTGCAATTGCATTTCTGAAAAAGAAAGGTTGTTTCCTTAATTGAAACCCAAATGAACTTTTTTTTTTTTTTTTATGCTGAGTATAAGGAAATATTAAGTATTATAAAGTTTTCTGGGAGGAGAAAGGAAACCTGTAATATAGTTATGTATGTTCTACAAACTTATAGAACATAGATGACATATATAACAAGGTATTTTCTAAAAATACTTCTGATTAAATGGGTACTTTATTCATGTCTATAGTTACTGGGTATCATAAGATATGCAGTCTTGTCTTGGCTGATGATTCCATCTGCTACTCAGTATTAGTTATGGATTGAAGGGTTTTATTTCCAGGCTTAGAATTTAGTGATCTACACTTAGTGTGAAGTCTCTATTAAGGAAAATGAAGCCTGGTGATGTTTTATTTAAAAGAAAGAAAAATAATCTCTTTTCTTTCCATTCAAATAATAAAGCCCAGAAAGCCAATGTATTGAACACAAGTGTAACTTTAAATACATTCATAATTACTGTGAAATTACATCATTAAGGAAAAACATCTGTTTAAGTACTTGGATGAATTGTAGCCACCTTGGTCCTAAAGGGAATGTTGACAGTATCTGATCTGCAGATTAAAGGTGCAAAAGTCTTTTCTGTATTACATCAAATGACAACAATTCTCCATCATTTCCATGCAAAAGGGCAAAACTACAAATTCATTCCTGTCTAGACAGAAGAAATAATGGTTTTTTATCTAAATTGTCTTGGGCCACTGCTGGGACATTCATGGAAAAGCTCTACTACTAATGAATAAAAAGACAATTTTTTTACAATTAATGAGTCATAGATATTTTAAGCGCTGCAATTTGAGGACAGAAAGCTATTAGATTTGGAGAAAGAATGGAAGAAAATAATGAGATCAGAGGGGTGAGCTATTTTGGTACATGAGAAAGGTTGTTATTCTAATTTAATATTTATCATGCAGTAACAACTTTAAAATGAAGAATCTAAAGTAAAGATGCTTGAATCTTGGATACCATCTGGAAAGTTCAGCTGAAGAGAATTAGGCATAAGGAAAGTAATAGCATTAGTATGTGAAAATATGTCTGTAAAACACATTTTTTTAATTCAAAACAGGGGGAAAAAGCAGATGGTAGAATTTGGAAGGGAAGATTAGAAATTAACATATTAATGGCCAGATCCTGCAGTGACTGGAATAAACAGAGCTTTCCCATTGATTTTAATGAGAGTAGAGTAAAGTATGTCATCAGAAGTGGTGAGAAAAGGTTGTAAACATAAAAGACCACATTCTCCAGTTGAGGCAGTTTGCTGCTTTGAAAACACACATTGAACTTCAATGGGCTAAACATAACCACAGGCCAAGCCCTCTAGTCAGGGGAACAGTTCTCTGGAAAACAGTTAACAAAAGTACCTTAATTTCTTTGGATTTAAATGATTTCTATGAGGGAAAGTTGTGATACAAGCAGATACCCATTTGTACATAAACTAGGGCAGCTCTATACTTAGATATTCAACAAATCTAGGTAGCTCAAATCAAGAAGGAAGAACTAGCACCCCTATAATCCTGTGTTCTCTCTACAAAGTTCAGTTTGAACAAGAGGGGAAGATATATTTAGTGTTATATTGCAGAACTCCACTGGTTTACGACTATGTGTATCACGCTCTACTCTGCATTTACAAAGCACCCTCTTCTAGGACATGGAGAGATATGTCCTCCTAAAGACCCCAAAGGCATAAGCTTGTATTTAAGCACCTAACGAAAGGTGTAATTTAACCCACGAAGGGCATGAGGAAGATTTTTTCAGATATAAACCTTATTCTGTAAAGCAAACACATTACTGAGACTGGAGCTACATTTTCATATTGAGTTGATCTGTTTTGCCTCTAAGGGTCATTGCACTGTGCGAGCAAAGATCAAGGGATCAAATGTTAAAGAAAATATGATTGCATAACATAGTTCATTATTTAAAAAAAATGTAGCTATATACGTTACCTACTAGTTCTTGGCTTTAATTAAAAACAAATAAAAAGGTGAATATAAATGGAATTGGGAATACTGTGCTAATTTACATCATTGTTTAATTTCCTGAAATATAATAATTAAAGTAAACACTAATTACTAAATCTATTTTTCATTTTTAAAGTGCAAAATGTACTTATTTCTGAAGTAGCCTTATGTTTTTACAAGAGCTCTCTCTTGTGGCTATAACTGTTTCTGCATTGTAATAAGTTCGAGTATTTTGAGGACCACTTAGAAATAATTTTTTATTGCAATTTGAGGTAGTAGGAAAAATAATACCAGAACTCGGTCTGGCTGTGCAGCAGGTAGGGATAATATAACTATAAATCTGGAGAAATAATTCTTATTCACCAAAACATCGGTTATTGAAAATAATTTCTTCTATTTTATTCTAATAGGAAGGCTTAAAATAATAGCCAGCCTAGACAAGATGGCAAAAATTACTGCTGCAAAGCAAAGATAGAACAATCAAAATAAATGTAACATACGATCAGGACTACTGGCCACACAAGACTGAAGAACTCCTTAAAAATAATGAAGGAAAATGACTAAATTGCTATTGCTTCTGCTTCTTTTGTGCAGTGGTTTACATCTGGCTATCCTCTGCATAACAAGGATATACTTGTAGCAAGCCAGAGGTGTTCAGAAAGGGATTTGAGCCAAGTTGTTCTGTGATGTTGTGTTCAGTATTGGTCATCTTATAGCAGGTGCTCACTTAAATGAACAATGCTGAGGACCTGCTCCACACCGTCTACTGACTGCATTCATGCCTGACCCCAAAACCTTACCTGCAACTTCTTTATTCTCATAAAAGGGGACTCCTGGGAATCCCTTACTGTAGTCCTAGATGACTGAGCAACCTCCCTTTTCTGCTCAGAATGAAGGGATTTTCAGTAGTACCTCTGCTGATTAGGAGAGAACAGTGCAAAACAGCTTTGGGAAATGGTGTACTGCAGAAAAGGTACTGTGATTGCTATCAAGGATCAGACGCTTCATGTTTAATGCAGAATTTGGACATTTGAATAATGGAAGGTAAATCTCTGTTAAAGGGGGAAAATAGATGTCTGGAGTTTAGTACTAATGGGAGTTACACTCACCAGTGTTTGGCAAGTAGATTGCTCTCATCAAATGGTGATGAAATGTCTTTAGGCAGGCTATGGGACTTTTGTTTGACATGGCTTTTCTGCTTCTCAGAGGCATGTACTGATATGTAGCTGCAATAATAATAAATGATAAATCCAGCTTTCAATTTTCCCCAGCTCGCTGCTATGCTGCAAGGTTTTACTGACTCACTTATTAATGTTTAGGAATACTCTGAGATCCTCAGATGGAAGACGCTCTATCAAAAAAGGTTATTGTCTCATGATAGATATCTGAAGAAATAAAATTTAAAATATCTGCAAGCTCTTGCATGATTTTTGTATGCTTATAACTTTCCATACAGCTAATAAAGTTTTTCCTAAAAAAGGCAAAAAAATTTATCCTTGAAATCAATAAAGCTGTTCTTGCAAATTAGTCAAACTCTTTTTAAAGTACATCAGCCTCTAGTTTTTATATTACCAGAAGGACATGATGGATGAAAATCTTCAATCTCAGGAGCTAAAGCTATGTCAACAGCTATGTCAGATTAAACAGAAGTCAGAAACCTTTCTGGGCGTGGGGTTAAATTGAATGACCCAAATCTATTATTAAATGCTTTTAACAACAAAAAGAGAGTGGCTACACATAAAATTCCAGCTGACATTAAGACAGAGTAGCTGGAATATTCAACTTTCTAAAACATATCTATAAATTAGTTAAGAGTTTGCTATTTTGCTCAGGTCAAAAATATTCCTGAGAATAGTCTAAGAGCTTAAAAATACAGACAAATGCATTGCCTGCCTGTTTCTGTTTAAGTTACCAACATAAATGCAGTCTAGAAAGTGATTGTGCATGACATAGATGTAAACACTGAGGTGACTCAAGAGTAGAAGGAATTTCTGGTGAGATTTAAATATTAGAGCTTATCAAACTAACTTGAAAAAAACATGTCATTACATTCTTGGATTACAGTAATTCCTGTATCAAAGTTGGAGCGAAAAAGACAAATGGACTTAAATATAACTATTGTTGAGTTTCTCAATATTAAAAAAAATGACATGCAAAACAAGTAAATTTAATGTCATAGTTCTCTAAATACATTCTGATTCAACAATAAATAGTAACAAAATGTCAGCAGTTTTATTTGAATGAGTAGTTTAACTGGCTTCAGAAGCTAAATTCTTAGGGATTTAACATGCTTAAAAAGTAAGACTGACAAGCCTTAGCCCTAGGCTATGTGAACTCAGGCCATAAGGCCATGGCCTGGTACTACCGATGGCATTACTGTATTTACTGCACTGCAGGACAATGCTCTCAGACTCTGCACCCCTGCCCTGAGCTGACTCTACTGCAGCTCCATGTGGCAGGTCCTTGGTGTGGGGAGATCATTCATGGCGTGTCCTCATCTCTGCAGGAGGGCAATGAATAGATCCAAGCCCCTCTCCTGGCACACACAGCTTTTCAATGATGTTCTTTATTTCCAAAAGTGTTTCTGATTCAGTTTGGAACTGGACCATAAATTGGGGAATAAGAACTGGGAAAGTGCATTACTTATGAAGAAATTACATAAATTTTGAAGGTTGTTTTGGTTGCTGCTAGTAGTGCTTACATTAAGTCAAGGACTTCCAGTTTCCCATATTCCATCAGTGACCAAATGCACAAGAAGCTGGGAGGGACCACAGCCCGAAATCTGACCTGAACTGGACAATATGATAATCCATATACTAGGACATCATTCCCAGAATATAAACTGGAGAGAATTGGCCAGGCAGGGCTGTTCACTGCTGGGGAATAGCCAGGGCATCAGAGGGTCAGGGGAGTAAGAGGTTGGTAAGCAATTGTATTGTCCATCTCCAGTGTTCCTGGGTTTTATTCTTCTCTCATCTTTCTTTTTCTTTTTCTTTTTCTTTTTCTTTTTCTTTTTCTTTTTCTTTTTCTTTATCTTTTTCTTTTTCTTTTTCTTTTTCTTTTTCTTTTTCTTTTTTTTTTTTCTTTTTCTTTTTCTTTTCCTTTTTCTTTTTTTTCTTTTTTTATTTTTTCTTGCTATTATTATTATTTTAATTAATTAACTGTTCTTATTTCAACCCATGGGTTTTAGCTGTTTGCTGGTCTCTCCCACATGCCAGTGGGGGAGGTGGCAGAAGTGAGCCAGCAGCTGTGTGGTGCTTAATTGCTGGCTGGGGTTAAATCACAAAAAGTCCTTTTTGAAACACAAGGTGGGGCATGGAGGGTTGATATAACAACAGATCTGTCAAGAGCATGTCAAAACAATTTTTTATAAGTATTCATAAGTTGAATATTTGCTGGTTATAATATTTTATTTGCTCTCAGAGTTGTGCTTGTTCTCAGAGCTGCATTTAACTTTACTTGCAGTGTGTGTTCCTTATCACACACTTATTGTGCTATTATCACCTCTGGGTGCTGTACTAAGGTTATCACGTTGCTGAATTTTGTAGCACTGCCTTATGATATGATGGAATTACTGGTCCTGAAACTGATCTGGCACTTGCACTCGGCATTGCCATCAGCTCTGTACTTCGGGAGCCATCTATCGGAAATGGTCAATAATTACACTTTTACCTGCTTGGAGAGAGTCTGTAGAGGAGACAGCCTCCCATGTCTTCTTCTTCTCCTGCAGGACAATTGCAATAGTGTTTAAGAATTTTGAAAATTTTGAATTTCCTTGGGATGTTAAAGCCAACATAGCCCTATTGCTAGGAATTATGAATGTGGTTCAGATCTTGTTTATGGTTTAGCAACTCTTTGTAACTACTCCAACCCCTGTGACAAGCACTGCAGCTACACAAAGCCTGGTGATGAGCACTGTGGTAATTCAAACCCCGCTTGGGGAGGGGCACTGCAGCTACTCAGACTCTGGTGATGAATGGTGCGACTGAACCAGAGAACCAATCCATGCCAGCATCAGTAACCTCTCTCTATAAGCAGAAATGGACATGAAAGCTTGCTGCTTACTAAGGAGAGGAAAACATGGTCACTACAAGAACAGGGGGAAGGAAGCAGAACAAGAGTTAAAACCAAAAATTGCTATCTCTGAGTGTGTTATAAGATAAGTGAAAAAACTTCAGCATGTCATCACCTGATTTGTCTGATGCTGTGCTAACAAGGCTGACAGGCTGCCATTAGAGGATAGAAAGGTCAAACACATGGCATCACTTGCTAGGGAAAGAGGCTTTGATAACCTCTTGATAAGGCAGTTGGAAAAGAGACACAAGTCCTGAGTCTCTGGAGGCAATTCCTGTCAAGTGTGAAGGAAAGGAAACTCTTTCAAGGAAAATATTGTTTCTCACACAGATAAATGGCCCACAATAGACAGAGGTATCTAGCACCTGAGGGAATTACCTGTGATAGAGATGATCTACTATGATTTAAACAATATGCAATCACCTGCAGATCCAGAAGTTCAATGCAGATGAACCAAGTGGTGGAAATTCAAACAGAGCACACAACTGTCACATGCCAACCCAATGGCAGTAATGACCTGGAGAGACAGAGTCACTACCAATACATGAATTGTCCCTCTAACTCTGGAAATATAAATAAAACCTCTCTTCTCCCTAAAGGCTGGCATCGTTGCAATGGAAAAATTGTCCAAAAAGTGGGGAAAAATATTCCAGGGGTTCCAGCAAATCAAAAGAGGATACATCCCACTTTCCACCTGTATGCACTTGCATCTCAGCTGTGAACAGTAAGTATTTTTCCCTCCAGGGTGAGGATATAGAAGGTACGCATCATAGAGTCTCCTTCCTGTGTGGCCAAAGAGACAACATAAGGAGGTGGGATGGAAAAACTACCTCTGTCCTAGAAGCATAGGTGTGGGAATCACAGGGAAAAACAATCACAAGTGGGAACAATCACAACTTCCAGGGAAGTTGCTGCTCCAGTCTCCAGGAGGCAGCAACCCAGAGAGTGTAGAACTGCTGATATTACTCCTGATTCTATGGGAAAAGATTCTAATCTGTTTTTACAAGAGGAAAGTGGAGATTCCTATGATCAGTACTAGTGAGGCCTGGCCTCTAGCCAGGTGGAAGAGAGGGACAACCAGATTTGCTGGTATGCATGGATTTGATGGCCTGGCACGTCAGATCACAGAGATAAAAGGGCCCAGTTATGTACAGGTGCACAATGTACCCTTGACCCATTTGTATTTCCAGAGTGACAGGAGGATCTCAACAGCAAAAACTATTGGAAGCTGAAATGAGCCAAACTTGGAATGAGTGACAAAAGTATCCCATTGTGTTGGCCCAGATGTTCCATGTATCTTTGGCATAGACTAGTTATCTCACCAAAGGGTATTTCAAAGGCCCAAAAAGTAAATTTTCAGTATAGTTGCCTTGGAGATGGAAGAAAATAAGAAGCTGTTCTACCTTGTCTGATCTCTCCCTTTTGTTTTGGGGTTGCTGAAAGCAAAAGGACCACAGGTGCCTATCATTACTAGCACAGGCACCAGCAACAGTGTTGCACCAACTGAGACTTAACTGGAGAGCCAAGGAATGATCAGCAGGACCCGCTCACCTTATAAGCGTCCCACATGGATGGTGAAAAAGTCTTACAGTGTATGGAGTTTGTCAGTTCAGCTTTTGAACAATTAATCACCTCCCTTCAAGCTTGGCTTGAGCCTGATAGTCCATCCAGCTTTCCATTCATATCATGGTACGTCTCTCCAGTCCTTTCTGCCAGTTTGTCCCCAAAGGCTATGTGGGATGTTGTCAACTAAGCAATTATTCACTCAATTTTGACTTTTAAATTTTTTTTATTCTGGAAATTATTCTGTTGTTTCCTTTTTCATTCTTTATTTCAGGTGGATACTTGGGGACTGAATACTTCCCCATGATAACTGAGTCATAGAAGACACAAGATGCCTCAGCCTTTTCCATGTCATTTTCAACTATCTTGACAGCCGTGTTCAGCAGAGGACCTACATCGTCCAAGAACTTCCACTGAATTTCTGATCATGAAAAATAGCAAATAAACATGCAAAAATAAAGGAAATGTACATAATTTTGGCAGTTCAGGTTTAAGAATTCATGTGTAGGTTTTTTCTCTCCATGTGCAAAATAAAGTTTTCTCATTGTCTCTCTTCAAAATACCAGATGTTTATAATTTCATACTTTAGATGTTACACCTTTGGTTTTATTTTCAGCTCTAATCATGTAATGTGATAATAGAACAATAAATAAAGACATGGCAAATCACAAGGTTGTATTGTTAGACCAAAGCTTTTTTCTGCAATGTAATTATATGCATTATTTCACTGAAATCTTCTGTTTTAGGAGACATATAACTACATTGAACTCCTTTTCATATAATGAAAATTCAAAAAAAACAGAATAACAACAAAAAGCAACTCAAACAATAACCCCCTCTAAAATTCTTCAGAATATTTGGAACAGAATTTAAAAGTAATATGCCTGAATCATGGCAGTCAAAAGACATAACATCTTTTGCAGTGAAAGATATATTTTCCTTGTAATTCTTATGATTTTAAGCCAAGAATGTCAACTCTCTAAACTAACTATATAATTGTAATTGAATTTATGCATAGAACTGTAAAAATGTTCCCTTATTGTGGAAATGGACATCAGAATTTGCCAAAAAGGAAAGGCTTGTGAGTTGAAATTCTGTGAATGGAAATTCAGGACTTTTAAAATTATAATTATATAAGCTATTTCTTAGTCTGAGCAGTATATGTTTTCAAGGATAAATACCTTATTAGGTCCTAATAATTTTGCAATCTTTATGAGATAAAACTGTCTTTTAAAAGCTGATTTGCTAAAAAGTAAAAAAGGCATAACAAGTTAAGCCATTAGAAGTGATGAGATGCTTTTTCCATGCTATGTAGATAAAAACAGGCTTTTTTATGTTGTATGAATATTGTGAAAGATAAAACGTCATCAGAAGTTTAATGAAGGGCACACAGTGCAATAAAAGTGTTAAATTAGCAACTCTTCTACTTCTTACATTTTCTTGTTTGTTTCCTATGAAATATTCAGTAGATATTTAAAAATTCTTAATCATTGTTTTCTTGATGCTACATAAATTTTTAACATCCAGCCAGCTTATATAGCTTGTCTGTTCACAAAGCAGTTTGTGAATGACATATATCATCTGTCATCCTCTAATATGAAAACATTAATGGCCTTTAAAGTACATAGGCAGCAAGTAAGGTTTTTATGCTTCATCAGTGGTGGATGTTGCACTGATTTTATCAGTGTGAGGCAGAGCATGAGAGCAAAAAAGATTGAAAATTAAGTCAGAACTTTGAAGGAATGGAGGTAGAAAATGAGAAACTCAGCAGTGATAAATGGAAGACCGAAAAGAAAAATTACTTTTGAGTAAGAAACTACACAACCCCCCACATACAGACCAGACATTCAAGAACATGCAAAATGAAATTACAGTTGCAAAAGTTCATTTTATGGATTATCTGTTTGATCTGTTGCAAACTGAGTAGAAAAAGAGGAGAGGAGAGGAGAGGAGAGGAGAGGAGAGGAGAGGAGAGGAGAGGAGAGGAGAGGAGAGGAGAGGAGAGGAGAGGAGAGGAGAGGAGAGGAGAGACTGACACTGTTGGGGCATTGACTACTTCTCTAGGAAGCTTGTTACAGGGTTTGGCCACCCTCACAGCAAAGAAATATTTCCTGATATCCAGTCTTTTTCTCCCCTGAGACAGCTTTGAACCATTCTCATGCATTCTAGCACTGAATACCAGGAAAAGCACCTTCCTCTCCACTTCACCTCCTGAGGAAGCTGTAGAGAGCTGTAGGAGCTGTGAGGTCACCCCTTACCCTCCCCCTCTAGACAGCCCCACAGAATATTCCTCAGCCACTCTTCACAGGACATTCATTTCAGGTCTTTTCCCAGCTTTGTTGCCCTCCCCTGGGCACAATCAAGCACCTTCACATCCATCTTAAATTGTGGGGTTCAGAACTGCACACAGCACTCCAGGTGAGGCCACTCCAGGTGATGCTAAATACAGGAGGATAATCATGTCTTTGTCCCAACTGGTTGTGATGTTTTTGATGCATCCCAGGATGTGGTCTTCCCTCCTGGCTTCCAGGGCACACTGCTAGTTCTTATTGAGCTTCTGTAGACCAGCACACTCATTTATTGTTGAACAAGATCTGTTCCACAAAGAGATTGGTACTCATTCAGCACAGCCTCATGGACTAACAGCCAGCAAGTGCTATAATGTGGGGCTTTCTGAAGTAGAGATGGGCTAAACTCTGTCACATACTGCTAGATGGACATATCTGAATATAGTCATATGTGTCTAAATGTTTTGATCGTGTTGTTGTATATATTTTAAAAGGTGCCTTTGTTTACAAATAAAACCAGAAAATAATTAGACTTTCTTTGGAAAGATTTTCTTCCCAAATAGCATACAGTAGAAATGGAAATCTTGACATTGAAATCTTTACTGGGGTTTTATTTTCTCCTGTAGGTGTTGTTGCGAAGATGACTCAGAACTAATGCAATGAAACCCTGCTCATTCTCTGAATGAGCATTATGTAGTCGCAGTGTTTTATTGAAATGTTTGGTCAAACGTCCACCAGATGTCAGTACATACTTGCACAATCTCACAGGTTGTGGCATGAAGATGTTTTACACAAATCTGGTCCTGATACATAGTTCAGAAGTGCAGTGTCGCATATCACTTATGCTGCTGCTGCTGCAAAAAAAGTGAAAATTAGTGCACCTTTAGAAATCCTTATACTTTCTAAATAACAGATAAAAAAATAGAATTTTGATTCTGAATTTTTCTATATCAAGCACTGTGACTGCTAGTTAGTTAAAAGTGCTCTAAGATTTCATTTGTGAAAACACAAACTATGTGGCAGAGAACTGCCTTGTAGATATTGTAGCCATTAATATTCTTAAATAGAAGAGATTAGGAAAGAAAGAAAGAGCTAGACTTATTCAATCACAATAAATGAAGACTAAGGAATAATTTTATGGCTGCCTTCTAATATCTATACTGTCTTATGGTGTGGAAGAAGCCAGACTGTTCTTGGACAAGTACAGCTATAAGGTGTAGGACAAGAGATACCACTTGCAATAAGGAAAATCATTATTTGTCGGGAAAAACCCACAACCCACAACTGGGTCACACAATGCTTGTTTAATCTGTCTTCAGATATGAAAAAAATCAATCAAAGAAGAGAATAAACAACTTCATCGAACTTTGAAATTAGATCCAGCTTCAAATTTGATGTGACAGGGTTTGGAACAGGCGAGCTCAAGAGGTCCTATCCAGTCTAAATTATTTTCTGGTTTTATTTCAGTGGTATTTCAGAAGCAGGAAACCTAGAGGTACATAAAATCTCATTAGGCTCCAGCCTGTTGTAAGACTTTTTGTTTTTTTTAAGATAGTTTGTGGAAATCAGCCTCCTGACTACAACAGTCAGCTATATCTTTACTATCATGTGCTTGGCAGCTGAAATGAGATGCCTCAGTGATTTTCTGTATTTTTTTGTATGAAGCATCTCCACATACAAAATTCATTATCAGGAAAACTCTTCTCAATGACAGTTTAGTTTTTGAATGTCATCATTTGGTTTCATATCATTATAAATCTGACAAGTTTGTTTTATTTCCTGACATGGTATTAAATACTCCACAGAAGTCCAGTGATTTTTGATGACAGCTTCAGTTAGGAAGTGTTTCAGGACATAGCTTGCATTGTTGGAAGAGCTTAATAGAATGCATTGCAACATCACCAAAATAGAAAAAAAGGGGGCCTAAAAACTTAAAGCAACAGGTATTTTTGAGTTCAATAAGAACAATTAAAAAGTAATTTTAATGAGAATTATTCTCAATAATCAAATATAGTCTCAGTAATTAAATATTTTTTTCTGAAAATCTATAAATGTACTACAGAATAATTGCATTCCCTTTCACTTTTTCTACAAAGCTTCTCCTAAAAATTCTTCAGATAAAACTTAAAATTTTCAAAACACAATTACTTTCTCATAATTTTTCAAATTCTTTGAATGATAGATGCCTGTCATACTCAACAATCTTATAATACCTAACATACAAACTAAGACAATTTACTTATTATGGCTTTAAAAACAGTGGCACGTGTCCCCAGAAGTTTGATAACAACATTTACCTTGGTTACAGCATGATACTACAAGTGCCTAGGTTGGGTGCTTGATCCCTGTATGGGCCATTCACTTAAGAGCTGGGCTTGATGATACTTGTGGGTCCCTTCCAACTCAGAATATTCTCTGATTGTAACATTACTATTGCTTTCAGTTTGCCTTTTGTTTATTTTTGTGAATGAATGTTTCATGTTATACTTAAAATAAAGCTGCTATTTTGCTCACAAGAGTAATCAAAACCTTACATGACCTAAGACCTGATACACAACCCCTAACTGAAATGTAGAAGAAACTTAAAGTATTTTCTTCTAGAAAGAAATGGAAACTGTATTTCATGTTATTATATGAAAATTATAATAATAAATTATTATTTTCTGAAATAATAATATAATTTTCTTGATTCCATGTTTTCTGATAATGATCCCTAGAGGCACAAAGTGATGTCCAGAGGCCTAAGGCTGTTCAGCACAGCAGCTAAAATGTTTAATACTGGCTGACAACAGAGTGTGTTGTACTCCAGAGATGTATTGTTGTAGCATCTAAGGGCTATTGTTGGCAGGCCTTAGGCAAAAATTAGAGGTGGGAGGATGGCATCCTGACAAAACCAGGATCCACTTCCCCACAGGGATGGGTCCCCACTAGTGCTGTATAAGATGAGAGCCATTTTACCTCATTTATCATGTTATTCTGTTTCTCAGGATTCCAGCTAGTGCCTATCTGCTGAATAGTCAGTAGCCTAAAGAAGCATGCTTGGGTATTAATATTTTATGGTTTGGAGATAGAAAGTGTTTGGAGTATTTTTGTTTAATTTTCTGCAGTTTTTTGGGGGGTTGCTTTCATTTTTGGTTGATTTTGTTTTTTCATTGTTTTCAGCATCAGGATAGTTTAAATCCCACATGATTGCAGTTCAGGGCATTTCACCATCTCTTCTTATCTGTATAAACAATCAGAGCTTCTTCCTTATTTCACCCTGCAGATACAGCACTAAATGTTTGAAATGCTTTTATATATTTTACTTCACCATTTATGTCAGACCAGTTTGCTTTTACTGTTTCCAGGAATATTCTGCCACATAATAATACTCTTATGTTATTATTTTATAAATTCCATCACATCTACAATATATTTATTTTCTACCAAAAGGAAGTTTCTCTGAAGAATTTTACAGCAATTACAAATATAAAAGTCTAAAGAGTGAAATAGAGTTTAGGACACAGGAATATTACTTGTTGTTCAGGGATATTTTGTACCACACAGGTACATTTTATGTGTCTTTACCAGTAATTAAAAATAAATATGCACAAATGGTGCTTAAGTGAGATGAATTAGACTTAATAAAATAGAAAACTAGTCAAAATATTAAAATTCAATAACTTCATTTTGAGAGGTAGCATAAATAAGTCAAAGGTAAATGAGCCTGTTATTATAGTAGATTGTAATATGAAGACTTCCAGAGCCACATTATGGTAAATCCCAGTTTTATTTCCTATATTGTATAAATGGGAAAATGGGTCTGCATGCTGAAGTAAGAAAGAAGCATTTTTTATTGGCATGACATTTAATGTCATTTGATGTAAAAATAAAACATATCACTGTTTTCTGACTGCTGAAACTGGTGACTGTACTGGGAGGGATTGACAGCTCAAGGGAGAAAATATGCCTAGGCTTTGGACAGTATGGGGAAAAAATATGTTTCACAAACATTCTGTGCTCATTAGGATTCCAGCTATATAACAGCCGATTAACAGGAGTATTTGCTTGCAAACCAAAATATCATATTTCCAGTCCTCCAGGCAAAGAGACTGTAACAGCGACCAAAGTTAAGGCCTTTCCAAACACCAGCGTGTCCTCCAAAAAATCCTTGTGTGGTTTAAATTGTTTGTTCTGGTTTCCTTTAGACTCCATAATATCAAGAATTAATCAAAACCTGGTAATCATTAAGGATAATGAGAGGTCACTTACTGATGCTAGCAACAACCTGTCAAAAGGACATTTTAACATTGACAGGTTTCATTTCCATTTCTAAATCTATGGGAGCAGCTACAAGACAGTGCTGGTTTACTGTTTGTCATTGAAATGATTTTATAGCTATTGATGTATTCCACATTTTGTGTAAAAGAATTGCAGAGTAGAAAGGATTAAGTAATAGAATTGAATAATAATAATTCTGTATGAAAAAAGGAGAAAGAAAATCATGTGCAATTACTGGAAATAAAAATAGGATTTAATAATACCAGATTGGATACAACCATAAATGGTTTAAAAAATTAAGCAAAGAATAGGAAAATAGTTAAAATATATATGATAAAATAATATCTTTCATTACAGATAAAATGCAACACAAACTCTGGTTTCACAAGGATTTATGTAAACAGAGACATCTGAGTTCTCACATAGAACTCTTTATTCATTTGGCACATTATACAAAATCAGGAGTACCTGTTCACAGGGATCTGGGACCCCTTTAACCTAAGGGAAAAAAAAAGCAGATATATTATTGCAAAAGAACAATCAAAAGTTATAATCGTTGCATGGCTTTCATAGACTGCAAAAACTACCTCTGCTCCATAGTCCTTTACCACTCCTATAACTCTGTCATTCTTCTTGACAAGCCTCATACTGCTCCTGACTATCCTGTATTTCTAGTGCCCACACGAAACTTGAGCAGTGAATAATAGACAGAGGACTGTATGAAGCTTGGGATGCACTCAACAAAATCCCTGAAACATGCCCCTGTCTCAGGTAAGCAGCACACCTCTTACACATGACGTTAGCAAGTAGGCGTAGGCACACAGTTTGTGGTAATTGGGAGTGGGGCTGCAGCCAAGCCTCAAACCTCATGGCTACAGCTGTGAAAAGCAGGTGAACAGCATTGGAGGTAATGAGACCTGGAGTGCCCAGGTGCACTGAGCCTCATCCTCAATGGGCTACAGCTGCAGGGCAGGTGAGCAGCATTGGAGGTAATGACACATGCAGTGCCCAGGTGCACTGACCAATCACAAGAGAGAACAGAAGACACACAGGTATAAAGCGTGTAAGACAAAGGATATAAAAGGTTGGACTAAGAATGAGGTGAGGTGATGTTTGAAGCCTTCTGGTGTGGTCTGGGGTTATTCTGTATGGGCTGAAGCCTTTTAAAGTCGTGTGTTGATATTTGGTGAATTGTGGCTGTCTCAACTGTGGCATGTGCTGAGACAGGTATGTGCCTCTGTGACTTTCGGAAGACAGTTCCCTGCTACTATCACTCTAATGATAAAACTGAAATAGAGCTATTTATGTGTTTATATAACTCCATCGATCAGTGGTTTCATTGATTGTGAAACCCACTGACAGTTCCCATACCACCAATCCTCACACAGTTATCTGCTGAATGTCCTGCCTACTAACACTTTTCATTCTTTCTCTGCATGGAAACATCAGAAATGGTTTTCATTTACCAAATTTTCATCGAACAAATTCTCTACTTTCTTGGACTGTAAAAATATTTGATATTGTGGAACAAGCAAAAGCTAATGAGAAATGAAACCCCAAAAGAAATATCAACCACTTTGCAATTAATGATAACAAAAAGTTCTGAATGTAGTTTTTTGCAGGTATCATTCTTCCTCTGAGCAACTGTGTTGAGACAGATTTACAGATACTGATAAGTGCATGAATTTGGAGAGATCACATACAGGGGCATTATTTCAAAGTAATATATATGTATGCATTAAAAAAGAAAACAGTATTTTAGAATATTGGGTGAGAAGAGAGTAAAACTTAAGATCATAATAACAATAGCATCAATAGCAATAATGATAGTAATAATAACTACCAGTTATTTGTAGAAACAGTGAACATTAAACTGAACTTGAGAAAAAATACCTTCAAATGAGCTTTCACAGTCAATAGAGTCTCCTATGGGAAATGTAGTGCGTTATTTCTCTTGAACATTTAAAACTAAATCAGGCAAAACTCTATTGAAAATTTGACAACGGGTAATTATGAATCACCAGACTGATGAACCATTTGACATAATACATCTTCTCCTCTAGTTAAATTATATTATTCTGTTGCTTAAATTATGTTCCTTCTCATTTCTAAGCAGAATTTTTTTCTTGTAATGAGTGTTTTATTCACAATTAAGATGCCAATCATTTCTGTTTGAAATGGCAGCTTTTCTTATGAAGTCACATTTTTTCATTTATGTATTTGGACTTGACTGAAAATAGCTTTTATCAGTCTATTCATTCTGTAAGGCTCAGCAGACATGAATTTACAGTGCTGTATTATGCATGTGTTTAATAGAAGTCACTATTAAGTATGCCATTTGACAGTCATACCTGCATTTGAAGCAAAGTGTTAGATATTTGTCAGTTTAAAGGAGGATTACAAAAAAAATTTTTCTTTTTGTTGGTCCTTTTGTGCGTTTTAGTAAATCATGAAATGGGCATTAACTATTTGTATGGTTTAGAGATAATACTAAGTCATCAAATCAAAATAACTGCAATCTGGTTTTGTTCTCACAAAATCTATATAATATACTATTAATATTTTTTTTAAGAAAGATTCAGATTTCAGTGAAGTAGCAAAAGCTCTTCAGGAACAAAAGTTACTCTCAATACATTGAGAACAATAAATGACTGTTGGCTCACTCCAGCCAAAAACTGAGCTCAAAGTTTTGATTTTTCATTGCATAGATAACTTCTGAAACATGAAGTCAACTGACTAAATTGGATCTTTGTGGATGGGGATTCATCTTCCTGGAGTTTAAATATTTTCAGTGCATATTCTACATTTAAAGCAATGGCTCTTTTTCATTTTAGATTTGTCTAATCTACTTTAGGATGAGAGGACTGGTATTTAGTTTGATTGACTATAAAAATCAAGTAAGGTAATAAGTTCTGGAATTTATATTGAAAGTAGCTGAAATTTAGTGAGAAAGTAGAAAACAAGTAGTCAGATCTAAAAATGTTCTTCCTGTGTTTTGTTATAAATCTGGAACATGTATCAGGAGATTAGCCTTAGTATAACAGGCAAAAAGGGATATTGAGAGGTTTCTGGTCCAACCTCCTGGTAACTGCAGGACAGCTGTGAGATTACATCAGGTTTCTCAGGCCCCAGTTTAATCACAGCTAGGAATCCTTCAAAGCTGGATACTGCACAATATTTCTGGGCAATTTATTCAATTGGCAATGGGGGAAAAGATGCTCCTTATATGCAATGTAAACCTGACTCATTCAGATTTATGCCCTTTGTCTCAGCTATTCTTCTCATACACTGCTGTGAGGAGCCTGGCTCCATCCTCTTGATAACCTCCCTGTAGGTAATGGCAGGAATTCTGTGAGGTCCCACCACAGAGTCTCTTCTCTGAGCTGAACCAGCTTCTCTCTCACAGAATCTTCTCATGGACGAGTGTCTCACCCTGACCAACCTGCCCTCTATCTGATAAACTTGCTCCACTTTGCCAATGTCTTTCCTGGAATGGGGGGGGTCCCAAAGTAGTCAGGATTTTCTAAATATGATCTGAGTGCTGAATGCAGGAAATAAGCCCCTCCTGTTTTCTGCAACCTAGGCTCCTGCTAATACACTCCTGGAGACTGTGGGCTACTTCTACAGCCAGGCCACATTGCTGGCTAACATTCAGTCGCTGCCTGCCAAGGATTCCCAAAAGCCTTTTCCACTATGTGGGTCACTAGCCTTTCCCCAGTCTGTATTGATGTCAGGGGATCTTCTGCCCCAGGGATGGGACTTTCTGTGCTTGTTGAATTTCATTAATTTCTCTCTCCTCTCTGTCCTGAAAGATAGCTCTGCCCTGAAGCATAAGAATCCTCCAAGATCCATATCACACGCAAACTTGCTGATAGCACACTGTCATCCCCTGCAGGTCACTGATAGAGATGCTGAACAGGACAGGCCCTAGTACAGGCTTCTGCAGCATCCTCTGACTACTGCAGGATCCTAGCAGAGTGCAAACCATTAATGATTATCTGCTCAGCCTAATCATCTAACCAGGTCTTTCTGAGCTTTCCCATCCATGCTATAGCATCCTAAACATTGTGGGAGGTTGTGTTGAAAGGCTTGATTTTTCAAACTACACCTTCTCCACTCCCTTCACCCAAAAAATTCAGTCATTTTGTCTTAAGAGGCAGTCAGGTCACCCAGACTTATCCTTGGAAAATCCATACAAATTCTTCCCAATCATTTCCTTCTTTGTTGCCACAATGTGTGTTTGAAGAGGCTTCAACCTTCAAGATTCTTCCAGGAAACAAAGTGAAGCTACAGAGGGCAGTGTAAGAACAAGCAAGAGAATTGTTTTACATCTCTGTCTCTTAGATATACCATATCTACATCTGATCTAGAAATTTTTACAGCCAAGGCCTAGAAACAGAAACTCCAGGTGATTGATTGTTTACTTTGCAATGCCTTAGAAGCAGATAAACTCCTCTCCAGAGCTTTCTATTACTCTCTGTTGAATAGAAAAAGACTTCATGTTGTCTGTGTAAGGCAGCTGGTGTGGGATGTATTTCATAGACTGTCAAAAGTAAGACTGGCCTTGTCTCCCTGATTATACCAAATGAAAATTTAAGAAATCAGTATCGTTTTTCTCATGTAGGGGTATTGTGACATATAAGATGCCCTAGGGTATGTGGTTATTCGTATAAGGCAGGACTTATTTTTGTATTTGTATCCCTCTCATGTGGCAGTTGATGGCCAAGATACCCCAAGGCATCTCAAAAAATAATAAACAACAAAGTCTAGAAAATGAAAGGAGTCACTAATCAAAAATTAAAGGATCCAGAGAGCCATTAACTTAGTCTAAAATTGAAAATTCTATATGCAGACATTGACATTTAAATTTCTAAAGTCTGAAGATGCTTTTCCACTCTAATTTTCTTATGTCAAAGTCAAAGCAGAGGTATCTCAACTATAGAAATCCTAAGGGCCATTCATGTCCCACATCAACCCTCAATACTTCTAACCATGACCTATTGCTGAAAGTAATATATCATAAAATGTTGATCTTGAGATAAAAGTCTTCCCCTTAATTCTCCCTCATTTGAAGGATCAAACTGACAATTACCTGAATCCACTAGATGGGTAAAACCATAATTTTTTGAAACGCAAAAATGGAAGATGTCATATAAAATCACAGTCATAGAATATCCGGAGTTGGAAGGAACTCAGAAGGATCATCAAGTCCAACTCCTGACCTTGAACAGCACCATCCCCAAGAGTCACACCAAATGCTCGAGAGTGTTATCCAAATGTTTGAATTCTGTCAGGCTTGGTGCTGTGACCTCTTCCCTGGGGAGCCTGTTCAACGACCCTCCGGGTGAAGAACTTCGTCCTGCCATACAACCTAAACCTCCCCTGACACTTCAGGCCATTACCTCACATTCTGTTGCTGGTAACCAGAGAAAAGAGATCAGTGCCTGCCCCTCCTCTTCCCCTCACAAGGAAGTTGCAGACTGCAACCAGGTCTCCTCTCAGTCTCCTCTTCTCCAGACTGAACAGACCAAAAGACCTCAGCCGCTCCTCATATGGATTCCCCTCAAGGCCATTCACCATCTCTGTTTTGTCTTGGATGCTCCCTAATAGCTTAATGTCTTATTCTGAAAGCCAAAGCTGCCCCCACCACTCGAGGCGAGGCCACCCCAGTGCAGAGCAGAGTGGGACAATCCCCTCCCTTGCCAGGCTGTGGTGCTGTGCCAGATACACCCCAGGACACAGATGGCCCTCCTGGCTTTGTGGCAGTTTGCATTTGTTTACTAGAGAACTGGACAGGGGTTTAAGACTGACAAACAAGTAGAGCAGCCTTCAGATCATCAACCAAAGTAATGCTGCTCTTAAAATGAAAAAAAAATAAAATCTCCTTAATTTTGGTGTTTACTGTAGGGTTGGTTTTTTTTTTTTTTTGTTTTGTTTTTTTAATTTATTTTTATTTTTTCAAATAATGCTTTTGTGTAGTCTAAATTGTGGAGTTGCTAAGAATTATTTGTAACAAGCAAAAAATATTTCAAGCAAGTGTGATTTTAAAAAAAGTCATAAAAAGTAGACATGAGGAGGTATGTTCCTGAGATGTTATTGTTCTCCTAGAGAGGGTGGATATGAGCTTTTTTCCTTTTCTTCCTTTTTTTTTTTTTTTAACGATTTGGAAAAATGATTTAACAACATATTTTCCAGCTTATTGTAGACAGCAAAATCAATTAATCATAAGGCATCCTGAACAGAAGAGATTTATGGATCAGCATTTCTTGGGCTATGGTGGCCTAGAAAAAGCTGATATGACTGATGTGGAAGAAAACCTGTTATCAGAACAGTATCAATCTTTATGAATTTAGCTCCACATCATGCAATATATCAGTTTATTCTGAATCTTAGCTTGAGCAAGCCTAAGTCACACTTCATATCTATGACAGAAAGTATGGAAGGCTGTTCCTTTATATTCTAGATTTCCCTGAAGTAATGAGTAAGCATGCTGGACAGAGCCCTTACCACAAGACCTGAAGAAAACAAAGTATGATGGGGTGAAATAGAAAATTGTTCTACAACAACTAGTGAAAAGAGACAAATCTGTAGGAGTAGATAGCAAGCTTCATATTGAAAGAGATTCATCAGTGGAATGCCATGAGAGTGTTTGGGTGCTGAGTATGGGTATATCTGGCAAAATATGCATTTTATAACTAATGATTGGGAAGAGGACTACTAAAGACAAAACTTATGTATTTTGTCAAAGGCTAAAGAGTTACTGAAGGATTTAATACTAAGAATTTATCAGAAAATAGAACGGAGACAAAATATTGTAAATATAATTCCCAAGAAATTCATATTAAAAAATATAATCCAGTTTTCTTGGACATCCATTGAGGAGCTCTAAATGGGGCTTTGCGACCAAAAAAACCACCAAAATTTTATCCAGGAAAAAAGGAAAACAAAATATATTAATATGGCTATGTTGGTACATAATAAAATGTATGCAGTTCTGACCCTCTACCTTGACTAGAACCCAAAAGGTATGAAAAGATATGAAAAAATATAAAGACTAGCAAAGATGAAAACAGACTTGGAAATGCTTCTGTAAAAACAGCAATTAGTGTAGAACTCTTAACCCTGAAAAATAACAATTGTGGAATCCATAAAAGCCCAAACAAAATGTTGCCATTCATTTTCTGGTTAAAAAAAAAAAAGATTAGTTTCTATCAAGCAGAACATACATCCCTTATCATAAATACTGTATGTCCTGGTATTCGTTAGGGATTTATTTTAGTAGTATGGTACAGCATAGTCACATCAAACATTTGTTGCTTTCACAAAGTTGGTTTCCTAGAGATAAAATAATTGCCTTCCATACTGCTGCACTGTCTAGCATAGGGATGTACTTACATACTAAGTAAAACTGCTAAGAATTAATTTGGTAAGTGACAAGGGCTGAGGGAAAGGCTGAGAGAAGTTCTTTGTGCCTTCTTTGCTTCAGCCTTTGCTAGCCAGACCAGCTGTTTACTGGGCGCACAGACCTCTGAGCTAGAAGATAGGGACGGGGGCAGAATGGAGCTCCCAACACAAATGTGGGTGGGGTTGTTGATCTGGAGGGTAGGAATGCTCTGCAGAGGGATCTGGACAAGTAGGATCTATGGGCTGAGGCAATGGTGTGAGGTTGAACATGACAAAGCACAGGATCCTGCACTAGGGTCCAAACAACTTCATGCTATGGACCTAGGAATGGGTGGCTGGAGGTGGTTGAGTCACCATCCCTGGAGGTATTTAAAAGACTTGTGGATGTGGCACTTAGGGACATGGTTTACTGGTGGTTTTGGACAACCGTTTGACTTGATCTTAAAGGTCTTTCCAACCTAAACAATTCTTTGATTCAATGTGGCAAGGTCAGCTGCAAATATAAGAAAATCACAGCAACACAGAAGGAACAAATAAGTAACAGAATACTCCAAAATTTTATTCTGTACAATTTTAGGTATGTATCTTACACACTTCATTTCATATTTCTATCAGGTGAGAATCACCACTGACATGGATATATTACATTGCACGCAAGAGATTTACGAGGGGCACAAGAGAGCTGCTTTCTGACCCAAAAATAAGGGGAACATAAGTCTCTCCTATTAAAATGTCCTCCAAAGTCATTCTCATGCTGAAAACATAAAACAAAGTCTGATATATTTTTTGTCACTAAAAGTACTTTTAGAAGCTATGAGTCACTATACTTTACTTGGAAAAAAAAATTGCCTTCAGTTCACATAACTTCTCTTTCATGTGTTTCTTACAGAAAACTCATACAAATGAATAATAATTTTAAAAAGTAGCAAAAATTAATTTTCTTCTAAAAAATCTCTTTATAATTGGAAAAGGGAATTAGACTCAAACTTTTCTAAAAACCAGTATATATATTTATAACAAACTGACTTTCAACATAGATGGGTCTTTTTTACAAGACCTTTAACAGAAATATTACTGCAAAGCAGACCTCACAACTTACCTAAATAATGATAACAAAACCAAATTCTGTTAGAATTAATTCATATTTTACTTGTTTGACTGAGAAAAACTATGTAGGAACTGATTTATTAGAGAACAATTATTAAATATTCTATTAATTTGTGATAGGTCTGTATCTCTGCGTTCTCACTGTAATTATTTTTGAAAACTTAATATCTTTTTCATTTCCTTTAGAAAGTAGAATCTTAAAAAGCTCCTGAAGAAAGGGCCTCTAGTAGACCATACTATCACAACAAGAAATGTTACTGCAAAATTTTCTAAAGACTGAAATGCAGATGAAGACATCTAAAAGCTTGTAATTTTCTGAATGTCTCTATTAAATAAAACAAGGCACAACAACACAATCTTCTGATAATTTCGTATTTAAAAACACACTTGCATATTGTTTAATAGTTTCACATAATTGTATTTTTCTATCTCTGATCTTGAAATCTACTTAATATTCTTTCAAAACAACACAAATCATACTGCAAGATGTTGAATTCCACTTCAGCTAGGTAATCCTGCAATTTACATCAGCCAAGTTCTATCTATTTCTCTCTTTTTTTCAGTGATGGTTTGGGATTTTGTTGTTTGGTTTTTTCCCCTACTTTCTTGTTATTTAAGACTACTGAATTTTTGCAAATAAAATTGGCTGTGTTGACACAGTGGAAAAACCCTTATCTTTTCTCAAATAATAACATAAATTGTTCAGCTAGTTATTAGTATTTCTATATTTCTGAGAAATCCAAGACACCCAAGGCTGCAAAAGCAATTGAATAATTTAATCAGTAGCATTTAATGTACTGCTTTGGCATTCTTTAAAATGAATTTATTTCCCACACAATTGCAAATTCTCATGGCTCTACAGATTATTCAACAGTATCTGTAAAGAAAAAGCTGAATCTAAAGTAGCAGCTGCTTTTTTGTAGCCTTTTAATAATTACTAGGAAATGTATGAAGCTTTTTCAAATATAGTAGTAAAGTTCACAAGACAATCCATGTCTTTGTAACTAAAGGCATGCTAGATAAATCCCTAGTCCTCCAGCTAGAAAGTAATAGAATTTCTTGTGTCTGCAGTCATCAGTTAAGGTCTATCAGGGTGGACTGGCCATATTCAACTACAAAGAACTTTCCCAGCGAGTCTCTGTACCCTCAGGAGCTATCATCACTTTTTTAGTACTTTTTCAGTTAAGTGCTATATCACAACTCACTAGGACAATACACCAAAAAGTGTACATTATATATCCTGAAATGACATTTGAGAGCATGTAGTATTTTTTCAGGGTACATATTTTGCTAATCTGCATGGTAAAGGGAATAATTTGGGCTAGTTTTTCCATTTTGTTTACATGGAGGGTAATTACATGAAGCTGGGGAATTAACTTTCCTGAGATCTGCAGTTGTGTTGTGTCTTCAAGATAATGTGATTCTTCATTAAAAATGACAGCTTAAGAGCATATAAGCATGCACTGCAACTGACTGGGAAATGAGAACCCAAGAACAGACTCCAGATACACATTACCTGATGGTATGGAAACCCACAGAATATTTTAAAATTCTTTTATGAAATATTAAATTATTAATAAATAAGTAAATGTTATTTTCTTTAAACACTATGAAATTATATATAATTTCAATTAAATTATTTAGACTATTTTTATTATGTTGGATTTTCCTGTACTTTTCCAATCTTTTAAGTTTCACCCTACAGAAGTAGGATATCAAAGCATCCTGAGACTAATTGATAGATTTCATAATTTATGTTTGAAAATATTTATATTTCTGGGATTAATACTCATAATTATAGAAAGCAAGATTGTATTTCTGAATTGGGTTGAGAAAACTCAGCAAGAAAATCTCACAATGGTATATCATGAAAGTATATTTTATTTTTTAAATATGTTGAGTAAAATTTAGCAAACTTCTTCATTGCAAGATTAGACATTATGTAGTGTTTTAATTATGTCACCATTTCCTCTGGCAATACTGTATTAAAATTTTAAATAACCAAAGGGGTTTTTTCCCTTCTGTTTGCTTAAATAAACAGCCATCGGGAATTTCTACGAGCTTCATCATTATCACTTTCATTCTGTGAAGTAAAATTATTATTCAGCACAGCAGGAGATGTAGAGCAGGAAAACTTCTGAAGGCTTCTCCTCAAAGAATGAAAAACATTCAGCATACCTTGCAGTCATTTAATCAATTACAGTGCTAGCTACATTGCCAAATGCCTTTTGAAAATAGAGAAATAGGCACCTTAGAAAGACATGACAGAAAACTTAGTGCTTAAACATGATCAGATTTCTTCACCCACTGAAAAGCTATACCTCAGACTGATAAGGGTGAAAATTAGTTTATAAATTTAGATCAGCCTGACTATTATAGATAAAACCTGCAAAAGTAGCACAGCACATAAGACAACCCTCAGAATGATTGGAAAGTATGCATCAGTATTTGCTTACCTGGAACTTTCGTGTACGTTTTTTGACGAAAAGTACTCTAGAGAAGGACTTGAAGTTACGGTGTATGCTAAATAACATGAAAGTATTAGGTTGTAGCAGTAAGTTTACACAAATGAAATCAGAAAAGAAAGTGTGAAATACATGACAAATCTGAGTCATTCAAACATTATGGTGCAGCTATGAGATCTTTCTGAATTTTCTTATTCTATGCTTAGATTATACATAGATTCAAGGATATTTTACATGCAGTGTGTCACATGTGTGTGCTTTTTTCCTAAGCACCACAGTGAAATGGACAGCATGAATTGACTTGCACTCATGGAAGGAAAAAAAAAAACAAGCTGAAACTTAAAATGCTGTGCAGCTCTTAACCATTTGCTTGACATCTGCAGCTGCTTGGAATTCACAGATCTGCAGGGAGCCTCTCAGAGATGTAAGGATCTTCTTCAGTGCTTTTCATTTTATCATGACAAAAGAACAGGCTGAACAGATATTGCCTGTGTATATTTAACAGACTCAACAGAAGTACAGCTTACTTTAAATGTGATGACAGAAGATTGTCTCACCCAGCTGGGGTATGCGCATCTGAAGGGCAGATAACTTATGCCCCTCAAAGACTGTCATTTCTGTCTTCACTGCTTTTTTGGATAAAGGGTGGCAATCTATACATCTCTAAGGTACACCTTGCTTTACTTGTTGAAATAATCTCTTCATGTGGTTTGGAATATTATTAGTATCCCTATGCAATATTCACTATAGCTACATCTGTACTGATAAATGAAGTGAACCAAAGGGGCACACACTCCCCTCACAGTCTGGCGGATCAGAGTGGTTTCCAGACATATTTCTCAGGTAATCTCTAAAGTCAGATGATCAACTACTGGACATTTGGCCCTGAGTCCTCTCAGACTTGTGGCATTCCTGGAACCCTAAGGCATAACTTCTTCAGTTTAAAATGTCTAAAATAAAGTAACACATTTCCTCCCTTCCTTGCTGCCTTCCTACTTCATCTCTGTCTGCTCATCTGCCTGTCTTTCTGCCCACCTTTCCTTTCATCTTTCTTGCTCTCCATCTGTTTTTCCTTCAATCTTTCTTTCTTGTCTTTTTTTCTTTCTGTCTTCATCTGACTGTCTGTTACCCTTCCTTCTCTTCTTCATTTTCTCTAGCCACTTGCTTTTCCTTGCCTTCTTTCTGCACAGCATTCTTACTTGAGACATAAATCATATATTTAGTATCCCGGGGCAGTTTCTTAGTACAAGTCCGTTTGTTTCTTTTCTCAATGACTTTTCTTAATGTAATTCTAGGAAATCGTGGGTAATATTGTAGAGACAAAAGCGCCTACACCAGGTTGGAATTCTTTTTTGCTGATTTTAGATAATACTTTTTGGTGTCAACTGCATTCTCAAAGTCACCTTTTTGTGATTTGTTTTGTCTTGAAGAAAACTACCGTGCATGCAACATGGATGATAGATTGACATCATCAAGAAAAACAATTATAATGAAGAAATTTGACAGTGAATATATGTCTGTTGTCCCACCTTCATTTCCTGTAAGCAGAGTGTGATGTTGTCAGCTGGGGCATTTACACTGCTAATACACTGCAATTCTAGTTTTTCTTTCATAGAATCTGGAACAGCGGAAAGAGAAAAGGAGAATGAAAATGAGGAGTCAGGACATTACCAGCCAGTGGAAACACGTAATCCCAAACACCTGGAATTCCTGTTTGGTTTGGTATTTTTTGTACTTCAAGGTGAATTTAATGCACAAAACAGATTTACAAAGACTATACTTTTTTTTTCTTCTTTCCTACCAATAAAATCTTTGCTAGTAAATATCAAGTTGCTGCCTGAGGTAAGTATCTGAGATTTCAGCAAACATTAGAGGACCCAGAAGTAAGGGTAAACATCATCCCAACATTTCTGGCTAAGTTGTGAGGTTTTCTGAATTATTTGATTTGTTTCTGAACATATCCCACAGGTAAAGTAGGGCTCAGGCATCTCAGCAGGAAAGATAGTGTAATATATTCACCCTGGATCATTAAAACTTTGAAACAGTGTATTCTTTTACCCACTCTTGTTCAGGGATTAGAAAATATATTATCACTTCTGCAGATTCCAAGCACTGTAGCTACTGTTCTATTCATACCTTGAAGCTTTCTGTCCCTGAGGATACCTTCTTTACGGAAACTATTGATTTTTTCCTTCTGATGTACAGTCACTCACAAAGTATTCCAGTCGTCTGTTTGCCTGCGTGACTTTTATGAAGGGAACCATTGATTTTATCTTTTTTTGTAATAGGTTTTTAAAATAGTTCTTTTAAAAGTTACCTTTCTTCCTCTTCTGTGTCAGTAAAAAGAAGAAAAGTAAAGAATATAGAAAGGAACTGTGTTGTCATTGAATTTATGATGTATGTGGGATCCATATATAAAGACTTTATAAAGCTGTTACACAAATTGGCTGCAGGTCTCTGGAAAACAGCTTATTTTGTGAGGAAAATATTCTCTATAAATAAAACTGAAGTTAATAGTTTGCAGGTATTCTTTTTTTTTTATTTGTAGCTTTTGTAATGGCATAAATAAAAAAAACCTTTTGTATAGTTAGGACTTGCTCACTATAAATTTCTATAAGTGAAGTTTTACATCAAGATTCTTTTTAGATAAAAATCAGAACTGTAGGCTTGTGTTCAATTTTAAGTCAGGCAAACCACAATCTTTTTTTTCTTGTGGGATTTTTTCCCAACTCTCTAGAATGCCTCTTTAGAGCCAGTGATAGCACATTTGTTCTATTGATTTTATTCTCTCCTGACACGGATTAGCGTCTTCTGAAAAGACTTTACGTGTACACACTATTTTGTGTACCAAAATAAAGAAAGGCTTTTATGTAATGATTTATTAGTTACTTTCTTACATGTGCATGTGTCTACATGGATGACTTAAATTGTACGAATTACTTTTGCTGATGTATACAGACCTGATAGTTTAGCATTATTTTTGGTTATGAGAGAAGAGAAAGGATGAAAAGTCAGCGTTGTCATGTTTCAGAATCAAACCTCAAAGAGTAGGCAGATCCTTTTATGATAAGATAAGCTCCTTTTATGCTTATCTCTAAGAGTTTTCAAAAAAAAAAAAGTAGAGGTTTTATATATGCACATTTACAGTATTAAAAAATTGTTAGTTATACATTGTAAATATTTGGCTATCCACTCCAAAATGCTATAATAAACTTTAAAACAAGTAAAAATATCACCATGATTTTTTTTAGAGGATTGTAATTTTAGATTATTTAGATTAATTATTGTGCTGCAGCAGATTACTATAATTTACATTACAAGGCACTGACACCTAATACAACATTGTATTATAGCACAGATAATTTGCATAAATTGCCATGAACAGTATTCTTTTTTGGAATTGTATTCCTTATTCTGTTAATGACAATGAGAGTTTTCACATAATTTGCAGAGACATAAGAGTTTCATTCAGCAGTTTGAGCCACTGCTTGTTTATCCATGGACTGTGAAAGTGATCTGAAAATTCTGTTGCAGAGATGCATATGACTCAGATAGTATTCCAGTTTGTTTGAAGAAACTGGTAAGTGTTCATATCTTCTGTCCATGTCACAGTTTAAACTTTAACTGCAAAAAGTGAACTTAACTAGTCGCACAGAATTGAGGATTTTTTTCTTACTTACCTGACACTTTTATATGAGAATAGAATCACAGAAATAGATTCGGAAATCCTTTAAAGTTCATGCAAAGAAAGGGTGAAATACTAATGAATGGATAATTTAAGTACAGGTATTTAGTCTGCTTAAAAAGTACTTAACTTGCAAATAGTCAAAGGAAAGTAGTCAAAGTAGTCAAAGGAAAGAGGCAGGTGTCTTTGATGGTATTTAATCGAAAACCTTCCTTCCTGCTTGATTCTTACTTTTTTTTTTGTTCCCTAGGTTAGACACTTAGGGTTAAGGGATATGGATTTTTATAGCGGATATTGAGTTAATTACAAATTTTTATCCACATGAAGCACTATTTCCACCCTTAAATATTCTAACTGAAACATATATGAGATGTCATAGTAGAAACAGTAGAGTAAATGCTAGTTTTCCTCTGGGAGAAACAATTGGATTGATATGGGTATGCAGTATTTTCTCTTCCTTTTTTTTTTTTTTTTGGTACTAATAATTCAGAAAGGTTAAATATACATAATTTGTCCTGTTTGTTTCAATGAAATTGTACACAGGTTTGAATCTACTGGAGACTTTTCTGTTTTTTTCACAGTTTGTCACCGCTTTTCAAGAGACTTCAAAATAGATTAATAACATCCTACAAAGTTATGAGCGAAAGAAGTGACTGAATTTGTTTTAAAAGCCATGAACTGTGGAAATTCATCTCGGAAAGACAGCTACCTGCACATTATATAGAAAGAGGCTAAAGTAATTTGCAAAAAGGCAATCAGAAACTCTTCAGTGAAATAAGCCCTACAGAGAATTCTTCAAGCCATAAAGACAACAGTAATTTAACACAATTCAGAGTAGAAAGGCCCTGCTGTTCAAGTTATTGTCTATCTAAAGTTATTTTAAATTGCAGCCTGTGTGGACTGTAGCCTTCTTAAAGATCCAGAGTCCTAACACACTGGGAGTTCTTGTGAAAATGCACATTGCAAGAGATGCAGAAATAGCTGCGTTTAACAAAGTTGACAAATTAGAAAAGCATATAATCAAAAACTGAAAAGAAAGGGAAAAAAAAATCAGACCCCTGCTTCTAGTTTATTTATGCCTCAAAAGGCTTCAACTTCACCTGTTAGGTATCTTTTTATAAGTGCTGTATCAGTGCTATAGGGTTATTAATCTCTCTTTTCACTAATGAGAATTGTTGAGGTCATTTGGTCCAAAATCTTCACTGAATTGTAGAAAGGCTTCCTTTCACAGAATATGAAATGAATGTCCATGAAAATAAACAGGTGATGAACAATTTACCTGATGATTTAGGTTAAAGACCTGTATGCCATTCACCTGCCATGTAGATAAATGAAAAATAGGTGGATGGTTAAAACAGCAGGTCTTCATACTCACAGTGAACATTGCATAAAAGCAGAGTTCCATCCTGAATTTTAGGACATGCTCATCCAAATTGCTGTGTGATTAGGGAATAATCACACAAAAGGCTTAAATATTTGCTCAACTTTCAGTGTGAAAATATTTACTACTGACTGGAAAAAGATGGAGATACATTAAATGATGAAAAGGCCATAGTAAAACGAACCTAATGACTGAGTTCTAAAAATTATTTTTTTGTCCTTAAAATTAAATTGTATTTTATTATAAAAATAGTACATACCCTTCACTATGAGAAAGACACATAACTTTCTTTTAACTAGATAGCTCCATTAAGTGTTTTCCACCTAAAAATAAAGGGGCATGTCTCGCAACAGTTTAACAGTTTTTTTCTCATTGAATAACAGCTAAAAAAGACAGAATTAAATAGATTAGATGCCTTTTTTGTAGTTTGTTCCTTGAGCATTAATTTTATGTAACATGGCTTATACCTTGTCTCTGTTTCTTCATTACTTTGGCTTCTTCTGCCTTGTGGGTTCAAACGAAGTTTTTTCACACTATGCTCTGCACACTTAGTATTTTATTTTAATTTCTCAATATTTTGCAGAAAAATCCCATTTTTCTTCTTTGATTCCTACTTTTCTGACTGCAAAATATATGTGCACATGGAAGAGTTTCTTCCAGCAGACTTTGTGAAGGTGGAGCTGGGATATCCTGAAAGGAAATACAAGGTAATTTTTCTAGCATGATTTGTCTCTGCCAAGGAGAAAAACTGAAAACTACTATGTTCTCATCTTAATGTGATCTTTTCCTAATGTTGCATCCTTCAAATCAAATATATTGGAGTTTTTAGAGTGGATGTAGCCTTGCAAGATGTGGTAGATTTATTATTATATTTTTATAGAAGGAAGAAAAAGCTGTTTACAAATGGTAATCAAAAACTCTCCAATTAAATAAGCACTACAGATAATTCTTTGAATCAATAAGACAAAGATAATTTAGAGCAGTTCATGACAGAAAGATCCTAGTGAGGAAATTATTGTCTATCAAAAGTAATTTTAAACTGTAGCCTGTATGTATTGTAACCTTGTGAAAGATCTGGAGGCATAACACATTGGGAATTCAGAGCATTTTCTAGTTTTTCCATGACTGAGGATTCACTGGTGCTCCTTCATGGCATGATATGTTATTTGAGGCCTTAGTGTACCCAAGGGACATAAAAATCTGTTATTAAATCTTCAAGAGAAATGTTCACTTGAGGCAGTTTGAGGAGGCAGAAGGGATGATGCAATGGCTTCAGCAGAAACTGCATAACCTACACAACCTCCTCCATACCCTAATCTCCGGTTGTTTTCTCTCTGAAAAATTGAATTTTCTGGATTTCTCTATGTTTCCATTTCTACTTCAACGCCAGGGTAGCACAAGTTTTCTCCTCCCAAAGTTAGAAAAATGGTAACAGTAACAGATTCACTGAAAGGAAACAACGTATAATGCAATACACAGACATTAAATTAATGCCCAGTTCTTTATCTGAGAGACGTCAGATAATGTTCTCTAGACTGCTGATAGATGAGAATTCTGTCCCTTTTCTAGACATATAGATGAAGATATGAAAAGTGATGCTTTTAAATATCTTAGCTGTATGGAAACCAGTTTGTACATGACAGTTCCAAGTCCTTTTTCTTAGTGGCTATATCACTGGTGTTCTCATCAGTGGGGGCTGGACAAGAGGGCTGAAAGGTCCTGAGGAGGTCACTTTAGCCACCACTCTCTTTCCAAGAAGTTTGCTATGTAGTTTCACTCCAATAAATTTTGTCTTTAGTCATTGTGACAACAACAAGTGATGGCCAGGTGTTTGAGTGAAGTCTCTTTGGGTGCACACACACCCACCCTGGCCCTTCCTGCCACCTCTAATGGGAAATGTGATTCCTTCTAAGATGAGAACACCCTCTGGCGATGGCACAAAAAACTCTCTGGCCACGGTCTTGCAGGTTATTACCTCCTTGTCTTTAAAGAAGTCCTGCTGTGTCACCAAAACTTTAGACATTTCTTGCATGTCCTCAAAAAGGGTTAATTTAAATACATTTTAAAGGTTACTGATCTATTTCAAATCTGCAAATGCAAGAACTCTTTAACCACAGACAGGATTCTTTAGTAGTTCTTTATTTTCCCTTTTGAGAAAACTTTTCTCTTTTTTTACTTTTCATTTAAATGAGTGAAATCCTGTCTTTATCTAAGTAATTTTTCCTCTTGACTGTTGAAAAAATTCAAAGCTAATATGCTCTAAGTGTTCCCCAGATATAATTGAATTTTCTATTATCTTCCAAAGGTGAAGAATCAAGTGTCCATGAAATATAATATATTTGATACAGCATTATTTCTATTTGAATTGATACTTAACATTATGAAGACCTTTCCCTTGTGTAGCAAAAACTACTGTTTGATTATAATTGCCATCCTACTGTGAATAATCACTTCATTCACTCATAAATGCAATTAGAATATTCATATTTTATTAGATGTTTGATAAGTAGCACTGACTTAATTTCATATTCCTAAGGACAAAATCTGATAAATCAGACAAAAAGAGTAAATTAAGCAAGTTGTATGCAAAATAGTTTAGTACAAGTGCCAAAGTTCAAACATTAGATAGTATAATCATTACATACAATCTATATACTATTTTTCATCAATTTTTACAGTGTCCCTATAAAAAAATTATCCCAAAGAAACTTTTCTTTCTGAGGAGTAGGTATAAATAGAAATAAACCAAAAGACTAGATATTAAATACCTTTTTGTTATCTTTGTGTACGCTGTTATTTCAGAACAAAAAAAAAAAAAAATGGAGGCAATGTATAAACAGCAAATAGCCATATTGACAAATAGCAGTTCAAAAATGACAATACCGTCAATATCACTAAACTGTGTTTAATTTGTGTAAATTTTAAGATTTATTACTTAAGAGAAAGATTTATTTCAAAGGATATTTTAGGGAAGGACAAAATGTTCTGCGGGTTTTTTTGGGGAGGTTTTTGACATTTTTTCTGGGTTGTTTTTTTTTTTTTTTTGGTTGAATTTTTCTTAAATCCTGATTAAATCACCGATGTTTTTCACAATCACAACAGCTGCAGTTAAACTTTTCTCTGGGCAGATCTTATTTTTTTGAAGATAGAGTCCACATCATCTTTAAGCAATTTCTATTTTTCTGTTTAAGGATGCCAACTCAAATCACACTTCACATTACATTTCATATGCACAGCATTTCTCATAAGAATGTCACACCTCTAAGAAGAAAGCAATCTCTCAACTTGTTGCTGCAAAATTACTTTTTTCTAGGGAAAGGTGTGTTACATAGAATTCTGTAAGAGCTAGAATTCTGCTTCAGAAGCTTGATATCACTCTTCATTTCCCTTTTTGGTCATAATTGTTCCAGTCCAGAGCAGCTGAGAACATTTTGTCTTCATCTTTTTCTTTCAATAAGGAAAAATAAATAATTTTCCAAAGGATTAAAAGGATAAATGTTTTGTGGTTTAACCCCACCTGGCAACTAAGTCCTGATCAGCCACTTGCTCACTTCCCACCCTCTCCCAGTTGGGGGAGGAGAATCAGGAAAAAGGTAAAAACTCTTGGGTTGAGATAATTACAACTTAATAATTGAAAATACACCAACAAACAATAGCAACAACAGTAATGATGAAAACAACAACAGCAATACTACTACTAATAATAATAATAGTAATAAAGAATGAGAGAGGAATAAAACCCAAGAACAAATAATGCACAAAGGAGTTTTTCACCACCTGCTGACCAATGTCTGTCCCCAGGCACCTATTGGCAAACTTATGGAATATACCTTAGAGTTCTTCATCCAAGATATTTGTGAAGATGTTGAAAGACCATTGGATCTAAAAATACTTATATATAGAAACTTTATTTACTAAGATGAAAAAATACAGAAAATTACTACCTAATGTAATTTCTTTGACCCAGTTTAGATCTTTATATATCATCTGAAAACTAGGAAAAATATAAAAATCTCTATTTTTAAGCATTTCTGCTAAGCAAATTCTCTATAAATATCCCTTTACCTTAATAATATTAAAGATTTTAGAGTATAACTGGACTTTAGTAAAACATTTGATCATTCTTCCAACAGCATGCTCCTGGAGAAACTGGTTCATCATGGTGCAGACAGATGTACTCTTCAATGGGTAAAAAATTGGATGGATACCTGGGCTCAGAGTGGTAGGGACTGGATGTACATCCAGTTGGTGGCCAGTCACCAGTGGTGTTCCCCAGGTCTCAGTATTAGGGCCAGTCCCATTTTACATCTTTATCAACCTGAAGAGGGCATCAAGAGCACTCTCAGTTAATTCTCAGACAACACCAAGTTGGGTGGGAGTGTTGCTTTCCTGGAGGGTTGGAAGGCTCTGCAGAGGGACCTGGACAGGCTGGATTGATGAGTCAAGGCTGGTTGGTAGAATCACTATCCCAGGAATTGTCCAAAAAATATATGGATGTGGAACTTGGTGAAATGACTTAGTGGTGAACATGATAGTGCTCGGTTAAAGGTCTGTCTCAATGATCTTAGAGGTTTCTTTCCAACCCTAAAGATTCAGAGTGCTACTTATCTTGGAATTCCTAATTCTGTAATTCCTGAGTGAGGCATGGCATTATACTCCCCATGAGTATAATGCAAATTTAGGGTCTGATTATTTCTGCAATTATAGGTTATCAATTTCTAATTAGTAAATTTATTTTATAGATACAGGCTAGTCCTGAACTAAATTTTTCAGTTATGGGTGACATATACTACTAACCTTCTTACTATTCTGGCTTCTTCATTTTTGGTCTTCTGCCAAAATTTTCTCTCCCTTTTCTATAGACAATATTTCTGGTTTTCACTATAAAACTCTCTACCTGTTTTTATGATGTTTGTAGAATCATAGGACACCATATTCTTCAGCTGTGTTCCACATATACATTTATAATGATGTTATGAGAGAGATATATTCTGTTGAAGACTTCCAAAGGGTGATTTAATCCATCTAAATTAGCACTTCATCTGTCAGTATATTAAACATGCCCAGAATTTTTTTCTGGCACTCGGGCCAACAGCCCATATCTGTTCTGTTAATCCATCTTCACCTCAGAAAAAAATCTGGCAACACCCAAACTGAATATGGAAGATGATCCTGGTTCATATCAGCTCCTGAGCTGTGCCCAGAAATTGTCAGGCAGAATGTTACTTGCTCCAATCCAAAGCTATGCTAGGGCTTGTTCCACTTTCACCTAAAATATACATGACTAAATTACATTTCCCTAAAAAAGATCCCCTCTTCTGTCAATGTACTAACAGAGCAAATATAAGCTGGAAAAAACAGTGTTGATTTGCTTGCCTGGGAGGTGACAATGTTCAGAGTCCAGTTACTTGGATGGATAGCATATATAGCAACATGTAAAGGCTTGCTCACTGGCACCTAGACTTGGGGAAATTAGTTTCATTTCTTACCAATTTAATCAGAGTAGGATAATGAGGAATAAACCAAAATACAAAAAATACTTTCCCCTCATCCCTCCCTTCTCTCCAGGCTTAACTTCACTCCTTATTTTCTCTACCTTTTCCCCTCCAGTGGTGCAGGGGGATGAGAAATGGTATTTGTAGTCAGTTCATAACACACCTCTACTGCTCCTTCCTCTACAGGTAGAGGTCTCCTCACTTCTTTTCCTCACTTTTCCTCACTTTCTCTCACTTTTCCTCACTCCTTTGCCAATGTGTCGTCCCTCACACAGAAAAGTGTAATCTATTAACTTCTCCAATGTGAATCCTTCCTGTCAGCTACACTTCTTTAAAAACTGTTCCAGCATGGGTCCCTTCCATGTGGTGCAGCCCTACAGAACAGAGTGCTTAAGTGAGTGTCCCCCGCAGGGTCACAAGTCCTGCCAGATAACCTTGTGGGCTCCTCTCTCCATGGGACTACAGATTCTGTCAGGAGCTTGTTCCAGTGCAGGCTTCCCACAGGGTCACAGCCTCCATCAGGCAGTCTCTCCAGCCTTTAGTCCACCATGGGCAGCAAATGGATCTCTGCTCCATATGGACCTCCATGGGTTGCAGGGGGACAACCTCTCTCTCCATGATCTTCACCATGGGCTGCAGGGGCATCTCTGCTCCTGTGTTGGAGCAACTCCTCCCCCTCCTTCACTGACCTTGGTGCCTACAAGGCAGTTTCTCTCATATATTTTCACTCCTCTCTCTGCTGCAATTGCATAGTTTTTTCCATGCCTTTAAATACTTTATCCACCAATGCTGATGGGCTTCTCCTTGCCCAGTGGCAAGTCCATCTTAGAGCAAGCTCTGTTGGACATCTCACAGAAGCCACTTCCTTAGTCCCTCTTTGTCTAAGCCACAGAAAATCAATTCAACCATACAGTATTACCCCATAGGATCCCAGGTTTTGAGAAATCTGTTCTGAAATCACCAGCTAAATAAAAGTTTTGTAATTTCTCCCTCTCTCTGAAAGCAGTGCTGTTCTTAATACACAGAAGAGAGCGGTAAATGTCAACTTAGGATAGCTCACGTTTTGAGTGGCAGCAGAAAGAGATAAGGCATTATTCACACTATCTGTTTTGTGTACTTAAAACATGTAACTGAGATGTGAATGAGACTCGGAAATTAGTTCTTAATTCCCTATGTAGCTAATACAGTGAAAGAGAATTAGCAGCAGAGGTGTCAGTATATTACAACTGGATGATTAAAATTAGATGGAATGAGCCTTATGATTTCTAATAAAAGTCAGTAGAAGTCACTAACTTCTAAACTTAGTGTGAAAGAAAAGAGATTTCTACCAACTTTTAAACACATGAATCATGTTCTGTTAGTCATATTTCGCTAAAAAGATGCTTACATTGTGTAAAACATTTTTTGCAACAGTTACCACTTATGCAAAAAGTGTGAGTTAAAGAGACCTAAATGAGAAGAGGTATTAATTTGGACTGAAAGTACAGATATCTGTTGCATGGGTATATTCCATGGAGAGCCAGAAAATATTTTGGAGCGACAGTAATGCAGATGATTTTTCATTTAGTGATGCTGGTTAAAGCCCTACAGCTTTTATAAATTAGCTTTTTGCTGGAGAAAGAGGAAACTATTTCCTTTGTAGGAAACACCATCTAAGAAAAATATGGTATTAAAATATAATTAAATTTTATTTTTGGATTGAAATATACAGGATTTCTTGGTACTTTTCCTTTGCTGGAACAGAATTGTGGGATAAGAAATGGCAACACTTTCATTATAGCTTTGTCACTCAAGTGGTTTAGGATTATATTAACTTTATCCTGGCAAAGACAAGAGTAAAGTATGATTGCATCCCTTCCCAGGACTGGGAGGCAACCAACTCATGTTTTCGCTTTATCAGTGGTCTAAATACATGTTTCAGAATTAGTTCTGAAACTCAGAAATAAATTGATTAATTTTTTTAGAGTTACCCAAAAGATTAACCTACCCTTCATATAATACCATAAAACTCATGATCAGTGGAGAAGATTTCTAGAAAGGACTAGCTGATGAATCAACAGGAATTTATGAAGAAGCGAAACAAGAAAATTTTTTAATTTAATTTTTTAATTTACTTTTTTAGGAATTGTCAGTATGAAGTACAACTTCTACAGATGTAATATTCTTTATTAAAGGTGTTTTTCATATTTTTCTGTGCACATTCAACTTTCAGTGAAAATGAGAGAATTAAAACCTTTGTTCATATTCTTGGTTTAAATAATTTCTCAAACTTACTTCTTACAAGCATTAGTGAAATATTGCTACTAAAAAATACTACTTCATATTAATTGTGGTGATCTTATGGAAAAGATTTTCCAAAATATTAAATGACCTTTTAACAAGTCTGAACAATATTTTTTTATAAAATCTTACTATAGGTATTACTTCAGTACAGGACAGAATTTCTAGGGAAGCTCATGCAACCCATGATTGGCAAAGCTGTTAAGGTAGAAATGATGGTAAAAAAATGGGGGGTGTATAACACAACCAAAACTCTCATTAGGGTGTCTGCCAAAGACAGGCCTTTACACATGAAAAAGAAAGATGACCAATCCACTGTTTTAAACAGCAAGCAGTAAACTACCAAGTGACTTGTCAAACAAAGGAGGAAACTTGAAGAAAAATCAGAGTTCAGAGACATTGTAAGGGATACAGTAGCAGTCAAACCTGCCTTGGCCATACTGGAAATCACCCTGGAGTGCCGCAGCCCGCCCCGTGCAGGACAAAACAGACATGGGGCAGTTTGAGCAGCTGCTGTCTGCTGAGTGGAGTGGCACTAGAGGGTGCATCACTCAGGGTGATACTGCTTCAATCACACCTCGAGTGTGCAAGTATGGCTGATTTCTCAGCAATATATCAAGGTGATGATGCCAGCAGAGGTGCATTTAAAAAGAGAAGATCCCTTTTCTCCCACAAGAAGGGTGTACACAGAGATAAGTTTAGTTAACTTCATTCTTTCAACTGCATTCTTTTGTCTGGGTAAATTCGGCACAAGATGATAAAGTAGCTGAAGTCTTAGGCAGGAAGGTCCCAGCCCCCTCTAACTTACCTTGAGCTATTATATAATGGGAGGTCCTGAAAGTAATGTGAATGGGGAGATAAGGAAACCATGAATGTGATCAGAAGCATACCCTGTCCAGATAAGAAATGGATAATGATCTGCCAACAGACAGAGATAAAATTCACTAAGGCATAAAGAAGACCACAGGCCAAAACTCACCACTCAATCAATAATCTTGTTTAAGGTGCATGAAGAGTGTGTGAGGATCAGTAGTACAGACTGTAAGATTATAAAGGTCCAGGAATTTCTTTGTTCTCAACCCCTCTCTGGAGGCACCCAGTTCAAGCTGTTCCTATTTCTGTACCACTAAATTATTAATTTTTTTTTTCTGGAATCAGATGTCTGAGAGTTTGCTTTGGGAAGCCTGGGCAAAGAAATTGCTTTAACAAAAGGGAACCCACTTTCTACTAGTGATTAAAAATATGGTGTCAAAACTAAGAGCAAAACAAAAGTGGCTCCATTTCTAAATATCTATTGATACATTTTTAGTGGACTTTTTTTACCAATAATTGAAGGCAAAAAATCCTTAATATTTTAATTTAAGGATTCATAATGATGATGATGATGATTATTATTTTTATTATTATTATTATTATACACAGAATAGTAAAATAATTTGTGTTGGAAAGGACCACAGAGATCAATTAGTTCCAATCTCCCTGCCATAGGCAGGTATATCTTCAACTAGGCCAGGTTGCTCAAAACCCCACTCAGTCTGGCACTGGACACTTCACAGAAACCCAGAAGGAAAATATCTGTAGTTCTTCCTTGTCCACAGATACAGTCGCTCCATCATAGAAGGCCTCTTGATGATTCAGGCACAAATTGCCCTTTGTGAAGCCATGCCACCTGTCCCTAATCACCTCCTTGTCTTCCATATGTTTTGACATATCTTCCAGCAAGTTCTGTACCGTAATCCTGCTGGGTACAGAGGGGAGTTTATCTTCTCAGTAGTTTCCAGGGGCCTCCATTTTACCCTTTTGGGACAATGAGTGTACTGTTCCCTTTTTTCCCAGTTACTGGTGACTTTGTCTTACTGCTGCTTTTCAAATATGATGGACAGTGAATTAGCAACTGCATGAGCCAATTCCCTCAGGACTCTGGAAATGCATCCCATCAGTTCCCATGGACTTGTGTATGTTTGTATTTGTCAGGTGGTCTAGACCATGATCTTCACTTATGGGTGAGACTTCATTCCCAATATCCTTGCCTCGAGGTTCAGGGACTTTAGAGGTATAGGGAAAGAAACTAACATTGAAAATTGAGGAAAAAAAATGCCCCAGCCTTACCCATGTAGGTTGCTACTTTCTGTTCTATCTCAGTTACCAGGGCGAGTATATTTTCTTTAATTTTCTATTTCTGACAGATGTATCTTTAGAAGCCTTTATTATTCTTTGCATCCCTTGTCAAGCTACAGTGTGGCTTTCCTAATCCCATCCCTACCTATCTGGGAAATGTCCCTATATTCTTCCCAATGTCCCTGTGTATCTCATTCTAACACCTTAGATTGACCAAGAGGTTCTTATTCAGCCGTGTTGGTCTCCTGCTGCCCTTTTCCAATTTCTTACATGTGGGAATTTAGAGCTCTTTCACTCCAAGAATAATGTTCTTAAAGACCTGCCAGCTCTCTCCAGCTTATATTATGGTGAACAGGTGAAATAAGATATACTGTTAAAATAACAAGCATAAGATGACAGGATTGGTCTATTTTCTTCCAAGGTTAAAATTTGCTACATACAAATCCTGTTCCTTGTTCAGAAATCTATAGTTGCTTTTTGTTTTTGTTTTTGTTTGTTTTTTTTTTTTTTTAACAGAGGAGTACATAAGGATTAAACCTTTGACTTGTTTTTAAATCCAGTAGTAATACCAATAAATCCCCTTGGATTGCTTTGGAAATTTAGCATCTAACCGTATGATATTAAAAACTGAGCTGTGAAATAGGCAATATCTGTATTCAAATACTCATATTTTACAGATTTATGGTATTACATGATATGTTTCAAATCCTCAAATTACTCTAAGCTTGTCATTTCCCCTCTCAAAGTACAAAGGAATGAATTTGAAGGAAACTGAAGTGCAAGATTTTTCTTCATTTGCTGAGCAAGCCTGATCTTATGACATCTGTCACTCCAAAACATGAAGTATGCTATGAAAGTGTGCTCTCAGAAGCAAGCACACAACCTAGCAATCAAAATAAATTTTAGACAAAAGTCTCTTGATATAAACTAGCTAATGTTAGTGATGAAAAAGTGTACTTGCAGAGTTTTGGTGGGCCTACTAACTAAGGAATGCTTGATGCATTTGCTAAGAATTCGAGCATCTGATTATGAAGAAAATATGTTTTATTTTATTTTATTTTATTTTACTTTATTTTATTTTTCTGACATTTTATTTGATATTGATAATTATTAATGTTCTGTGCTTAAAAGTATAACTTTTTTCATTGTATTTTTTTATTTGGAAATAAGAAACATCTTTTACAATAAATAAGATAAAATTTGCACATATACAATTGAAATTGGACTAATTTATACTTCATGTGGATTTGCCATTTTACCTCATAATCCAGGTGCCAGCATCAGCAACAGCTCTTCTGTAATTTAGGAGGAATATTGTGATGCCAAAATGTTCTACTCCAAAATACATTTTAGTACAGGTGGATTTTGCCTGTTAAAATATTCTGCTATCTTAATTTGAGAGACTTCTTGAAATATAGAGAGTCTTGGTTATGACATACTCTTCCATCAGCATTGCTTCAGATGGTGAAATTTGAGCATAATCTCTGAGCTGGTCTGCTACAGCCTGGCTTGTATGCAAAGTTACTAGGGGATCTTGGGCTGTAAAATCCTTGTTTGTGGCAATATGCAATTTTATCACATTTCAATCTTTCAGTATCTCACAGAGCATGTTTTCATTTAACATCTGTCCATCATGCTGCCTCTGACAATGTGATCTTCACCTGTCACATCCTTTTCCCTCCCCTTTCTGTTTCTCTTGCTGCCTGTTATAATGATCTGTCTCACAGGCAGATGGGTAGCAGAAGAGGTTAAATGCACACTGTACACTTCAGCTCCTTCTCTGCCTGCTCTGCAAATGTGATGGGGAAAATCACAGTAAGGTTGACTACACAAATAATCCATGTCAAGTTTATTCCATTCATTCATTATCCATTCAAGTTTATTACAAATTTGAAATCATGCAACTTTTGCTATTTTGTGCTTTTATTTTGAGTGGGCTTGTCAAAAAAAAGGTTTTTGGAGCAGGTGGTTCTCTTTCCTCTAGCTGCTCTGTACTTCAGTCAATGTAATAGATCTCTGCTTGGGGCTCAGTTGGATCCTCCCAAGACTCAGGAAGTTCACTTCTAAATACACATTGTTAATAAAAGCATGCTTTACCCCCCGTCCAGAAGCAGCTGAAACATATTAAAGCCAGCTACTTAAACAAAATGATAGTTAAATCCTAGCTGCGCCATAGAGGATTGGCATTTCCAATGGAGATGTGTCTTCAAAAGTACTGTAAGTGAAAATTTCACTTCAGGCGGTTTGAACAGACCTAGTGCTTTCCAGATATCACCCTTCCCATCACAAATAGTAGAGATCATACTACATTAGATACAGCGAGTTTCCATAGGAATAAAGTATGATCAAAGACTTTTTTCCCCCTAGCTTTTATAGTGCCTTTCTCTGGCAAATAAGAAGCAAAAGTGAACTGAACATTTGGATTGCCTGAGGCAAGCTTATGAACATAGCTTGACTCTTTTGCAGCTTATATTGTGTTCTGTTTGGATTTGATAACTCTTCGACTAAGCCTTCCCTTCTCTAGTGCAACTGTGATCCTCCCTGAACTGATTCTTTTAAACAAAATAATTGCACAAAACTGAACATTCTTCAGAGAAGAAAGAAAAACAGTCAATTCAAACATTGAAAAAATGCATTCATTCTGTTAAATTTTAGCCTCTAATAATCCCTAAGTTGCAGGAAAAAAAATCATAATCTTTCATATAAATTATCATATCATTGTGCAGTCTAGAATATTTGTATTTGCTACAGACTAGAATAAAAGATTGTCAGTTTAGTTTCATATAGTAAATCCTCAGCCTTTTATGGAATGCAAAAAAGGGTGTAACCTGGCATTGAATTTAAATGCAAGTTGAGCTAAGAATGAAATTTTAATTAATTGAGGTTGCTGAAGGAATGGAACATTGATCACAAGGATTAGGTTTTTTTTGTTTAGTTTTGGAGTAATATCTTGCAAGGCGAAGAGTTGTGGAAGGGTGATCACTTTAATAAAAGAAAATACAGAGAGGAAAATAGCTGGAAAAAAAAAAGAGTGAAGGAACATCCTACATAAATTTCGCTTTCATTATTAAAATGCTGTATTTATAGATATACTTACAGAGATACAGATGTACTTATAGCGCAATTTCTGTTCTTATGTAACAAAATTTCAGTAAAGAAGTTTTTACTCTAGGATATAAACAGAAATTTTAGAAGAAAAATAGTTCATAATATTAGAAATTGAAGAGAACTTTTTGTAACATATTTCCATCTCAAAAGCTACATGAATCCACTTGTAAGTATTTGGCAGTTTGTTCTTCACTAACACCACATCAAGTAAAGGCCTCATCCCAAAGAAATCTTTCATATTTTGCATTTTTTTCCAAAAAAATGTTTCACTATATATATTCTATGCTGTGCCAAACATTTAACGTTCCCATTTCTTTGTGAATTAATTTTTATCTTCAGTTCATATGCCTTCCAACATTTTGAATTTCTGTGGCATTACTTACATGTAAACAGTGAGAAATACTGATTATGGCTTATGACAGTGCTATAAGGAGAAATCCAAAGTCCTGCACCTGTGGATGAACAACCAGTTTGTGTTGGGGGCCACCCACCAGGAAAGCAGCTTGGTAGAAAAAGCCCTAGAAATCCTGGTGGTCACCAAGTCATACATAAACTAGGGAATTGCTTTTGCTGAAAAGAAGGTTAATGGTGTTCTGGGTTGAATTAGATTAAATATTGCCAGCAGGGAATTTATCTTAAATTATAGGGTTTTCCATTAAAGAACATCAGCTTTTATCCCTATTAGATATTTACATATATGATTGAAAATAGAGGCTGTTCCTATATACTGCAAATGTCCTTCATGTCACTGGGTCTCTATTTCAGCAACTGCTTATTTAGTTTTGAAATTGCAATGGTTTTAGATAATATATCACTGAAGATAGGTCTTTAGTTATGACAACAGTTTTTGACAGTCAGTATAATGGGCCATAACTTATAAAACTATGAAGGAGATTTCAAAATTTATTTGATTTAAAAGATTAGTATCTCAAGGCCTACAAAAGATACACATTAAAAGTAGCTTCTTATTTAAGAACTGGTCCCTAATATCTACCAAGTTACAAGGTACTAGACTGCAAAACTTTGATATTTATTAATTAAATAAATAATTTTTTACTGAAGGTAGCAATTTGCTGTGATGAATGCTTCCTCATCAGAGACAACTTTTTTCAGCATGAAAGCAATAAGCTAGAACAATAAACCTCTCAAATAGTATTTAGAGTTGAGGAAGAATCAAACACAGTATTCCTGAGGTAAGAAAAAGATTGTGACTAATGATAGCAGTTGCTCATTCACCACACCGGTAGGCTTACAACCTTATAACTTTCATTGGTGCACTCGAAACAAGCTGGTCTGCCAAGAAACATGACAGTAATAATTTTTGGTGCAAGACAATGGTTAACACTGCTATTGTCTTAAGACTATGTGGAAAGGCTATTCCTGTTTAGCCTGGACTCTGCAGAGCAGTACTCTTACTCTCAGTTGTTAGGAGATGCTGCACTTTTGGACTGCTTAAATTGTGCTGCTTAACATTCTTTGTCTCTATGCTGTTTGTATCATAATCTTGTTTAACATGAAAAATATTCATATGGCAGGCTCTTTGACTTGGTATCTTCACCATTCTATTGGTAGCCACTATTTCTGATAATTACTGTAGGAGCCTGTCGGGACCCAGGACATCCCTCTGCCTGTCCTGAGCAGCCAAGACCCTTGCCAGGGGTCTCAGTGACCCTGGCACAGAGCCCAAAATGCCTCTGTGAGTTTGATTATGGCCCATGGAGCAAATTACCAACCTTCTATGAAGATCAGCAAGCCACAAGAGTTTAAGTAGAATATTAGTGAAATTATCACAGGGTGAATTATGCATTTTGGGATTTTGGTACAGGGGGGTTATGGAGGCAAGATGGAGGGAACTGGGTGTGTCCAGCCTTCCTCCTTCTTCTTCTTGGCCTCCATCTTCTGTAGTGATGTTGGCACTTTTAGATTGGTTTAGAGTAGAAGCTCACTGTCTAACATAGGTGATGGGTATTGGGGAGTAATTGTAAACATTGCACAAGTAATTTGTAGTATAAAGACATAACACCACCCCGGGGACAGGCAAAGTGCCTGTGGCTGCCCTGCTGAGCAGAGCTCTGCTGGGCAGAAAGAAAATTTTTTAGATAAGAATTAATAAACAACGTTAAGATCGAGAGATGAAGAGCTCTGACTCCATCTTTAAGCGCCGGGCTGGGAAAAGAGACTTTGGAACTTTTCTTGGGGTCACTCTGACAAACTAATGATCCCGACAGGAGCCAATAGCGATTTTCTCAGCAGCTTTGCCTTGCTGGTGTGTTTGGTTTATCAGCTTTACTACAGGTCACTTGCAACATGTAAACTGAACCATGTATATGCCAAAACAATGGGATTCAACTGGTGAATTAAAAATAATATTACAGAATATACAGGATAAGATGTTCTATTCTGTTTTAGTTAAAATGCTAGGAAGAAAAGATAATAGCTTGGAAAGGTTTTACCATATGAAATATATTTAAATAAAAATATTGTAAAACAATGTTGTGAAATGTACATAATTTTATTTAATGATAATATTTTACAGATTTTTTGCCTAGATATAGTAAGCTTAAATGATGTAAGAAATAAAAGATTAGCCTTCTGAGACTTGGATTGCAATATATCTTGTTAAGATAGTTCAACCACTACTTTTAAATATAAATTTTGAGGAGGAGATGAAGAAGAAAATTATATAAATAAGTATGTTGAAATGAGATAAAATTTTAAAAGTCCAGACCATTACTATTACAAATATCCCAGCTTCTTTACTTCAAGGTAATCTTATTTTACAAATCCATAAAAACTCCAGTAACAACTCAAGCCTTGCAGTATTTAAGCCTGCCTCTGGTGGATCTGCCTTTCTCAGTAATGTTCACTGGGCCTTTAGAAGTCATAGATAACTCCCTGACAGGACACAATCCCAAGGTGCAAATGACTGCACACAGGTATGAAATGCAACAGCACATCCTTCCACACCAGGCTTTAATATGTTTAGTACTGTAAGTTTTCCCAGTTCCTCAGCCTTTGCTGCATGTAGAACTGTATTTCTCTGAAAAACTGATGACCTCCACACAACAAATGAAAAAAATATTGGAGCTTTACATTTTGGTAAGCATTTCTAAAGCTGTCCTATATATTTTTTTTTCTTCTTTTTTTTTTTTTTTTTTTGAGGGGGGTGTGTGGGGGGGGGGCAAGGGAGATCCCTGCATCTCTATACATATATAAATAAGATTTATGGACGGTTATATGACTACTCTTTGTAATTCATTAGCAATAATACTAACAACTATTATTACTGCTTTTTTGAAAAATTAGGAATTTCATTTTGAAACTAAGTTAAAATCCTGAGCATAAGTATGTAGCCATGGAAATGAATTCTAACAACGGTAAAAAGAGATTTTGGTAAAATTGTTAAAATAGTTAAAAGAGTGCATTTAAGCACTAGATTTCCAAAGTCACTAAATATTTAGTTCCAAATTCATTAAATATTTACTTAGTTAAAGTATTACTATTTAGTTTTTTTCCAGTTATTTTATGAAATTTGAAATATTTGAGAAAATAAAACCTAATCTTTAATTATAGTCTGCAGATGCAAAGCAGATGTATAGACTGGCCAACAAGTATCCTGAGACAAACATAATGTATATTTTAGGGAAGCAAACAAGTAAACAAACAAACAAACATAAATTTCCTGTTCAAGAAAACCCAAAACAAAGCAAAAAACCCAACTTTAAGGAAAAAAAGATATTATAAAGAAAAAATATCCAGATATTAAATCCAGAAATAGAAGCCCTCTCCTGCTTTGAAATCTTTAGAAAACACCCAAAGTAACTTGATAGGAAAATAAGTTTGTTGAAGACTGTATAAATATTTTAAAAACATCTTAAGCAAACATTAAATTACTTCATATTACTTCAAGAGCTTAATAGACTTAAAATACCAAAATTATTGTCACATGTGAAAGCTTGTGAAATTTTAATTCACTGTTTTAGGGTCATGTTTCTGCATTAAAATACAGTCATACTTAATTTACTTCTACTTTCCTCAGACAGATCTTAAGACAATCGGAGGACATGAATAGTTATCATGGACATGAAAATGAACCATTCTTTTTTTTGTCAAACTGAGTAATGATTAACATAATTTCAAATAATTTTTCCAGTCCAAATTGTGCATAGAAATTGCTCTAAAAATAAGCGGCAAATTTTATTCTGAATTTTTCTGTCATCACCATGTGACTAGAATCTATTCATGTATATTAACTACACTCATTTATTGTCTTGTAATAGCATTATTCCGATTTTTACAGAATGGCAAATGAGCTGCAGAAAGATTTAATTAGTGAGTTTCCACTCAATTTGGGTGAGATTTGATAGAAGATGACCATTATTTTTTCAGCACATTTGTAATTAAGTGAACAAATCAATGCTGTGGCTTTCAGCAGTTTTACCTGAGATTGCTAAGAATTCAGACCTGAAAGACTCTACCAGAAAAGGAAGATCATTATGCTAGGGAAAATTGATTAAGAAGTGTCTGGAGGGGCTTGCTGCATATCCGGACAAAGGAAGAGAGAATACAAATCAGGCAGCAAAATATTACCCATGAAAACTTGGGGACACACACAACTTCTCTGGGCTACCCAGAGAAGTATTTATACTAAATATATCTATTCCAATGTTTGACCATCTTTTCATTGTTTTTTTTTTTCTTTTTTTTTTAATGTTTGAGTGGTATCTTTTATATTTCAATGTATACCCCTTGTTTTTTGTTGTGTTACAGGGCACCACTGATCTTCACTCTGCCTTCTTTAAACTCTTTTAAACTCTCCCACTAACTATTCATGCATATTAATAAGACCTCCTGAGCCTTCTCTTCCCCAGGAGAAACAGTTTCAGCTCGCTCAGCCTCTTCTCAGGCGACAAATGATCCAGTCCTTTGATGACCTTGGTGTCCCTTCACTAGATCTGCTCCAGGATGTCCGTGTCTCCCTTGCACTGGGGAGCCCAGGCCTGGACCCAGTGCACCAGACCTGTCTCACTGTTGCAGAGGGATCACCTCCCTCATCCTTGCTGATAATGCTTCTCCTTATGCAGCCCAGGATTCTGTTGGCCTTGTGTGTTTTTGGGGCACTCCAGATGCCTTATGTCCTGGTATCACCTTAAGAAAATACCTGATTTCTTTTCAATTCAGTTGCTCCCTTTGAAACATGGACTAAATGTGGGTGTATGGTTCTCAACCTCCTTCATCTTTGCTTCAAAAAACAGGTCTGACATCTTACTGGATTCCTTATTTCCTCGAATCCCCGCAGATGTTAAAGTATGAATGATTAATAATATATTGAATTCTGCAGCAATTTTTTAATGTTGCAAGTGGATTTTGAACATGTTAGAAATTGTCTTGAATTTTAACAATATGGGATTGGTAGATAACAATGTATATCATTCATGTACATAATCATGTACTAATATGCTTAGCTACTAAGATGTCATCGTGATCTGACTGGTGGAGAGTGCTTACACAAATACCTTTGTCATTTAATCAAATTTTCCAATTAAAACACAGCAACAACAGCAACAATGACAACAAACAAAACAAAGAAAAAAAAATCCCACCTGGCATGAGTACTGCTTTGATTTAAATAATTTTTTTTTTTTAATATAGTGTCAGGGTATACATGGGGTCACTACCATCATATTGCCATTTAACAAGTAAAACTTTATTATTTTTACTTCCCTCTGGCAAAGTGGAGATAAATTTTCCCCACTAAAAGGCATTTTCTGTCTTTTGGGAGTTTAGTATTTGTGAAGATCTGATTTATATTAGAGAAACTTTGAAGTTGCACAGCTGAAATGATCTTTTTCTTTCAGTGTATGACTCTCAATATATCTCCTTCAAACAGACCTGAAGCATGGGTGTGGGTGTATTCTTCTGTGATGAGAGGTTTATTTTCCAGTTGCTGTGTCTGAAAGCTTTGATGCACTGTCTGTTGGGAAATCCTGAGACTAACCAAACTGCATTCTGGGATGATGATCTTTTGGTGTCTGTGATTGATTATTAGGAGTTTGAATAACTTTAATAATGATAGAAAAACTGTATTTCCAGAAATATAATTAAGAAATTTTTACTCAGGTAATCATTAAAATTTTCAAGATTATTTTTAAAGGTTTTTTTTTTTATTTTTTATAATGCTATAAAGAAGATGAAAACCACTAACATCAGAAAATCCATCAAAATATCTTTTTCTTAAGATTAATGAGCCACAAAATTATAGGAGCCTAAAATGAGAAAATTACATGCAAATATTTATTTGTAATTCTGTTTGTAAATCAGCATGAATAGTTCATTTCCAGCATGCAACAGAGAAAAATGATCATGGAATCATGGAATCATAGAATGGCTTGGTTTGGATCTTTAAGGATCTTGATCTTTAAGGATCATGTACTTAAAGATCATGTACTCTTAACCCCTCTGCCATGGTCAGGGACATCTTACACTAAATCAAGTTGCTCAAAGCCTCATCCTACCTGATTTTAAATCTTGCCAGGGATGAGGCATTCACACCTTCTCTGAGTGAACTTTTCCAGTGACTCACCACCATTATAATGGATTCTTACTTATGTCAAATAAAAATCTATTTTAATTTAAAACCATTGCCCCTTGTCCTGTCACTACAGACCCTGGTAAAAAGTAAACCCAGAATTTTTTAGACAACTACCTTGTTTACTCTGCACCTTTTTTTTGAGATACCATGGTTCAGTATCAATATGACAGCTAATATCTTTATTTACTCTCCTTGTGTCATAGTCCTTAAAAGAAAGAATTAGAAAGTCAGATGGACTCCCCTGGGTCAGGGAAACTCAATGAACTTCTACATCTCTTTCAGCATGTTTTGGGAAATGGTGTTTCCTGGGGTAGTGAAAGGAGAAATGGTGATAGTTTAGCATAGAACAAAGAGTTTGCCCGTCATGCACAAAGACATTGCGTAGGAGGAAGAGAGAAGACAGCAGTGCTTTGGACTAGAACTCACAACAAACAGAAGGTGGTTTCAAAGGAACCAAGTGGAGTCAGTTTTCATGGATGGAACCACTGAGAGACTAACCTCAACCCTAGAGCTTGAACAGTAGTCTGAAAATGGTGATTTGCCTTTCCGTAATATAATGAGATGTGAATCAGACTTTTTGTTCTGTGTTTGGTTTTTTTCTTTTAATTTATGTTTTTTTGGGTTTTTTTGTTTTGGTTTTTTTTTGGTGGGGGAAGGGGTGTTGTTGGATTTTTGTTTTGCTGGGTTTTTTGTTTGGGTTTCATTTTTTTATTTTGTGGGGCTTTTTTCTATTTTTGTTTGTTTGTTTCCTTGCTTGTTTTTTTTTTGTGGGTTTTAGTGGGGGGTTATTTGTTGTTGTTTTTTCTTTTTTTTTCTTGGTTGGGTTGGGTTTTGGCAGGGACTGACTTGGATGGGTTTTTATTTCTTTTGTTTTCATGTTTTTTGGGATTTGTTAATTTTGTTTTAAAGCCTTTCTGGTAATTTTGTTACTCTGGCAGTACTCTCTAAGAGAGAACCTAGACAGTTCTATTTCAAACGTTTGTGTAAATAAGGATCCCATTGAAATCACTCAAGACAGACCACTGAAGGCAGAGTTACTGTTCTGGAAGATATGAGTCTGGACATCTACAAAGGTTCAGAAGAAAAATTATAATTATGACAAGAAAAAGCTCTGCTTACATGTAGTTTGGCCAATCATCTAAATGGAGTCTATAATGGATTTCAGACTTATACAGCAGGAAAAAAATATCCAACCTCAGTTATCTGAGATTAATAGGCAGAAGACGAGGTCACTCAGGATAAAAAGTAAAAATCTCTGACCTACTGTGAGGGCAGATGAGATGACCAAATTCTGCTAGCAGTGGAAAGGTCTGGATAACCTTTCATAAATTTGCAGTATATTTTGCTTGGAATAAAGACAGAGGTTTCTTCAGAGCACTTCATGCATCATTTTCCTGCAAAAGAAAAAAGGCACCCAGAATAAAAGTTCATGAGGCAGTATTGTCAGACATAGTATTAAAACCCTCCGCAGGAATATTAATCCATCCCAGAAGTCATATGTTCTTGTCAAAGTACAATTATAATGTTTAATCCTTCTTTTGTCTCCTCAGAGAATGTCATTTCTGTGGAAATATATGTCCAGCAAAGTCTAAGTCAGGACAGCAGTCTACGTAGGGAACATTTATCTTTTCGGATGTTCAGTGAACTGCAGCAGTATTAAATCCACATTTATATGTAGGGCTATGCCCAGGACAATCAGGAACTCATGGGGACTGTATTCAATTTTTACTCCTTATTAACAGAGAACGTGCTCCTCTATAAAGGTTCTGAAGGACAAAGGTAATAAAATGTAAATTTAAGAAAATTTACGTGGCAGTGAATGAAGGGAGATGAGGACAGAGCTGCAAGCAGTCCTTCTACTGAGGTTGCACTTGTTTCTCTATTTTTTATTTTAAAAATATCTATTTGTGAGCTATACTCCTATGGAATTCCTTCTGAGCACTTACTAAGAATAATACATACAAAAGCAACAGAAAAATTCACAAAATTAATGAAATCATAACTGAAGATCAGGTATTAATGTTGAGAAGAATTTTACTCCGGCAGTTGCCTCATTTCAATACAACTTTTGAAAGACTTGTACACACACTTCAGTGTCAGTACCATAATTTACTTTTCTCTGAGCCACAGAGAATTATAGTATTCCTATCTGACATTAGCAAATTTTTCTATTTTTCGTGTGCATTTCCTGAGTTCATTAATCTTCAGACAATGCATGAAATAGATAAACCTCTTACCTCAGGGTAGTCGACAAGAAAAAGCAACAACCTCCCACCACCCCCCCCAAAATTATTAAAAATTTTATTTATCTTATTAATTAGGAGTACAGAAACGCTGAAATTTGAGCTGCTGGTGCAAATTTGTGCATAACTATTGTATGTTATGTGTAATTGAACCCAAAAGATTGAATGTGTATCGTTAAGAAAATATGGCCAGGTATTAAGTACCTGCTAAACAAAGTATTATAGTTACTCAATGTGTTTGAGTTAAAGGAATTCCAAGATAATTCAAACAAATATAGCACCGTAAATATGTGGTCTTTTTCATAGTAGATTCTAATCCATCAGTTTATTTGCCAAGCCAAAGACCAAGAAGAAAAATTCAATCTTTAGATAAAGCTTTGGATCATAGCATTAAATTAAATTATTTTTCTGAAAAGCAAGATGTGGTGCTTATGGATGATCATAGAATATCTACCAGCAAATTATGTTCATTTGTTTCTGAGATTAAAGACTACAAAAATGAAGATTTTCCTTTAAAAATTCTTAGGACACAAACATTGACTGCAACTTGATAAAATTTGTCTAAGAAATTTTTGTAAGACACAATAAACCCTTTTAAAAATCCTTATGATCTTCTTCTGCTAGATCTTGTAAGGTTAGGTGTCATGGCAAATTAATTAGCACAGTTTTATTTCAGACTTATCACATGGTTTATGTTACTGCATGGTCATCCCCAAAAGTAAGGTAAGTAGTCATGTGAGACTAGCCTGGCAGTACAGATATATCTGTTCAAAATTCATCCAGCAACTTGGAGTGAGTATCATCCATGTTTGTATTTATATATGTGTATAAAAAGTACTTCTATACAAAACAAACGAACATATATTAAAAAAAAAAAGTGAGTCTCATCTCACCAAGATGGAAAAATATTTATCAAATCTGAAATACTTGGAATTGGTTGAAAGTACATACATATCCTTTTTTCCTACCAACCACTACATTCCTATTAGAAAATTATTTCTGTAACCTGTGTTTGAATTCTGCAAACAATTTACTTCAATTATTTTAACATTTTGCTCTTAGAAGTTGCTTCAGCAATGTTAGCAAACTAAAAATTATCCCAAATAATATTTGTTCATATTTGTTCTGACTTTTCAGGATTTTCAGAGAGTGGGCATCTGACCAATATTTCAAGCTCTTACTGAAGAAATATGCAGGAGAAGCTCCTGTATTATGTTGCACAAAACTTTCATGGTTCTAGTCATGTGTGCCTCCATGATATTACAGCAACAGGGAGAATGCCTGAGACCATTACAGTACCATTATAGAAGTTTGTCTCTGCTTTTCAGACAGTTTCACATAAAAAACTTTCTCATTTCACTACTAAGGATGAGTAGCCTTGCTTTAAATGCTTCCCTGCTGGTTGTCATCTTAATTCTCCAAGTGAAAACTCAAACTGTGGTAACCCCAGTCTAAACAAAAAATTTCAGAGGGTCAAAGCTATCAAGCTGAAAAATTTCAGTTTCCAGTCAGTGTCTTCTTTCTTGAGTAAAACAAAGTTTCCTGATTCTTTAGAATCTATGTGGATCTCATGCATCTGCATCTTTTAGGTTTATGCTTTAAAATCCTAGACAAAATAATTTCCTTCCTCTTTCTTCCCAATGGGATTCAGTTTTGTTCCTTGCATGAATGTCTCTATGGATTCAGATTTTCCATGTAGTGGAGTCTGACTTTTAATGTCCATCTTGCCACAAGAAAAAGGAACTTTTTCTTTTTCCTCCTTTTTGTAACAAAGAGATATAAGACAATGTTCCTGTTTAGGAAATTTAATGATACTATATTCTAGTTTTATTTTTAAGGTATATGTCTACTATAGTAAATACTCCATTCTCATAATGGAGTATGATACTCCAATCTCATAATACATTTGGTTGCTATGGAAAATTTTTCATCAGGAATATTTCTTGTCCAAGAGGAGAAGATGAGCCATTCATTAATTGGAAGAGGAAACAATATCAAGGAATACTGGGTATAAATCATGGAGGAATGAGTTTAAAAATCACTGCACAGAAATTTCCAGTAGTCATTATCTTACTGTACGAACATTTCTAGACTAATAGTATGACTGTCATTTTTCATTACTGTAAATGACTGAAATCAGAAGCTGCTCTGAGACAAGAGATCTGCTGTCAAATTTAACAAATTTAATTATTAAAGATTGCCACTATGTTGTTTCTGAATCTGTATCTTAAGATAAAAGTTGACATTCATGCAGTATCCCTCTCATTAAAGTTTAGTTGTATGCACCACACCTCTGTTCCTGAGCTATTTAATTAGATTCCCCTTATGAAGTTAGATTGTTCATAAGTCTGAACAATTAGACTTCCCCTTTTGAAAGAGAAAATTATAGTACCATTTCTCTTTCCCTAACTATCTAAATTAGTTCACCTTATGCAAAAAGTCAGGGTGCCTTGAGGCATGGCTAGATCCTATGAAATATTCTTAATACTCCTTCCTTTTCAGCCTAAGAAAGTATTTTGCTTTGAAGAATATTTTCCCTCCATGCCTTAACATTAATAAGCTAAAATATATCTGAAGAGACTTAAAGTGAGACACTATAGAATGGAATTGGAAAAGAAGGGAAGATTATTGTGGTACATGAATTTCAGAGAAGAATACAAGTAACAAGGAATTTTAATACAGTAACTTTTCTTTCAGTGTTAAGGAGGGACCAAAGAAATGGAAGACCAAAGAACTAGGAGAGGAAAGGAGAAATCGTGAAGACATGACTGAGGACTGTCAAAAGGGGTGATCTGCTGAGGGATGTTTAATGAGTGGAGAGAAAAACAGTTATTTAATAAAATAATTTTTTAGTATCGTCATTTTTCTTTTTCAATAAGACTCTCACCATAGAATTCTGTAAGTGGCAAGCACACATACTAATGCAAATTTAATTTACATTTAAAGTACTTTATTATTTGGTCTATTTTGGTCTAAAAAAACCCAGTGTCCCATGGCTGATATATCTATAAGGTCTTAAAACAAATTTATTACATATTTCAAATAACCACATTTCCGTGTAGCTCAATGTCACTTCTACACTTCTATAATGATTTCTTTACTCTCTGCAGTTAACCCAAACGCACAAGGAAGACTCAGATAGCCTTAAAGGAAACACCATGCAGAAAGAATTCTGATTTTCCTAGATCTACTATGCTTTCCACAAGAAGAATAAATAACTGTTCTAATGCTAAGACTTCTATTTTATCTACCAGACACTCTGAACAAAAATGTGAAATACTTTAATTTTTCTCTGTTGTAGTAGCACCAGATATATCCTTGTCTGATATCTTATTATTCATTTTAAGAAAGTGGTCTTGAAGCTTTAAAAATACAAGCTCATCTTTATGGCCTTATGAGTTTTTACGTAAGCATACTTATTGAAAAGATTATGATCAAATTTACCACATACAACTCATTTCCATGCACAGAGTAAGTAGTGAGTGAGCTTGTCTTTCTCAATTTACATTTTTCTTTTTTAGTTCAAGGCAACTGACTACAATAAGATGAAAATTCCATATACTGTGTATTTCATGCATCAGAAGCCTGTTCAATATTCATTATTAACTTTGATAGCAAAGGTTGTCATACCACAATATTTGTCTTGTATTAGGGTTTTAAGCCTTCAGCCATGTATCTATTATTGGCGTATTTTTAATAATTTCTCTTAAATTAAACAAAATTATTTCTGCTTTTTGATACAAGGGTTTATGAAACCATTGTGACCACTACAATGTTCGGTCATTTTAAAGCAACATACCTGCTACTGAAAATTTTCCTATGAAATGGTAATCCTTTTTACAAGGATTAATGCCATTAGATTGACACATAAGTTTCAGATTATACATTTTACATTTCTGAAAGTAAAGTTTAAAAGTGGAAGATTAAATACTTGGAGCTATACAATATTTTCAAACGTTTATCATACCAACTTGAAGCAAGCAGTATCTTCCTAGTTCTACTGGAGAATTTCACACAATTGAAAAGAAAAAGAAAAAGAGTAACATAGACATAAAGACTATTATATGACTTCACAATTTACATCCTACTGAGTAAATCTCAGGAAATGAATATACAAATCACGTTTTCCACCCCTTTTTGTTGACTTTTTTTAGATATCTCATAGGTCATATGAAGGACCATCCATTATTTTTGGCATTTATCAGCCATTTGTGGCAGAAGGAGAAAATAATATTTTATAAAAGGCTTTGCAATGGCCTAGTAATGTATTAGTGAGAAGCTGTTATGCAATTTGACCATGCATTGGTGCCTCATTGGAAATATTTGCCACCTATCAAAACCAACTCAAAATATTTAAATTGTTGGAAAAAAAAGGAGATATGTGTATGAAAAAAATCTTCAATTGGTAAAAGATATGATGAAACAAAGGAAGCAGGAGAGAAAAATATAAATCTTTAATGAAAATGGCCAGAAGAAAAATTGAGAAAATACTTCCTCAAACATATTAACAGACACACATTTAAATTTCTCAGATTCAGAAGAATGACAAAAGAATTTACTGTGTGCATAGATGATCATGACATAAAAGAACATGCAAGAATTGTGAAGAAAGTTCACATTTGTAGAAAATTGAACTATTTCATTAGTTCACGTTTCTTATGGAGGAGTTCTGGAAATTTGCCATTTTGAATTTTTCCTTTACTGAGACAGAACTTTCATTAAAGACAGGTGTCACCAGAATAGACCAAGTGCTAATCAATAAAGTAAAATACTCAGATTTCCAGTAGCAAATGGTATTCACCCCGGAGTGTTAAAGAAAGCCAAATACAAAGTTGCTAAATAATAAGACTGGCTTTAATTTACCTTTGGAAATGACATATTAAAAGTAATACATGAGTTAATAAGAAGATTTTGGGACATATGAATATCTGCATACAATTAGGAGTGAGTTTTACATAACTGTAACTGTTGGAAATTGTGGTAAAGAATAAAATTATTAGCTTAAAAATATCAGGAAAAGTCAATATCTTTTATTTTTAAAGGAAGACACACTGGAAAATTAAATTAGAAATCTTTGAAAGACTTGTTTAAATAAAGTGCACCTTGATTTCCAAAAGCTTTTATGATGATATTGTAAATCTTTTTAAAGAAACTAAGCCTTCATGGGATGAATGCAAGATCACAACAGGGATAAAAAAGAAAATAGGTGAAAGATTATTACATTTGAAACTAATAAAAAATTATGCTTTACTGTAAAACCAAATCCTGAATTGAATGTTCTAATAACTTAGTAGAAAGGTAAAATTAAAGGTCAATATATATAATCCTGCGTCAAAAATTAAATTAATTAAAACAAATTGTAAACATTTATAAATTATCTATTCTTAGGGAAAGGATCTTGCAAATAAATCTAGTGATCTAAATAAAAAAAGGATTATATCATCTTTAAAAATAAATCTACAATATCTTCATGATAAAATGCAGCCATGTGAAAGGTAAATATCTCACAACTTTCTAATAAAATAAAGGAAAATATAGTTAACATACTGATGGCACTGAACCCCCAGGACATAAATTTTAAATACAGGATCTAGTTCAGGAACCATGATATAATAAAATTGCCTTTAAAAAAGCAGTAACAGGTTGACAAGGAACTGAAGATACACAGCAAGTACAGTAAAATGAAAAGAAGGTAAGTCTCTTTAAGTAGAAAAGAGATGCCATGGATGAAAGATAGTGAATTATGCAAAATAATGAGTAAAGTAAAATGAAAAGATTGAGAAAACAAGGAAAGAGAAGTCATTCTTTCTTTGTTATAGAACAGGAATTCTTTCTTTTTGACAATACAAAAATTTTTGTTGCTTACCCAAGTTTTCAGGTAGTGAGAGAAGCTAGGCAGGAGGAGGTGACAAAATAACCCCATAAACTTTTTTTCTGAAGCTCCTGGTGGTGGTAACTACTCAAAGACAAAATTAGAGAGTCAATGCATCTTTCACCAGAAATAGCACAGCCATTTCTATGTTCTTACAGGCAGGTCTTGTTCCTTTTGAAACATTCAAAATAATTCAGTCTGTCATGATATGTTCCCAACTAATTTTCATCAGGCAACTTATGCTTTTTTGTCTGATACAGCAGAAAACTCTTCATTTAATTCTTCCTTATACACTGGAGACACCATAAAGGAATTTTCATAATTACTTTATTTTACCAATAATATCAGCTGCAGAAGGCCCTTGATGTTTAGCCTAAACTCTTTGCTCAACACAGGCCTGAGTTACCTAATGAAGTTCTAGATATCTTTCTACTGTCACACTAGGGCAATCCTGAGATATTTTAGCATCACTATTAGGTTTATCTTATACAGCCATGGGACTCATCAAACTCTTCAAAGGCAGTTTCAGGCAGTCTGAGCTTTGTATTTGTTTTTGTAATTTATCCTTTAAATGTATCTTGATGTAATGGTACCAGTCATCAGATGAAGGCATCTGTCAGACTCTGAAGAACTCTGCCTGTGGTCAGACAGCCTCTCTTTTATGTTTGCCTGTTTGATGAATACCTTTGACTTGCAATATAATACCATCAAAAAGAAAATAAAAGAGAGAGAGAGAGAGAAGAAAAAACCCACCAATTTTGTTGTCCTTAATGTTCTGAATTAAACTATTTTTCTATATTTTAAAACCAACACCAATAAAACATGCATGAGTGAGGTAGGTAGCTAGAGGTAGGTAACATAGGTAGTTAGGCTATATAAAACACAAAAAAAAAGAAAAATAATCCCTACAGCTGCTTAATTCTTTGACTCACTACAGGTCACAGGCTGCCATTATAGAAAGGCGCCATCATAGATTTTGATAAAAAGAAATTAATATATTCCATTTTGATTTTTTTTAACCTGCTAACCAGGTTTTATAATTTAAACAATTTTTACTTGTTTTAGAGATTTACTAGTTTCATGATCCTAGTAGTGTAGGTTAAGTTATTCAAGAAAGCATACTCACTACAATACACTCCTATCTTCTAGCTTGGATAAAGTCAAGGAAATTTATTCCCATTGCTTCAAAGACACCATCTTTATCTTCAGAAGTTTTATTTCTTTGGTCTTTTAAAATTCTGGAAAGTCCTTTGGATTCACAGTAGGACTTCTTGTTGTTAAGCTGCCATTTTTTGCTGTCCTTCTCCATGTAAGAAATTGTCTGGCTACCAAATACTATATGAACTTTAAACTTCCTATCTATGGTGAAACTATAGGGGGAGGAGGGAGGGGCTATGCAATTTTTTTAAGACTAGATTTATAAAATATGTATTGGTTATAAGTGAACTTCCTCTGATGAAGTGCAGGTCAGTGGCACTGTGTTAAAATTACTTAGAACTTCTATTAGCAAATCTCCTGGAAGTTAAATATCTGGGTTTATTTTCATCAATTTGCCCTAAGTAATTTAAAGAGGTAAAGCAGGAATATAACTGTACAGAGAGTGTAAATATAAGCTCATGTACCTAAAACTGCCCAAAATCAGGAATCTAAGCTAATCTAAGCAGGGTACATAACCAATCAACATATAAGTGACTAGAACTACCTTAATTAGATGAGAGGAAATTTTGAAAATGGGAAGATCCAGGACTACATTTCATTGATGTTTTGCCTCATATCTTTTTAATGTTAAAGGATCATAAACTACAAAATGTAATATATGAAACATTTCATGCAGAGCCAAACCCCAGAAATTTTGTATGATGTATGTCCAGATTAATAGATTAGAAAGTCATATTCCTTCTCACACTGGTGCTCATGCTCTCTCTGGCTCAATGAAGCTCTCATTCTTTGCTGCCTAATGACACAATTGCAGCAATGTGGAGATTGTGTTCTGTGAAATCCCCTCATCATAGCTGGGGCACCAGCTGCAAGGCTGATGAGTATAGCAAATGTAAAAGTTAAGCATGAGGCTACAGAGAGAGTGTAGCATCATGAACTCACAAAGTAACACTTTTTACAGTCCTTGGGCCAAAGGAAATTGTGGATCAAGATAACAACGTGGTTTATTTCTACACTTTTTTCCCGGTAAAATTAATATGCTGTTGTAAAAAGAGGACAAGAATATTATGTGGATGTTGTTAGAAAAGCTGCTGTATTATTTAGAATCTTCATTTACGTTTACAATTTTCAAGGAATGGCATCAGCCTTGGGTACCCTCTATTGCCAAACTCCTTCTTCCAAAACTTAATTTTTAAAGATGCAGAGTCCTCTCAGAACAACTTGGGACCTTGTCAAAATACTGCTGGGGTCAGGCTAGAAGGACGTCCCGCCTAGTCGGCCAGCACTGGCCAGCAGCACGGGGGCACTTAACCCGCTAACAGGGGCTCCGGGTCAGCGCCTCAGGCCAGCGCCCAGCGTTATAGCCGGCCACCTGCCAGGCGCAGGACGAGGCTAAGAGCTGCAACCAGCGGAATAAGAGGGAGGACTCCAACTGCGGTGAATCCACATTTTAATAAACCCCAAGGAAACCAGCCGAAGAAGACCAGGAGGGCGGGGTTACATAAGGTTATAAAGGACGAGAGAGGTAGCGGTGCAATCAGGTTGGGAGCAAATAGAAATCCAGGGGGGAGTGGGGTACACGGAACTGACATTAGATAGGACCAATTAAAATAAGTTGAGAGAGGGGCCCCAGCCCCTGAGCCAATCACCCCGAGCCCTAGACAGAACTTTCCAGTGAAAAAGGTGGTGGCAGGGGGTGACTGGCAGGGCACCGGGAAGGGGTCGAGGAAAGGATGCATTTGGTCACTAGGGAAACTGGGGTGGAGCGTAAAAGCACACAGTGGTGGCTGTAACAACCAGGGAGACCGCCAGCAACTGGGAGGGAAGGAGGAGTTGGAGCAGAACCATTATAAAATAGGGGGAAACAGAGCAGTCCAACACAAACACAACACAACACACTATGTGGATGTTATTAGAAAAGCTGCTATTATATTTAGAATCTTCTTTACGTTTACAATTTTCAGGGAATGGCATCAGCTTTGGGTACCTCCTATTGCCAAACTCCTTCTTCCAAAACTAAATTTTTAAAGATGCAGAGTCCTCTCAGAACAATTTGGGATCTTTCCAAAATGCGATAAAATGATCTGATATAGGAGTAATGTAGGGTTAATGTCCTTTAGAGTTTATTAATCAATTTTCGAGTTAACTTCTAAGCACTTTTGTTAAAAGGTAGTCCCATAAATTAAGTCTTCTCCTACTAAAAAATATTTTTTTTTATTTTCTGTCTACATTTTTTTCTTAACTCCTCTAAATGTATTTTTTCCTGCCCACTCTGACTCTGTAAATAATTATTTTCTCTTTGTTGGCTGCCAATTTTTCCTGACTTCTCTTTGCAGCTAGTGGTTTTAGTTCTTAATTTCACATTTCATTGTGCTTAACAAGAATCCCTTGTAGAGTCTGAATCCCCCTGTTCAACTCGTCACAGTTTTATTGAACACAATTACCAGAGGCAAATGAAAATTAATAGCTGTTTTTTACATGTATGAAGTCTTTCTGGCAGGGAAATAATGCAATGTGTTGTGCAGCATGAGTATATGAAGTTATAGTAGGAAGGTTGGTACAAAAAAAACCAAAGCCTTTATGACTGAATAATTAGCAATTATTTTCTTTTTTGTAGGTCAATATTGCTAATAATTCATTCTCATAAAAATAATTTCACAATGCTTATAATAGGACAAAAGGAAAGAATTTTAAAGGATGGATGGCTGTAATACGACAGTTTTCAAGACAATGCAAGCAAGACTTCTTGGTTATGTATGTGTACACATACAGAAAAATAGAGGAATTTGAAGGAAAAGTACTGAGACAGAGAAGAAATCTATGAGGTCCAGCTAAAAGGAGAGAGACATAGGAGATATTGCAACCCATGATAATAAGAATCAGTAAGAAAAATTAAGTTCTCAGAGATTAGGTAGAATGCTAAAATAAGAAGAAAATTGGGAAAAGAAGGGAAACACAAAATAGTAGCATTTATTAAAAGGAAGAAAATTATCATATGAATGGGACAGAAAACTGGAATTGAGAGTAGGATGAAACATGGGTAAAAAAAAGGAGAAAAGTATGCATAAAAGAGTAATCAGTAAGAAAACACAGATGTCATTTCTTCACAGGTCTGACATTTTCATATGGTGATTCAAAACTGAATCTTGCACCATAAAGTATTAAATAATTCAGTATCTCTGTTTATTAAATAAAACCTCTCCTCATATTAGAGAATGGTTTTTGATTCCAAGAACTTTGTTATATTATCTCGTTTATGATCTGAAATACAGTGATCAGGGCTCAAGCCCGCTGTATTTGTTTTGGAAAGTTATGTTAACAGGTCAAACAGGTTTGGCCATGTACTGTATTGGCAGAGCAGAATTTCCATGAATTAATATGATGTAGAATGTAAGTCTGCTTTTGACAACCTTCTTTTCATCAATTTGAATCATAAATAATTACCCACTGTTTGACTGTACATTACTCAAGAGAAATGTTGAGACCATGGGAAAAGTAAGTTATGTTTCAAAGGTTCATTGTATCCAAAGTTAAACTCAGCTGAACACAAAAATAATTTCTTGCTTGAATATATCCTAGCATCTCTTGTAAAAAAGAATTTTGACACTTCAACCCTCATCCAAAATCGGTTAAGATAAATGTTAAAGAAAAGTACATTCTCAGCAAAGTTTCTGCATTTAAACTGTCCACGATAGAAAGCCTGATATCAGTTATTCAAAATTCGTGCTTATTGGTGCACTCATGTCTAAAGTATTTGTCTCTCTAAGGAGTTTGAAATTATTTAATGGAAATTCTAGTCCATGCATTCTTTATGCTTCCGGAGTCTCTGTTCAAATTTGACTTTGGCAGAATTTTCAACCTATCTGTCCTACATCTCTCTGATATCTTCTTCAATATAGTTTACTGTATCTTCTCATAAATCCTGTGCATTTTAAGTATATAGTATGATCCATGTTTCACAGAATGAGGGAATGGATTTAAAAAGCTGAACACATGATTCTCTCAAATTACACATGAAAACTGGGAAAACTATTGAATCTCAGTCAATCAGAAATGTCTACCCAGACAGTAGAGTGCAGCTGGATCTCACTCTAAGATAAATTCAGAACAAATCTGGAATCTGGAGATAGATTGAAGAAATATTAATTACTCCAAAGTCTTATAACAGAGATTTATTTTATACCTCAGGGTAACATTTTGGAAGCTAAAATATATGTGGTTCAAGAAAACTCTTCAAACACATGTGACTCAAGATAGCTATTTTGCCTGTTCAGTTATATTTCGTTCCACTGAAAATTTATTTTCTTATTGATCATATTAAACAGCATATAAGATTCACTTGCACTTCATGATACTCTACTTAAATCACATATCTCTGCATGTAGACTTCTATTTCTTTTTGAGGGAAAGAACTTCATTTTTTGTTTCCAAAAAAAGGTGGTCAAAAAAACTTGAAACTCTTAATTTTTTAATGATCTTATTTGTCATCCCATTATAGTCTTGATAGTCTGACTTAAGAAAAGTATAAACAACAAATAATAATATTTATCACAGTCTTAAGATTCTTGCCTTTTGGATCTAAACAAGTGAAATTGTATGGGCAAGTCTAAAATACACAAGCTGAACCCCTAATTGTGTTATCATATTCACTTGAAAGAATCATCTCTGCAACACATAAAAACAGGCATGTTTATTTTTGCACAGTGACATTTTCAATATTCAAATTTCTTAGAAACAATTTGTGTCAAAGGTTAAGAGTTTAACATTGTGCTCTATTGTCTTCACTTGCATTCTATACATACATGTCCAAGATATAACAGAACCATGGTAAAAGCGTAACATTCAGTAAACTGCTCTGCAAATATTGCAAAACTTAGGACAGCTTAATTGAATGTATTTACAACCATATTTATACATTTTCTTAATGAATTTATTGTCTTACATTCCAAAACATTGTACACTTATTTTGCTCTGTACTCCTTTTCCATAATAAGTAAACTCATATGTCAACATCCCAACATATTTCTTCAATACTGATTTTGTTTTTGACTAAAGCTTCAAAACTTCTGACTGGATCCATTTGATGCAAAAAATCCTATAATACATCTGCAAACAGTTGCATGCTCATATGACAGCACTGGAAAGTTTATATTTGTGACATGCTGTTAACCACATCATTCCTGCTTTAATGATGCTCCTCTTGCATTAAAGACTCAAACATCATATTCCAGTCTCTTCCTCAAAGCAAGCAGCAGTAATCTGACACAAGCTATTTTGGTTGATGCAAGGTGAAGGCAGAAGTATTTTAGTTAAAGAATGAGCCATCCATTAGCATAAGTCTGCTGACACTTTGTGTTTACTAGACCATTCCAGAAAAATTAGTTTTTATTTCCCCAATTAAAGATGACCTGCAATCTGTGCATAACAGTTATTTCTATGTCAGTTTGGTTGCAGCACTTCCTCTAATTCTAATTTTACAAATAATCATAATGTATGACAATATAAATTATTGAATGTACACTGAAATTAAAAAGGACTTGGAACTTATCTGGAATTCTTTTTTTGTTGTTGTTGTTGTTGTTGTTGCTTTTTAGGAAGGAAGAGGGAAATGATAGCAGTGAAGCAAGTAAAGTTTATTCTTTAAATTCCTTGAACCAAAATCTTGGTTTCATTTTCTTTATAAATTTTTTAAGAATTTTGACTCAATTTCCTAAAGTCAACTAAACATAACCCAAGATATGTTAAGTACATGACATAGAAAATACATCTCTAAAAGCTTGTGCATTTTTTAATCTCATTCCAACAGAATCCTGACATGTATTTTTCTGCAAGGTTCAGGAAACGTAAACATATGTTTCATAAAAATGTCTCTGTAAAATATAGCCACAATTTTGAAAAATGGAATAAAAAAAATAAGCATCTGATTTTAAAGAGCAAAGAATATGGCCTGTGAATTTAGAAGGTGCTAAACATTCACAGTTTATAATGAAATGAACAATTAATCCAGTTTTTTGCACTTTGTGCAGAACTGCATAAAACCGTGAACTTTCATAAAAACAAAAATTCACCTACATTAGCTGTACAATGAATGCTATTTCAAAAGGTGATTTTGATCACATAAAATATATCTCTTTAATTGTCTATATACATAGAGCTGTCAAAGAATATGTAGTATAGTGTATACTATTTGTGAGATAAATGATAACATGGATAAATCTATAAGCAAGTCGATTTACAATTTCAGATATATCATATTATTGGCATTTTTCTACACTTCACTGTTTGTATTTCTACTAATTTCGGGGCCTAAATCTGGTTTTTCTCATTGGCACCTTTATAAATCAAAGAGGAAAACAATGCATTTCAAGCATGTGATTTTTCAGTATGCCTACATTTGGCTGAGATGACCCATCTCATGGGAGATGTCTGCTTTTCTCCAGTTTTTCTCTTCCCACACAAGGGCCTGGAATAATGATGCCCATTGATTACAGCAATTCTGGTTTTTTATAATCCTGTTTCATGTTCTGAAAATTTGTGAAGTTTAATCATGTAGATGTGTCTTGTAGGTTACTGTATTAGATTGCTCCCCTATCCCTCAAATATAGGATATCTAAAAGTTTAGGTAACCAGGAGCTGCAGCTGCAATTTTCTGAATACTTTTTCTCCTTTTAGGTTAACAAAGAGATATCTTTTGCTTCCTTTGCCTGTAATTTGAATGCTCCAAATTATCCACTTTCTGAAAATCATAAGAGTGTTTGATTTCAGAACAGGGAAATTGTTTTTTGTTCAATATATATTTGAGTCTTGGAGTTATATTCCAAATTAAATTCCTGTCATATTTATTGGAAATAAATGTTTATGGGGCCAGTTCCTTCCAGGCATTTCTCAAAGGGTAGAGATGCATCTTATACAGCTTAAGTAATTCTGTCTGAACTAGTCATTTCAAGCACTTTTGCAGTCAATGGAGAGAAACACATTTTTAAAGTGTGATTTATTTCACCTATTAATGTGATGAATCATGTCCTGGAAATAGTGATTTTTCTACTCTGGCTATAAGAAAATCCTTTGGATGTATAATTCTGATGTGGACATTTGCGCAGTAGAACCCTCTTTATCACAACATGAATATTTATCCATTCAGCCTGCTATAGCAAATCTTCTTTCTTTTTCACCTTGCAAGTGGAACAGATGACCATTTAAAACTAACTGATATCCTGGAAAAATGTACAAATGTACAAACAAGAAAAAATCTAACCAAATAGTCTGTTTTCACACTATGCCTATACGTGAGATTTTCCTCAATGTGACTGAAATGCACCACCCAAACCTTCACAAAATTGCACTCAGAAGCATTTTACTGTTAAATAAATAAAAAAAAAAGTTTATATTAGGTAATAGCAACCAATGTTGGTGATTTTTTTCAATAACTGCTGAGTAAGGGTGATTTACTCCTGACTTGGTTACAGAACACATTTTTGACTGAAGTGATGCATAAAAAGATAATTTTCCATATAAAGAGGATTAGTTAGCATTTCCCATACTTGCCAACATTATTAAGTATTAATGGATATGACACCTATTCTCACTATTTGTATCACAAATAACTGAGGTTAATATTTTCAAGCATAAGCAGCCTGAAGCAAAATATTTTTAAATTCAGTCTGTCCTATCACACAGGTGGGTTGTCAGATAATAACTTCAAAATCTAGTGGCACTGGGTGCATTTGCATACATATATATATATATATGAGGGATCATGGATTCTATTTGCCTGCAAAAAATAATCTAATATCATCTGGGATACTTTACAGCCCAAACTCCTGTTGCCACTCCATAACTTCATCTGTGTCATATGTGCAAGCCCAGTGTGGACAACTTGGGTAATTTTGGGCATCTCATGTGGTATCACGTACTTCTGTGGGGGTGACTAAACTGAATGGTCATCTATTTAATGGAAACCTCTCACCTTTGAAACATTATTTCTTCCTGGATGTCATCAAAGGCAGCCCTCTTATCACACTTTTGTTGGGGACATTAGCAAGGTTTCACTAAAGATGTCACCAGACTTAGCACACAGCCTAGGCCACCTAAGCAAAGAGCACTGAACATGAACCTGGTTCACAGACCTAATTCTGAGCAGTACTAAACTTCTGCAAGAGAGGATTTATTATCATCATTATTTTAATTTTTGTGCATTTTTGATTGTCATGGGAAATCTGGGAAAGTATGGGGTGATAGAACTGTAAGCTGCTTATACCTCAGGTTTGAATACTTTTGCAACTCTTAGCAGGTGATGAATTTGGCAGCTGCACAGATTCCCCAAGGTGAAGCTGTGAATAGCCAGTGACTCGAAGCTGTATTGTTCCCTGTCACCACAATTCTTACCTGTGCTAGCAATTTTCTTTATGGTTTAATGTCTGACAGCTGTAGTCCTGCGTGTGGAAATCAAGCTTATGCTGATATAATGATTTTCAGTGGTTTCTCTGTCCCAGAGTGTACCCAGTCCTCATGAACTATGAAGCAGAAATATAATGAGGGAATTTGCAATGAATTGCAAGGTTTTGCCAATTTGAGCAGCTTTACACTGGATTTAGAATAATGCTGAAGAATAGTTATTCTGCTAAAAATGTTATGCATTCTCATTTATACTAGAACAGATACACTGCATGGATTATCTGTTTTTAAAGAAATATATCTGGAGTTACTTTAACATATTGAGATTCTGAGCTGGAAGTGAGCCTGCATTGCCTAGTGTATGCACATTTACTTGATACAGTAAATGCAAAAAATCCAATAATTTGGTATTTTAAGAATTTAAATTATGGAATCTATTACTGCAATTTGAAAGGAGTTACAAGAGCTTTTATGAAGCCTTTGTGGAAATGCCTTCTCTATTTATTCCTCATGAAATAACTAATGTAAATTCATAGATAACATAGGTCATAGGTCACATTTCTCTCCCCAGCTCATTGTGGGCAAAATAATAAGGAAAGTATTCCAGAATGTAAATTCTCTTGTGGAAAAAGTGTATTTCATTCCTAATCACAATTTACAGCTTTTCTGGTTTTTGCTCATGAACATCAAGTCTGAGCCATTAAAACTTGCATATAACTCGCATAACTCAAATTTCTTTTGTGAGTTACTTATATAGAAATAATAGAAAATGTTTAAGACATAAACATATTTAAGGGAATTTATATGGGCCTTCTGAACATACTGAAAATATCTGAATAATACATAGAGAAAAGATTATAGATATAATAAATATATATTTCTAGATATATTTTAAGTACTTTTAAAATAATGGTCAATTGATAGCAGGTTTCTGTAGAAGAAAATGGTATCCAAGGAAATGATCCTTTGTCTATGCTAAAATAGTTCCCTTACATCAATTTATGTTAGCTTAAAAGAGTAAAATTATGACGCAGGCAACTCCCTGAAAGCATCCTAATATTGTCTTAATAATTGGACAAGTTTCATACGAATTAAAAATCTGTCCTATATGTAAAATTATTTTTTTAAATTTACTTCTGATTTTTAAACAATATCAGTATTTTGATTGCAAGAACACATATTAAAATAACTATTGAACAATTGTAACTAAAGCCAGTGAAATATTATTCATAGCTTATTTGTGACTTTAACAAAAATGTAAAACTTTCCTATAAAATTGGATGTAGTGTCAATACTGAAGAGCTACACTAAAGAATAGTGATTAATTGACATTTTCAGATGTAGATATACAAGGGTTCCAACTTATTAGGAAATATCTACATTTCAAGGAATTTATTCATTGATTTCAGTAAAATTAATGTTTGTTGCAGCTCTGATTTATCTGTGATTTTCGTACTTTGAAATCAAAGAGGTCATGTGAGCGAAAATAAATCATGGTAGATGAACTAGTTCACCTGTTTTTTTCACCTGTCTTTTGAAAAGACAGCATCTTTCTTATTAAGCAAACTTAACATTGTTTAGCAAAATTTAGTGCATCAGAAGTGATTTTAACTCTTATACATAAAAAAGTATAAGATGGTTTTAAGGAACCACAGAAATCAAGACTACAATTACATAGTACTTGGATTCAAAGACATTTTCTTTGAGAAAAACGTAAAACTATTATTATTTTTAATGAATGTAACCATAATAGTAAAGAAAAAAGATTTAAATTTTTTCATAAATTCTCTTTAGAAGAAACTTGTAACACTTGTATAAGTATGAAAGCCAATTTTGATTCTTATTATGGCTAGATTTTACATAATCAAAATAAAACAAATACAAATTTTGTTGTTTCAAAACAAGAGAAGTGGAATAGAATGAAAAAATTCACATGAGAATCATTTTGGTGAAATAAAAGCACATTGAAAAAATAGAAAAGGAAACTGATAATCAAAAATGAAATGAGGATAAATGGAAGAAAATAATTATCAAGGCACTTAAAACAAATTTGGCACAGAATGAAATTAATAGAAATAATCCAACTTTGAAGATCTGTGTACAGGTAGAGCAATAATATTTCTATTATATATTAATATAATGAAATCAAAAGAAAGTCCTGGGAATAGAATTAAAATTCAATTTCTAAGTGCTTTAGCTATCTCTGTAGGAGTTCTGAATGCCAATATCTATATTTAATTACAGTTATAATTTTAGAACCTTCTTCATTTGGTCTCCAAAACTTTGCTTATGTGAAGCAAAATCTTTAGAGAGGTTACATTTTTATTCAACAGCTTGTTGTAGTTGGAGAAAAATTCATATGTTTGTCTATGAAAGACTAATCGCAATTCAAAAGGCAACTGGCTGCGGAAGATTAATGTTGAAGTGTTTTCAGCTGATTCCAAATTAGGGCAGAGAAATATTTAAAAGATTTAAATCCATATACTTAGGCTTCAGAATTGCAATTCAACTTATATCAGTAAACAAAGACCTCCGTGCATACTGATGCAGTTAGAAGGAAAGATACACCTTCAAATCACATGTCCCAGGATGGAAGTTCTACGTATTTTTTCATCTCAAATGATTGCAGAGGTTTCCCCTAAGAAAACTCATTTTAGTGCAACCAGAATTCCTTCTCAAAATTGCTAGTGACAGAGGATTGTGAAGTTTTAGCTTTTGGGCCATGAAAATGTTTCCCATAGGATCAGCAAGGCTTTAGAGAAGTATATTTGGCACCCTGTTCCCAGAAGCTGTGCATCCCTGAGTAGCAGAATTTCATATTCCAGTATTGCCCTTAGGTTCTAACTGATTCAGCTGAGCAGACAGAATGCATCAGCACCAAATCTACTGCCAAATCAAAAGCTCAAACTATCATTACTGGCAGAAATTATCAACCCTAAAGGGAAGCACAGATGGCACTAGTATATTTACCATATGAAATTTATTAGATCAAATTGTCTAATTTTCCTTATTCCACTTGCATTTATTCTGATTTCATGACTTGCAGTTATTCTCAGTCATAAGTGGAAAGTAATAAATTTGCAGCTCTAAGTAGGCAAAATTGTGTATGTACAAGCATCAGAAAGAAATAAAATATAGGATTTTTCTCCCTCTTGAAATATTAGAATAGTTTCTATAGACTGTTCTTGTCATGGTTCATCCATTAACATGATGCAGCGAAATAAGGGGATCAATTTTCCAGCTTGTCATGAGCTTCCAACATGCAGTAGATGCATTAAACAATGAGGTTAGAGCCCACATGCTTAAATTGAATATAAGATTAAGAAAGAATTAGGTAACTGATTTCTTTGACTCCCATACTTGCAACAAAGCCCCAGTGCAGCTTTATATTACTTGATTAAACACACAGGCTTCCCCCTCAACAGACTCATTTATAGGATGTGTTAACACAGGTGAGGAAGTACAACCTGAAGTTACAAAAAGTCTGCTTTTAGTTTTGTGTTTCTTCCTGCTTTAGAGTCACAGCTCAGTCACTATGAATATCCAGACCATTTACTCTTCCTTTCAGTAAAGTAAAACTGCTCATTTAAATGAGAAGACCATAACCCATTTGAAGACAAGACTTGAACATCAAAAAAATTATTACTACCCACTTTTCTCTTTCAAAAAGAACAGTTTAAAATTGATTAAATAAACTTTCATGTTTCTGCAGCTCTCTTGCAGCCATGAAAACTGTTCTCATATTCCTTTCCACTCTTTGTGTGGATTTCCCATGATTATCCAGTTCTCCAGGACACATTCATGAGAACAATACCTGAACTTACTACTCTACATTCACATATTTACGCCTACAATACTCTGGGACTTTTTCCTTGTTCACTGACTGTGAACGGTTTTATGATTTTATAGGGCATAAATACTTAATCTTTGTCACTTCCAAACTTCTTCAAGTTTGTGATCAACAGTGTATTCACTGTGTAGATCCTTGTTCTTGTGAAGTTATCATTCTCTTTGTCTCGTAGAAAAATAATCATTTCACAGTCAGTAAAATTCTAAGCAGTGCTGACAAAGTCATGGTTGTTTGATGACTACAACACAGGCACCAGCTCTTCCAATATTTAAGGAAGCCATCTGCAGAAAAATAGACACAAATTAACTGAATAGGAAAAAACAGGCAAAAGATTGCCAAACAGGAACAAGCCATGCAAAGATTGTCAAAACGCTGAGTCAAATTATTTTTAAATGGTCAAAACTAATGGGAGTATAAATTGCTAAAAATAAACAAAACCCACATTTTGCTACTATTGTAATTTAAAATTGCTTACTCACACCTGACATCTTTCATTTGAAAGTTGTGAGAACAGGAAGCAGGAATTAATTTTAGAGTTGTGATGAATTTTGTGAACAATTGATACGCAAGGAGGTTCTGTATTCTGTAGACTGTGGCTGATGCTTCCACTCTAGTCCTTGAGGCAAGGTGAAAGCTATGAGTGTACAGAAATGGTTCCAGTATTCCTAAACAGGTTCACGTGTCATTTAATTCTAAATATTTTTGGCAATTTTAAATGGTATTCAAGACAACATAATGATTAAAACCTTTAGGGGACTGAATCTTCCTGAAACTATCACAGTACAGTTAGTTTATATGTATGTAACACAATGTAATTGGTGCAACTGTATAAATCACAACATTGTTTCGACTGTATAAATCACAGCATTGTTTACATGTCTCCAAACTACCTGTCCAATCATGTTTATTAATGGTTTTTAATGTGAATTGGTGGTTTTGCAAAAAGAAAATATTCCCAAATTAATTTTGTATCTCTTACAGAACATCATAAAAATGCCCTTCCCAGTAATTCATAGTAGATTAAAAAATATGGCCTTCTGTGCTAACTTTAAAGCATTTGTGTCTACATTCATGCTTGTCAACAGAAGTTCCCCCTTGCAATCATAAAAAGAAGTGGGCATTATTGAGTATAATACATCTCACCTATTTTAAATGTTTATTTTAAGATAAGATCATGATTCCGAATTATGAACCTTTCTGCACTAGGTTCAAAGAAAGCTTGGCTATAGCTAACTCATACATATAAGTGGGTATATGCATGTGTGTGTGCACATATGTATATATAAAATAAACTTTATGATTACCTGTGTCCACTCATTAGTTTGAGGGTCATATGCTTCCATGGTGTTCAGGTATGATTGACCATCGTAGCCACCTACTGCATATAATTTGTCACCAAGGAGACAAACACCAACAGCATCTCGAGGCATACTCAGTGGAGCCACCATTGTCCATGTATCAGTTTTTGGGTCATACCTGAGCAAAGAAAAATAAAACTGGGTATGTACAGAGAGGACAAGCATCAATTCATGTTGATTTTCACTTGAATATCGTTCTTTTTTTCCTGGGGGCAAAAAAACCAAAGCTTTAGTATCCTATCCAAAAGAATTCTTCCTTACATCAAAAAGAAAAGATACAGATTTATTGTGTTGCCAATTCAACCCTCTAGCTGCTGATTAAAAACTTTTGCTCAGAACCTTCTAGAATAAATTAAGGTATTTGTAGGATAGTGTGTCATAAAGAGATCTGATATATAAAGATTTATGACCATAAAGATATGAGCAATGTCTGAATGGATGGGTATAACATTTTATTTATCTGTTATGTACACATTTAAAGTGGGGTATTTCCTGTAGCACATTTAAAATATTAGAAATATTATTTCTAAAATTAAATTTCACTGTATTTCAATTTCTGAAATTATACTGTACAACAGTAAAAATCTCCCTATGTATTCTAATGCTTAACTGCATTACAGTTAGTGTCTCCTCCTGATATTTGCTCACGTAGATTAAGTAATACTGTTTCTTAGACATAATCACAACTGAATTTTTAAAACTGAGGGTAAAAATCCTTCGTATAATGATGGTAATTTAAAAATAAAATATCTAACCAAGGTTTTCATTTAGATATTCCTCAACACAGTAAAATTGTTTAATTTCTGAAGTCATTCCATTGAAACTCTTTTGGACAGGCATAAACAAGAAATTATTATTATTATTATTATTATTATTATTATTATTATTATTATTATTATTAATTATCTTTTGATAGTTTTTTACCAAGGATGTCTGGAGTATTAGGTTACACTAGATACCTCATTTTTAGATGTCAAATATTGCTAAAACAGAATACTGCATCACAGTATAACAAAATTAATTTAATCTGTCCTTAAGCAAGTTTACTATGTAACAGAATCATGTGATCATTGGAGAAAATAAGCAGTTTCAGTCTACAAATCCTCTAAAAAGTCTCACTTTATTAGTTTGCTTAAATGTGTAAGTGTTTCAGTAAGTCATATTATGAATAAGCAGCTTGGAGGAATACTGTTTGAAGTCCTACATATTTGAAAAATGAAATTTTACATATATATATATATATAATATATTAATATAAGCACTGAAACAGCAAGGCTAGTGTTTTTGTAATAGCCTTTTGGTTCATAAATATAACTTTTAAATTGGATGATAAAAGAATTGTCTGTAACCTTGTTCATATTGTTCTTGAGATGTAAATACATTCTAAGAAAACAATCTACTTGTGTGCTAGCTGCTAATCCTGGCATTTGGGAGACTTCTCAGAAAATAAAACCTCAAATATCTAGATATATGATAAATGTCTTTCCTAAATTTAGAGAAAAATACTGCAAAGTATTGCTTGAATATGTGGAAGGTAACTGACCATGTAACAAGCCAAAAAAAAAAGGATTTTTTCAAAGACTGTGTGAGTTTTTCAACAGCAGCATCATATGCCTCTAGCTGAAACAGTTTCCCATCCAGTGAATGGCACCGGTGTGCATTGGATCTCCGCCTACCTAAAGGTAACAAATGTTTAATAGACTCCTCCATACACTCCTCTTAAATTACAAGGGCCAAGGTGAGGAGGTGCAAAAGTTAAAGCTGGAAAACAATAAACCTGACATTCTCATCTGACCTTTTCTTTTTCCTTCTTCCCATAAACAGGTATGCAAGGCTAAAATGAATCCTTATAACTCAATTCTGTCAATGAAATAGAACTGCACAGCAACTTGTTGGTTTTATAACTGTCAGGAAAATACCTGAGATTTCTTACATCCTTTTTGCTGCTAAAAAGCTACTGTGTATGCCACCTTTATAATAACTAGGTATGCCCCAGGCTGAACAGGGTTATGATAAAAACTCCTAAATGTGGAAAGAAATCAATTTTGAAATCAGGATGAGACAAGGGGGGAAAAACTGACTATGTTTTTAGAATCTGTCAAGTTTTGAGCAACATGTGAAAAAGAAAACTTGCTTTATGAAATCTACCAAACTATCTTGAAAATTTTATAATTCTTATGAAGTAGTTGTTTTGCCTTTAAAAAGGAATAGAAGATTGCACTTTGCCAACTTGTGAAGATGAATGAAATGTAACTATTATTTCAGAATGCTTGAATCTGGACAAAATCCTTAAAAAATGCATCAACCTTAGAAGAAAGTAAACTGCAATACCTAACTAATATTGAGCAATACTTAAGCAGTAGCATTAAGAAAACACATATCAGCTGCCTCCACTATATTTGCACAATCTCAAAAATAAATATTATGTTTGGTTTGACAGTCTTCCAGGAACAAATTGTTACTGGAATAAAGCACATCCTACCAGTCTGCATCAGAATGACAAAATGACTGAAGCAGACTCATTCCTGAAGAAGACGAGTGTTAAAAAGCAGGCCATCAATATTTACAGAAAGAAACACTTTCAAAGAGATATAAAATGACTCAGATAATAGACCTCCCCATCATCCTTATTTTTCTTTGTTTTCTTAAGACATTGAGGAGCTTTTATTTTTTGGAAGTGATGCATTATTTTGTAATGAAAAAACAAACACACTAAATAACGTTCCAGCCATCTTATAAACTAACTAATGACTGCAAGGGCCATGAGAGTTTTTTTCACATTTTAGTGGAGTCTACCAGTTAACTCACATCCACTTGATGTAAGTTTATAATCTTACAAGTTTTTGTTTGTTAGTCTCAACTCAAAGCTAACTATTGATGAACTACATCATCCACTCTTTTTGCTACCAGTGAAAAAAATATCTAGATGAGGGATACTATATATTGTCACTCTAGTACATAAAACAGCATAAGGATGGGTTTAGCTGATCTTTGCAGTCTCTCTTGAGAAAGGCAAATGCGATGGAGTATAGTTTGTCATCAACACCAGAAGAGTTTTCTTCTCAGAGAATGAAAAATGAAACAAAAGCTCCCTACTGAGTACCAATAAGCAGAAGCATTTGAAAATATATAATTAAGACTGCCACTAGTAGTCTTAATATAAATTTATTTAATTGAAAATTCTTGGTATCGGTCCTTATAAATAGAAGTCCACAAGCATAGTTCCTGTAAGTACAGGCATCATGGGATGTCCCTGATTGACTGTCCCTCTGTTGCAGATGAGAAGAATTTGGCAATGATGTTTACTTACATATAGTAGATATGGCAATGAGTCTAAGATTGAGCATAATCATATGGATAACTTAAGGAGTTTACACTTATATTTTTTCACTTAAATATTGAATACCAAGCTGAATATAGCCGAAGAAATAACTGACGTTTAATCAAGCCCTTCTGAAAAGAAATAACGAGGTAAATCTTTCCCAGGATATATCTTAAGATAAACCAATTACTCAAGCACATCTACTTTAACTTTTGCAATCTGTGCACTTTTGGAGTGAATATTTTCCTAATTCTATTTTATGGCATTCAGAAACAGGAAAAAAAATATCAAACATTCATGTAAAATTTGAAGAATACCTTTAAACTGAGTGCTTTAATCACTTCATCTGTGCTGCACTGCACTACTAGATGTACTTGGATTTGCAGAAAATCTAATTTCAAAATTCAAGGAACTGTAAGTGTATCAGGCTTACATTACCACATTAAAAAGTGGCAATTTTGATAAAGGAAGGAATACATTGTTATGTCAATATCTATCACTTAAACATTTTTTTATTTCTTATTTGCTTAGCTATGTTTTTGAGTTAGAAAATATTCTAAATATAATTCAATTTTGTGTTATGAAATTATTTCAAGGAAAAAATTTTATCTCTGCAATTTTTAGTTCGTGGCACTTCAATGCATAATATAGTGTCCTAAAATTACTTAAATGGGATGTGAAAAGAGTGGATTTTTGTGTTTGTAGTAATATATAATAGTACTGTAAATAAAAAGGGATTACAATAAAATTCAAAGAGATTGTCTTTCAAACACCTTTATGGAATTTTTCAAGTAAGAACTCACTAGAAATTTCTAGGGTTAAGAACATCTGTTTATACTTGCCATAACTAAGCTAAGAAAATAATGCTACGAGATATTATTTTGTATTTTAAAAATGCATGTATAATTGATACCTTTCAACATAGTCCAGCAGTCGAGAACAGTGATTAGAAGCAGGAGCATCATGACCTCCAACTGCATAAAGAAAGCCATCACAGGTAGCCACTCCTACACCTCCTCTTCTCTTACACATAGGAGCACACATATTCCATTTATTTGTGTGAGGATCATAATATTCCATTGAACTCAAACATGAACTTCCATCCCGACCTCCAACCGAATATAACCTAAGAAAGTCCATGCAAATAAAAATGTTGACAAAACAAGAGCTCAGAATTTCAGAAAAAATAAAAACAATGAGTAACTCTTTTTTAATCTGACATCAGAAAATAGAAAAAAAAAGAAAATACATAATATTTGAAACCATGTGAATCTCATATAGTGGAAAAAAACACAGATGTTTTCAATATTTTTACCAAACTCATGCGCTATTTAGTATTTTGTCCATCTGAAAAGGGAGGAAGACATTTCTTTCTGGTAATGAATATTTTCATTCTTTCTTTACTGCATATTCAGTCAAGAGCACCACAAATGACATGCAGGTTTGTCTCTATAGGTTTAAAAATCATGCAAGCAGGGGAGAATATATTTTCATGGGGGCACTGGCATTGTGCCAGTGTCAAACCATGACACTGCCTAAGCTCACCATCTATGAGATGGAAGTGGAAGTGCAAACTTATACCTGCTAATCCAGACAAGGAAGAAATATGCAGCCCATTTATTATAGTTTCTCTGTGTTTTTGCTGTGTATCAAAGTATTAAGAAGCACAAAAAATATAGAAACAAGATCTGATACTAAACAAATTCCACATAAAAATCTATCAATGGGAACACATTTTCAGCATGAGTTTTACACTTAGAATATAGTAGAGATCAAATATGAAGTGTGTTGCAGATAGGATTATCACATTATGTTTTAAACATGGATTTAAAAAAATTACGACCTCAGTTTCAAGGCTCTTGCTTTCACTGAAGAAAATTCTTACCCACACTAACAGCAACATGTCTACTTTGCGAAACAATTATAACCCCCAACCACAGTGTCTTGTTTTTCTTCATCAGAATGTTTTATGAGGGTAAACTTATGTTGGAAAGTCATGGACAACTTCTGAAGAGTATTTTAAACTTGAAATTATAAAAAATGTGGCTTAACAAAAATTATGTTGTGTTGGTAAGCATCTGCAGGCAAGAAACTTGTTTTGTTCAACTGTTTATAATGGATCCCAGGAGGAAATAGTTCTGATTGTTCTTTCCCCCTAATACCATGCTATATTCATTCCACATGAACCATTTTGCAGTCTGTTGCCTTTTATATAGTGCCTGGAGATTAACTAATAGAAACACAGGCTATTTTAAAGTCCAACCACTAAGCAATTTTGGATGTGAAAGCTGTCTCTGTAAAGCAATTACTCGTTTGGAAGCTTTTACTGTCCTAAGCACTCCATGAATTCAGAGCCATTTAAATGTGCATTTACCATTACATTTCATTGGTAAGGATGCTGGTGAATAAGGAAGTGCTGTACAACCACTAAATATGTCACAGAAGCCTGAGAACATTTTGGTAGTGCCTGACAGACATACCTGTGCTCTGCTAAAGCACCCAGGAGAGAATCCATACTCTGTGAGAGATACTAAAGCAAATATACTTTTTTTTTCCTTTGGATTCAGAACTAACATATTTAACTTTATCTATGATTATCAGATATCTACAGATGAAATCAATATTAAAGCATCCAATCCTGTTAATCTGTGGATGTCTACAGTGTCCAACTTGCTGTTACACTCAGAGTAGTCATCTGAGTCTAAAGAACAGCACAAAAAATATTTAAACATGCGAGCAAAAACATTTACATAAATATAAATGTAAATATAAACGTTTACATATAGGTGTCTGCAAGGATCTTATCTTTATTTTCAAAGATGTGACTTGGTTCAGCTACCCATAGACAGTGATGAAACATTTTTTGTGACATTCAAGTTATGTTGACATTCCTTCGAGGCTGAGAGATATGGAAAATAGTACAGTACAAAACCCAGCAGAAAAAAACATGACTGCTGGCACCCTGAAGCCAGTAGACAAGTACATGTCAGTAAGTGAATTGACCCCCAAAAATATAAACCATGATTAAGATTTCTGAGATTGTCAAATGTATTTCCAAGCAGATATTTGGACATGTAAACACTGAACACCATTTAAAAAATGCAAAGAACCAACACTTCTGCAGACTTGAGTGCAAATAATCTTGTGTACCCCTAGTCAAAATCTCCACCAATTTGGTATTTCTTCTGGCATGAAAAGTTCCTATTTATTCCATCATCTTTCAACTGAAATAAATCAATAAGCTGATATTTGCACACTGAAATTAAAATGTACTCTCTCATTCCTCTATTCCAATTAAGTCAGCTAATAAAATATAGCTGATGGCATTCTTGAGTTTCTGGTAAAAAGACAGCAAAAGCTGTTCATAAGTAACTGGTAAAAGTGATTGGGACCACCTAGTCTGTCATTAAAATGCTCTCAGCTATTCAGAACAAAATTCATTTTCAAAATCATATTTTGGAATTAACATTTTAGAGTTTGATTATGTTTTTATTTTTTTCTCTAAGGAATCATTAATTTTCATTTCTTTTTAATTTCACAAGAGTGAAATAAAAATAGTTCAGACAAGAAAAAGTTGGAAATGAAGTAACTGTTTAAAGCTCTGGTTTGTGGCTGAGCTTGAACAATTCAGTCAGAAATTGTTTCCAGTCTTCAGTCAAATTTCCAAATCTGTATTCACAAAGGCTCAAAATGACTGGGGAACAGCTCTGCAACAAACACTGAGTATTCAGGATACTGAATCAGTAATCTGAAACTTTTGAAATACTTATAATTAAAGCTATTTAGTAGTCTTACTTCTTCTTTTAGAGCTTAGGGTGTTATTTTATTAGATGACTTTAAATTAAACAATTTTTTCAGCTTTGTCCAGCTTGTCAAAAAATTGTAATACAATTTCTATAGGGAAAAATATCATGCATTTCTCTGAATTAGCTGAATTACTCTTCATGGTATATCCCATCAATACTAGAATTATTATAAAAATAATAAACATATATCCCTCCTCAGAGAGCAAGACCAGCAAGGAAAAAAAGCATCCAGTACTGATCATTTTTATCACCACAGTGAAAGTTCTGCCTGTGGAGATATTAGAGATTTCTATTCCTAAATAGTCTACATTTCAGCTGATTCAGACACTGTGCGTAGATATGAAATTAGGCCAAGCTCAGCCTCTTCTGTCTTTTCAGGGTTTTGTCCCTTCTTTTACTAAGATGGAGAGAGATTCCTGAACATTTGTATATATATAACCATATGTATAATTGGCTAGAAAAATGAAGTAGAGGTTTCAAAGTAGGAAACATTAGGAGAAATCATGACCAGCTGGATCAAAAGCATTTACCTCAGTTCTGTCACTACAAACCTTTGATAACTACTCAGAAAAGACAGTTTTAAATTCAGTTTGACAAGCCAACCTCAAAAGACCAGACTGCCTTTGATGTGAGGTGGGTATGGCTTATGAAACCAGTTGAATCATGCCCTTTCTGCGTTTCCTAATGAGGTTTTCCCTTTCAAAATTCTTTCACTATGAATATCAAAGACCTTTTCCAGTCTTTTGCTTAGACCCTTTTCTGGCCTTTCACTGTGTCTGAAAGAGCAGCAGAGAATTACTCTGGCACAAAAGGTATCTGCTTTGTAGGACTGAGGGTCACACATAATTTTCATTGGTGCTGGACTACTGGATTGCTGAATCAGTCTGTACCTGGCCAAGGAATCAGACTATAGAGAGAGATATTTATGCATTTTGCCTTGATTAAGTCAATGTAGTTCACTGGAAAAAGTTGAAAATACAATAATTTTGTGAATGGAAAGCATTAATGAAGTCTTATTTCTGTGCTTAAATTTGGAAGGTTATTTCAGGTATTTGTAATGCACTAGGGAAGTAAATTAAAAGTAAAATTTGACCCCCCAAAAATGGAAAAATATATAGTCATAGAGTAAATTCCTGGAATTGAACTCCTACTTAGTAATAGTAGTAGTAGTAACTACTAATATGTTAGATGAGGGCCCTGAGAGCTTGATCTAAGGGCTGGTGTTTCTGCCCATGACAGGGGATTTTGGAACTCGATGATCTTTGAGATCCCTTCCAACCCAAGGCCTTCTATTATTCTAAGACATACAATATTGAGAGAAAAACATCCTTTGCATGGATAATATTGTTATGAAAAAGTTTGACTTCCTACACTGGAAATTTTAGTTTCCTAATAGAAAGAACTTGATTCAAGCAATTTTAACTGTAATCAGAATTATATGGGCTACATTCTTTATACAAGACCGTGGACTCAATGCAGATTCCACCAGTTAGAAAAACATTCTTGATTTTATCAGGCTATAAAGAAGGTACACCAAAATAGTCTTTGTAAATTAATCATTTACTATAGCATGTGCATGAGGACATTTATTTACTCTATCATTAAGACACACAGTGAACCTGTCATTAAATAAGAATTTTTAGTGAATCCATAGAATCACTTTGTTCTAGACTGAGATAATGTTTATGATAATAATTTTCTTTGTGAATTTAATAATTTTAGACCATAGAGTTGTTCCATTTTTTTGTCTCAGTATCCATTTATTTAATGATTTTGACTAAAATATTTTAAAATATCTACACTTTTTTGTAGTTTCCACAGTTGAGGAAGAATAATTTCAGTATGTGTCTCATTTTTCCTATAGTGGGATACAGAATAAAAAAAAAAAAGAGTTTGATTTAAACCAGAAGTTAACAAACATCATATTTATAAAACAGCAGCAGCATAAAAACTGTCATAAAAGAACATGAAATAACTTCTCAGGATTCAAATTAAGTTATAAAACTATTTATAGGTCAAAGTACATTTAGAGTAAAACATAGTAAGAACAGAGACTGAAAATTTTCAATCAAAGAGATTCTAAGGCTGGTAACTGGTGAGCTAATCTTTGAAGTATGTTTGTTATTCTTCCCATTGCAAAAGAGTTTCACAAAGTTCATTAATAATAGCTAATAATTTCCTAGGGCAAATTTGAGATACTGTCTGGTTAGGTAGATGATGTAGATGAAAGCAGACATGTGACAGCATGAATTTTTTTGACAATAAAAAGCACTGCTGTAATTTAGCAGCATGCAAAATATCTATGTCACACTTAATATACTGATTTCCTTGTAGTTAGTGACAAAATTGCGAGCAGAAAGTATACAGTTTAAAATATTTTCTTTTCTCCTTATATGACAATAACCATGTATGCCAATCAAGGTATTTTACTTAGTTTTAATGGATTAGTAAAAGAATAAGTGAATCACCAATTAGGCACAAGAGCAAAGAAAACCTCAAGCAACAAAAGCTATGAGAAAAAAATGGCACTGATGGGAAATGTAGTAGTTTTGGTCATACTTTCTTGTCTTTTTAGTTTGGCATGAAATTTTGAATTGTTACTTCAGCCTTAAAAACACAATTAAAGCATATTAATACTTCCTTTATTTAATAATTTTGAGCAGTTCCCTAGTCTTTGCTGAAGTATGAAAATTATCCATGCATTGCAATTGTATGGCTGACTTGCAAAAAAGTCTTAGGTCATTTAGCTTGTGATCTTCACAGTGAACAAACTCTTCTCTGTTCAACAAACTCAGACAATAATGTAAGATTTATTTGAAGCTGGTCTACTGAGTCAAAAGAAATTTCATCTTACTCAAATATTAGTTATTAACAAGTTAATCAAGTTTCAAATTGGAAAAATAGGAAGTTAAGAGAGGAGATGGCTTTGCATTCTATTCTGCTGAGTGCAGTAGGTATTTGTCTGCTGTTGTAATGCCTGTTGCCCATAAAGATGTTTAGTTGAGCATTAAATTAATATTTAGCTTTCTTTAATTTCACTCAGATGTGTATATTTAAGTATCCTTCCAGATGACACATATGTGGAAATAAGGAAGTATGTGAATACACATTATAACACACGGGAATAACATATGTACACATGTCTGTGTGTGTAGTCTAAGCTGAAGCCTACGTCTGGTGTGGGAGGATCTCTAGACTGCTCCAACTGCACTGCACAAGGGCTTCCTTCCTGTCCCAGCACACAGGCACCGAGAACCACGTGAGACACGTTCGGATTCTCATACTTCATCTCCCACTACAGATAATAATGAAAAGCTAAACTTTAGTCATAATCAAAAATACAGGATATTAATAGGTTTTGCAGTCTTGACCACAAGAAAGAAAACAGTCATTTCTCATTGTTTTTTTAAAAAATCTGTGCTTAACTGGGGAAGCTGTGCATTTGAAAAATAGGCAGTGAATTTTCCCAGGCATTATCCATACTGCTTCCTGCTGTCTAGATTGGTGCATATATTACATTTTAAAGCTTTAATTAGATGGAGTGACACCACTGCCTTTTTCTGCAATGTATTAGGACTATGTTAACTCACTATGTCTGTCTGGCCTGAAGTACCCATGCATGTGTGGGGGGATAGAATGTAAGAAAATAAAGATAGTGCAGAAGGTAATCTCACCCCTGAAGAGTTGCAGCTGCACTAATTAGCAAAGATTAGGAACAGGTCTGCTCTTAAGAGGCCACAGCTGTGTCTAATAAGGATAAGTGATATAAAAGATTGGGTTAGGTGGGTGAGGAGAGGGTGGGAGCTTGTTGGCTGTACTATGAAGAAGAAGGCGTTAGTGCTGTGAGGAGCCACCTATGAGAGATCACCAAGAAGGTATGGAACTTTTGCAATAACATAGCAACATGTATGTCCAAATGAATACGTACCATACTAGATCATATGCGTATTTATGTAGAATTTATAATTCATTACAAAACTTACGGGACAAAAAAAGAAAAGGAATTATGTAGTAAGGACAAATGGTTTCCCATTACAAAACCTAAATGACAGACCTAATCATTCTATCCCCCCACAAATGCATGGGTACTACAGTCATTCTAGCTGTTCAACAGTCAACAGCCAGCTAGTCTGAAAATTTTGCTGTGCGGGTAATGGATGAAGAGAAGGGCATCTAAAAGATGTAGATGACCGGTAAACATTCAAAATAGAAATGTGGTCCAAGCATCTGGGACCCTGGCCATAGAATAGCCAGAGAAAATAGGCTCATCAAGTTCCCAGTCTGCAAATAAGCAATGTTTTTAGCATCTGTTGTGTCTCCTACCAATGACTTATTTTCTGAAGAGGAAGGCATCCTAGCTGCATATGCATCTGCCTTGGTCTGTAGAAAAAAAAGTGGGTTTACATTAAAGATGCATGATTTCGGTAAAGCTTCGTGATTTCACTTTTCTCTTATAAGAGTGATATAAATTTACTTAGTTTGTATCTTTTTCAGGCTAGCCTAGCCCCACAGAAAGAAAAGTAGACCTGTGCAGAGTCTCTCTCTTTATAGGCTGGATGCAAAATAACAAGTTAAATCTTGCTTGAGAAAGGGAGACTATAATGCACTTTGAATTAAATGATATATTCACTGAGCTGCATGAGACCCCTATGCAGAAAATATGAATTTGTGTGCAAAAGCACAAAAGATCAGACCAGGGCACTGAATTAGTAATAAGCCTTAATGATTCTGCTAAGAGAAAATGCCACAGATAGTTATTATATGATGCATGAAAGCCAAAGGAGCAGAACTCCTGGAGGAGGCTGTAATCAGCCATACAATCAAGTTTTGTAGGTGGTTATATGAATGTAATACATTCCTAATTCTCTCATGCCAAACACTGAACTACTATTAAGGACTTTGTGGAATTATTAACCTTCATCTCTCCAAGGTCAGTTCAAAGCAATTATATTCCTGGTGAGTGACTAACTATAAGATGATTTTGAGAACCTTTCTTGTGCTCACATTAATTTGGTTTGAATTTTGCTACTTTTCGTAAAAATTGAGTTCATCAGGCTTAACTTTCTGATAGTTGCTTTGTAATAGTACATAATAATTGTAAGGGACATGTTAAGCTAAAGTAACTATTTACAGCAGACATAATATTGATCTAAATAACACAAGTTTCTTTCCAGTTTTTCTCATTAAATGGCCTGGAAACAAAACATTCCGCTGTGCATATGCTAACATCTCTATTGGGCAGCTTTCTGTGTTTCCCATTCAAAATGAAACAGAGAATAGCTCGGAAAACACTGCCAAAGCAATAATCCAATTTATGACAATCCATTACTAAATGAATCCAATTATTGCAAAAGTAGTGGAACTGAATGACTGTAACTGAATATAAATAGATAAATAACTATAAAAATATCCCAAAGCTACATAGTTATTAAAGTCTCTCTACCTAGCTAGTAAAAGTGAAAATGTAACACATTAATTTGCATGAATGTAAAGGGAAAAATAATAAATATGTATATACAAATGCATTTTTAAAAAATAACAATTAGTATATTCTATCAGTACTTAAGTAGAATTTAATAGGATGTGGAATCTGATCTAAATTCTATCTGTTGCAGTTAAATAAGAGGCAAAACTTGACATTACTAATTGATAATAAATAATTACTTAAAGGACACAACCAGAAAAGAAGTGGTTTTTTTATGTTGGACTTTCTTTCAACAATAATATGAAAAAAAATCAGTGTCTCAGGCAAACAGGAAAAAGGACTTTTTTCAACATAATTGATTGAGAGAGATGAGGCTTGCCAAACAACTCTAATTTTAAACCTGTTGGATTTGATTAAGAGGATCTATGCTTAGGGGTTTGCTCCTGTAGAGAGCCCATGATGGAGCAAGGGAAATGTGCGAGGAAGGAGGAGTGGAGAGAAGAGTCTGAGAATTATGGTCTGACCACAACACCCATTTCCCACCCCCTGCACCAGTCAGGGGTGGGGCTATAATATTATATAAGACATAAACTGAGCCTGGGAAAGGGGGGAAGAAAGGTGGCAATTTAAAATTTGGGGTTGCTTCTCATGAGCCGGAATCTGTTTTTATTACTAGTGAATTACATTAATTTTCCCCATCTCAAGCCTGTTTTGCCTGTGACAGCAAATGGTAAGCAGTCAGATGGATATTGATGAGGAATAATATTTTCTTGCAGCATTTCTCCTTGCTCTTTTACTTTCCTTCAGAGACAACAAACATCTACAAAACTTTTCTTTTCCTCAAATAAAAGTAAAATATTAGAATACTTGCCCAGTTGTACTTGTAAAAGTTAAGATTAAACAATTCCTTGCTTTTTGTCAACTATCATATACCAAAAGTGTTCTGTGGTATATAATAAGAACAACAGCAGCAGGGGGAGATATCAAGTTCACTATAGAACATATTTGAGGATGTGGCAATCAATAAGGGCAGGAGGGCCGGACTCCTTTTCCTTGACTCCACAAGATGTTATCATGAGTTTGAGCTGCTTGCCAGTGTGTGTCAAAGTCATGATTTTTGGCACTGCTGTGATGTTCTACCATTCAAAGTCAGCCTGTGGATGCTATCAACAGCTGAGCATTTTATGCTTTTGTAACATAGAGTTACTGATATTCACTAAAGGGATCAAGACTAAAGGGCCAGACTTTCATGACAGAAAGGTAGAGTTGCTTCAAAAAATATTGATAATTTAGAATATACCAGTAGAAACTAAGGAATATTTTTTGTAATGCAATCTTTGTGGACATATAGTATAGAAAAACTTCTGTTATGGTAGTGACACAAAAATGTTTAGAATAACACAAATCTGTATAATACAGAGAATGTCTTTGAGGAGTATGTATTCCTGATGAAAGCGTGTAAACTAAATTTCATTTTCACTTAGCACTATACCATTAGCATAAAATATGTTCTGAAATTAAATTAGTGGAAAGGTTTAGTGTTCTTAGGGAATGAGCAGTTCATGTATTAGAATTTTTAATAGAAGAATAATAAATAGCTATGGTATTAGCTATAAATTTGGAAGCATTTACATTTTAAGTTAATGAAAGGATTAGCATTTGTTGGATTGAAGGTGTTGACTAGATTTTTTGTTCTTGACTTTAAAATCAAGAAATTAAGAAAAGCTTGAAATAGCTAAGGGATAATTTCAAAATTTTTTTGGCAAATATAACCTTTTCACACTTTTTGTTCCTTTGTGCTTCTAACTCATACTGAAGAGAAGTTCTATTGCTTCAGCACTCTCTACTGACAACTGTGGAATGCTGATCTTATAACTTGCACACTACTTACACACTTATGTGAGCCCCAAAGAAGATTCAAATAAGTCATCCCAACTTTTGACTCACTATCTGCATATGAAAACCACCATCCTCTACCAGTTTTTTTTAAAACTGTAGATCTCCATCCCACATTTAGTATTTTAAGACCCATGTCTTTTGCTGATCTGAGGAGGTTCACGCACTCTTTTTCTTCCAATATCTGCAAGAGGGTCGTTAAGAGTAACAAGGCAGAAGGGAGGATGCTGTTTCCATATCAGAAGGAATTACTGACCGTATTTCATCCCAGGAAACAGTCATGGCAAGTCCTACAACACCTATATTTAACAAAATCTGTTAAAAACTGATAAAGACATGAAGTTAAGAATAATTTTTATATATAGTAAGGATAACTCCACTCTTGTGTTACTGTTTGTCTATGAGAAATAAGTGAAGATGTAGGAGATGGAATCTCCAAAGCCTCAGCAAACATTGTTAGTGGTGCCTGGAACCTGTTGTTGACTTGGGAAAACAAATATCACTGAAAAGGAAAATTCTCATATTCCAGTCTTTGGTGTTAGATAAAACATTACGCTTTATATGAACCAATAAACAGGTGTTTAGAACCTGAAGAGAGGTTTGTGGACATGATCTTATTGTCCCCATATTACTTTTATTTCATCTCTATTTTCCCAGCTGAATTGCAGCTATTTTGTGCATGTGTTTCTTTGCCAGCTGCATCAGTTTTGCTGCTTTTCTTTGGTATGACGTGCATTCTTGATAGTCATGGTACACATTATACAGCCTTTGCAATTTCATTTGAACTGCCTTTGATACAGATGACCAGAATTCCACACACTAACACAACGTATATATTTCCAATATTAATAAAATTTTATGTATTTTTCAGTAGCATTTCCTTTTATTCCCCCAGATTTCTTCTTCTGTGCTAACAACATACAAAGCTTTTTTCACTTCTTTTACTTCTTAACATTAATTTTCTTCAAACACAAGGCTTGTTAATTCACACATAAACTGCTAAATATACTATTTGTGTTGCTTCTTAAGATCATACAAATTTATGTGGCCAACATGAATTTGGCCATCATGTATTCATGTGGCCAAAATGAACCATATGATATTATTCCCATTGGTGCCACTTGGTTTAGTAATTTAACTAGCTTGCTTCTGCTGTTATGCTCTTTTAATCCAGGACAGAGCTGCACAGAATTCCAGGGGTTACTGTGACATCCTAGTTATTGAATAGAGTCCTTTTCTTCTTCAGATCCCTGTACTACTCACCTTTTTTTCATCTTAAGTATTTATTTCATATGTAGTACCAGATAAATTGCTCTGTTGAAATTCTGGTAATTAAATTTGTCATGTGTTTTTCTTTTATCTTGAAAACCACCTTTACCTTTTATTAGTTGTTTTAGCTTTCCTTATAACTAAGATATTTAAGAAAATGAATATTGCCTGTGCTCCTCACTGAAGGATAGTAACTATTATATCCTATTACTCTGGGAAATCTGGAGGTAACAACCAGATGACCTTTGTGTAGGGAGGGGAAGATATGCCATTAAACCCTCCTGGGCAAAATAGGACTGCAACTTCTAAATGTAATAAGGCAACATGAGTATAGAAAAGAGCCCTGGAAAATGGGCTAAGTTTAAAATTTAAAAAATCCCAAACTGCAGATAGTTATCTTTCTAAATTTCTGAGAAATTCATTAGGATTTTATTCCTTCAATAATTAAATATTTTTCAAATTATTTTATGGTGCACATGTTGACACAATCCTTTTCATATTTTAGGAAAGATGTTGATATAAGAGTTTGTTTAAATTTAAAAATGTATTTCAGTGAAAAAGCATTCATTTCTATGCACCCTGTTTTGCCAAATTTAGATAGTATTGTTTCAATTTGTTTGAGCAGCAAAATAATTGATAATTTACTTGCATGGTCTACCCAAGTGAGCTTCTGAAACACTTCAATACATCAGGAACTAATAAGAGGTTACTTACAAATAAGTCTCCTCACTCAGAGCCTGATGAGATCAGAATAGGAAAGCTTTAAGTTTTTTATTTATTTCCATCATAAGCCAATAGAAAAATGCAGTTTTAAGTTTTCTGCTTAAAATTAATTTAAATGGAAAACAAATTCAGCCAACTATAGGGCGATGGAAGATCACAAATGGAATAGTTTCTCACATTAAAACACAATCTTTTGTGTTTTAATACAAGAACACAAGAAGTGGCTATACTTTTTCAAGTGTTTTAAGAAACTCACTTTTAAAATATTTAGCATCCAGTATCAATTTTATGTAAAGTGCCCAAAGCAGGTGAGAGATACGCATGCAGAATAGTTTGTAGCACTCTCACTTCAACAAGCATCTAATGCATTTCATTTATTTCCTATTTAATTCACTGCTGAAGAAAGAAATTATAATGAATAACCAAGAAAAAACTCCTCAGAACTTCCATACCAAAATGGAAAAACTTTTTTCCTTTGTTGAATGTTAAACCCAATATTGTGTTTCTCAATGAGATATCCATTTCCAATATCCTGAGGAATACAGCCCATGTCAGTTGTGTGTAACAGCAATGTAGCAAGAATATCGCTGGGAATTTGAAAGGTTACTAAATAGGTTTTCAAGTTGCAGTTCTTGGCATATTGGATATTTTTTAAAGATGGGTACTCAGATAAAAGGAATAAAAATCAATGGCATATTTCTACTTTTTGCAGTGAGACCACTGCTTTTCAGTTTTCAGTGGTGTCCATCCTACCTTTCTTGGACACAGATAACTTTTTTAACTTAAAAGTGTTTGATATAAGTCATGAAAAAATCAATTGAGTATCTGTTAACTGGGAAGCATTAAATATATGGTCAGCTGTGCAAGAGAAGCAAAGCTGGAATATATATGCCTCTTCATATGCTGTTCTTCATGACTTTAGATCAATTTTTCCAGTTTTTTTTCCCTAGTTGCTTCCGCTAGTCTGCTGCATGGCTTGTGTACCACCAAAACCAGTTTCTTGCAGAGTAAGAGGGCTGTTAAAGCAGCTTTAACCATTTGATCTTCTCCGAAACAATTCAATGCCGCCGCAACTTAATAAGCGAAAGCAATGACAATTGAGCTTCATTGGTTTTCAAAAGAAGAGTTTCAATTGTGTAAGCACACCCTACTCACTTGCCATTTAATGCTGCTACTCCAACAGTGCTTCTGGCAATTGACATACTTGCCACAAATGTCCACTGCTGACTTTGAGGGTCCCACCTCTCAACTGTGTTCAAATAACTCCAACCATCATGTCCTCCCACTGCATAAATAGGCCCTTCAAGCACTGTAACTCCTAAAATGAAGGAGAAAGTGAGAGAAGATAAAAGTGTGTTTCCTCTATCAGTAGTAAAAAATAATTTTTTCCAAAACACAACCAACAAATGAACTTCTATATTCAAAATGAAAATGGAAATACCATTCTGAGATTTGATTAATTAAGAATCAACAAACAGGAATAAAATTAATTCCACTCCACATTGCTCTATGAAAAATAGGTCTTGTCAAACAAACTTAATTTCATTTCTTGAGAAGAGTGTTTGCTTCAGAGAATAACCTGTCAATGATGTGATCCTCTTAGATTTCTTTATTCCCTTTGGTTTCTCATAACATTCTGATCATGAATTAGCTCTTTAGAATAGCAGTAAAGCATACAATAAGGAAGGGGCTGGATACCTGGTAGATCTCTGATTATTGTCAACCTAAGGGGGATTTCACTGAATGGAATTGCTTCTAGAGGGGTTGAAGTCTGTTTTTGCACCATTTTTGTCAATCACAGAGAAGAAAATGAACAATTTTTCAGTAGCAGGAAGATTGATGGACTGGTACAGAATCAAAAAAGACATTTGAAGGCTTGAGCAAGTAATTAGATTGAGAAATTTAAGCTGCTTCCTCAGTTTCATTCTACCAAAAAAGAAAAATAAATAGACACACACCTTCACAGAAAAATAACGTTGTATATGAGTATTCTTTTATCTACTGAAAAAAAATAAAATGTAACGTGTGAAAACTGAAGTTGAACATAGTTCAATAAGAAAGAATTTTTAAACTGCTAACAGTTTGAATCACCCAGTCAAAGAAATTGATGAATTCTCTATCTCGCAGTCTCTTCAGTTAAGCTTAGAAGGCTCTGGAAGATAAGTTATAGCTAAGCACCATTTGTTACAAGACAGTGAACTCAGTAATTCCATTTTGTGAATCCACGATCCCAAATGAACATCGCTCTGAAAAATTTCAGGCTAAATCCAGTCCTGTTTCTATTCAATGTCTTTTTTTATCCTCACTCCATTTCACAGGATTTGAACTCATCAAAAAGTCAGAAAACAATAGATCATTAAAGTTAGAGAGAATGGCTTTGTTTTTTTCTTGCAGGAAAGTCTATCTTTAATTTTCAACCATGTGAAGTCTCCAATTTCTGTGTAGGAATGTTTTGTCTTATTTCACAAAACTAATTCATTAAAAGCTTATTTTACTTTAAAATTATATTTATCAATGAGTTTGAACATGTTTCATGTCAGTGTACACAGAAATTGTTCATGCACTTTGGATGTTGATTTTTGTTTGTCAATATTTTTAACTTAAAAAAGAAAATACTTTTAAAAAGCCTACTAACCCTTAGAAAAATGTTCCTCCAAATGAAGGTCGCACCTTTTCTTTTTCTATAGAACTCATTCTCCAATTGTTTTCATTGCCTTGCCTAGAAATTCTTTCTTTTCAATCACATGTTCCAGTTATAATTTCTCCAGATTATTAAAGTGGATAATAATCTGAAGTAATGATCCATATAGCTCAATATTTAATCTCAGAACATGACCAGTATGTGGGAAGATGTGTCAGTGGTCACATAAAAATTATGGAGTTATATGCTAAAATATGTAGTTTGGGCGTGGTTTTTAGTTTACTCTAGTATCTAATATTTTAAATATTCTTAAATCCTGAACAAAGAGGTTTATATTGTAAAAAAAATATTTACTATGACTTGCTATAAAAAACATGGTTCCCCTTAGGTTTTTCATTTATATACTCTTCATTAAATACAAAGTTAAATAGAAAATCAAGGTTTTTTGGGATAAAAAAATGAATAATATTCAAAGGAAGTTCAGAGGGATAAACGTTTTTATACACATACATGTGCACATAATTGGCGTCTAGACAAAAACACAAACCCTCTCTCACCTTCAAACATAAACACTGTTGTATTATTATGCAGTGAATTTCACAAGGAATCTATGATGCAAATAAAAATAACATCTCTTCAGTTTTGAAATTTCCAGCTTTCATTTCCTGAGATAACTTATTTGCTCTGTCACTAGGATAGAAAATGTTTTCCTCAATTACTCTTTTTATCTCATTCAGTATTTGATTTTTGTTATTTGAAGTTCTTCATATTTGAGCTTTATTCTCATCTATTTACTGCTGGAAATTAAGCCATTACAATTATTTAATTCACTTTTTGTAGGAAATTTGATTTCCTCTTAATCAAAATACCATTCTTCCTGTATTTTCATGGAGCTTTAATTTTTTTTAATGACAATCAAAAAAGATACACTCATTGCATTGATATAATGTTACTTTCTCTCTGCATTTCTTGTTACTAAGAGAGAAAAGTAACACTGAGTAACTGCACTTTATACAGAAAATAGTCTTCAATGGCTTCTCTGTTCTCATCAGAACTTTTCTGAGTTTATACAATGCAGATAAAACCCTGTGAGATGCACAACTCCTACTGATTTTTTACCCATTGCAGAAACCAATTTACTGCCCTCAGTGGTTTCTGCTGCCCTTTTGTGGAAGCTGCTGCACAAACTGTTGCATCTGCTGGGTTGCATCTCTATTACCTGTGTTTAGACCCACCAATCTATGAAATCCCACATTTGATTTTTATGTTTTCTAAGAAGCCAGGTTGACAATGTTCTAAGCTTCACAAAAGTATTTTCTTTCCCCATTAGGCTGTGCTTGAATCATATGTTTCAAAATATTCTAATGAGTAGTAATGACAATGTAATCATCTTGCCCAAGTAAGTACATAAATACACATTTTATATTAGAGGGACTGTGTCTAATATGAAAAATTCCATATTCAAGCATTGAATTCAAGCATTTGGATTCATTCTAAGCTTAGATGCCAGAATGTCTATGTGATTTTTATATCACACATATGGACTAAAAGGTATTCCCAAAGGTATTGCTTGTAGCCTCCTTATCATGCAGGATGGATTGCAGTGCACTTCTTCTTTGACTGAAATTACTGAACACTCCATGATAACGGCTAATGGCAGCACCACAATCAAAATCTTAAGGGACACATTCCCCAAGATCACAAAGCAAAATATTTTCCAGTAAAACTGATGAAGCAAGACTATTGTCTTTTCTGAATGTTCCAGGTCATTTGTTTTAATAGAAGAAAAAAATTAAATTCATTGTAAGTAGTCTGTGTTGAAATGTCAGGGTTCCAATACTATTACCACACTGTAGAATTCATCCTCCTTAAAGAGCAAAGGTACTGAACTCTATATACCTTTTATTTTTTAAATGGTGCAGCCAATTTCTGCTTGGTCTCTTGAGATAAGATTTTTCATCTTTTTGTAGTCAAGATACTGAACAGTGTGTTAGAAAATCAGAGTTCATTTCAACGTCATGAGACAAGTTTTCATGTTCATTCTATAACCCAGTACACTGATGTCAGAGTACATAATTTTGTTTTCTGTCATCTCTGTCCACAAAATAATATACATCCACCTATATTTACACTCAGAATGTAGATATTGAAAAATATCTACAGGAATGGGATTTTCCTGTTTCTAATTGAGAAAATAACTTTTTCCAGCTGACACTTGAGCTCTTATTTGTCATTAAGCAAATTGCACAGAAGAACAATGCTGTTGGCTCTTTCAGGAGACTTTGCTAAGAGAAGAGAAAGGGCAGAAGGCCCTCATACATTTTTTTCCTGTATGTCATCTTAAAAAAATTGGCAAAACCAGTTAAGCCACAAGAAAAGAAAAAATCCTCTTGAATTTAATTTTTCACATGGTACTAGTTCTTTGTTGTTTTCTGACAAAAGTAATGAAACATTCAGAAAGGGAGTATTTTACTGTAAGAGAATTACATTAAATAACAAAAGTTATTATTTATCTGAACAAATAAACTGAAAACTGGAGGAATCAAATCTTACTTTTTTAATTTGTAGAAAATAATAATTCTGGCACTTAGGGAGTAATTTTTTCTACACATTTTTGATGGATTACTTTAATTTAACTGACAGTGAATAGTTTGGCTTTCCTAGTTCTCATACAGTTGCAGAGCTGAATCATCTATGAACATCCCTTTTAAGAAAGGAAGCAACTTATTTTTTTAAGAAGAGATATGTTTCCAGCAATATCTTGAGTATTTAAGTGCTGTAAGTACAGTGCAGAGAAATCTTAATGTTTTCCTGAACAAAAAAGTACCTGGAAAATAATTCTTCCAAGTGTTTTGACCTAGGAATTTATAAAAGCAAACAGTATTCTTTCTGAACTAAATGAGATCTAAAAAATTAATTGTCTAGTTTGCAATGGCAGGCATTTTCCTTTTGATTGCCTTCACAAAGCTATGCAGCAAAAAACCCTATTATGCCTAATTAGGTGCTCAATCTGTACAATTCCAATTATTTATACTTGAAGACTGGAATGGGATTTTAAATTGCTTTTCTGTAATCTTACAAAATAAAGGAGCACTGCCTATAATATTTTTAATTCTGCAGTTCCTTATCTGCCTAATGGACCTAATTTTACAGAGAAAAATTTTAAAAATTTTATTTTTTTTAAATAAAATAATTGTAAATATAGTTTCATACTGACATTTGGAAATAAAATGTCAAGGAAAAATTATCTATGGTCCTAGCTTTACTGTAGTCTCTGCATTTTGATATCTGCAGAGGTGTTAAATTTTAACTGGCAAGGATATACTTGTACCCAACAATTTTGAATAAGGACATTATCTTTTAAGAAGATAACAGACATACAATATATCCTGACATTGAAGGTGAGAAGGCAAATCAGTAGTTTGCTATCCAAGTATGAAACTTGATCAAATAACATCCAGACTTTATTCTACCCTTTTTAGGCTCTGCATTTATTTTATGTCCAGGTAGGAGCACATTTTTTAACAAGCTCATTTCTCACCCATATCCACAGAAGCATTTTAATACAATTTTATATTAATTTTAATTAATATTGCTGCTTTTTCTTACTCTTTTTTTTCTCTCTTTAAGTCTTAAACTACTTTTCTTCCATAGTAGTGGTATCAAAGAAAGTAAAGTCTATTTTGATTTAAATTATACATAATGAATTAAATTATTAATTAATTCTCATATTTAGTTCTCAAAGCCATAATATTAACTGACTAGGAAATACAAATACTGTTCTTTGGATGCTGCAAATAGGGCTACCATAGGCCAATCTTGGAATTTAGTGTGTCATTAATTGGAGAATTGGACCTGACCTACCTTCCTTAGAGAATTTTCTGTGACTCAATGTTGAAAATACCTATTCCTATGTAAATTCACAAGTATCAAGGATGGTTTGAAGAATTATAGCAATATCACTGCCCTCTTGGGCCAGAAGATATTCAATTAACTTGCTAATATAATGCAAATTTATAGAAGCAAAGATCTGCCTGTCAGCCTTCTGTTTACATTCAGTTTTGTAGATAAGACACTAGGTTCTTAATTCTGCTACACTATTATCCTGAGAACATGACTCAGAAATTATTATGAGTGTTGTTATGATTTGTAACTCTTTAGTGAATTGGGTCATGATCTACTACTTAGTAAAGGTGCAAAGTACAAAGAAAAGGTACTTAATAACTCAGGGAAAAAATCCCTCTGATGTTCCCCATGATTAGGAGGAAAATCCAAAGCAGAAATCTAATATACATGCAAACTAATATTCCAGAGAAAATACTTTAAAATGTTCAGCCCTTATTGCAACCCACAGTGAAAGCAGTCATTTTTTCTGAGATTTCACATGGTCAAAATAATAATCATTTCATTACATGGAGGCATGTAGTACCAGTCAATGTTGCCTAAAATAAAGATTCTCAAACGAATCTCTTGACAGCTGCTTCTGGGGTAAAGAAAACATCTGTATCAGAAGATTGCTGTACTCTGGTAAGCCAGTCTGTTGTGGAACTCTTCCACTCAATGCTTAGGTGGGATATGTTTTGGCGTTTTTGTTTGTTGTGTCTTTTGTGTTGTGGGGTTTTCTGTGCATAGAAATCACCACATAAAGATGGAGAACACACACCTTAACTATAACATTGCTTTTATGAGGTGCTGATGTACCCAGAAAGATTTACCTTTGCAGAAAAATAAGATATTTACTATAGGCTCTCGAGTTGAACTTTTATGGGACATGAGTCTTTCTCAACTGACCACAGCTGATCAAAATGATACGATATGGCATCAAAATGATATCAAAATGATACTGTATGGCATCATGCTCTGGAAATCTGGGCTATCACTGCCCAGCTCAGTAGAATTTGGTCAGTATTATATATATGATAGCATGAAGTGATGTAATATTTTCAGTTGTCTGCATGCTCCAAGAAACTACTATCTGGAAAAGTTTCCATTATCCAGCTGTTTGACACTGTAACAAACATTATGCAAAAATGTGATTATATAATTCAATAATTCTTTTATTTATAAATAGTTGCTCCACAATATTGGGAAATTAATTAGTCATAAGTAATTACAGTTTTATCATATTAATAAGGTATGACCTAATCTGTTGGTTTCAATGCTAATTCAATTCTCTTCATTTTACTGACATTTCTTTCTTCCTGCCTTTCATCTCCGGCCTCCATGTTCACATATGCCCTGACATCCAGAATGGAATCTCAGATTCTCATGCATCTGTCTCTGTGCCTCTGCACTTTTTAATCTCCACAGAGTGGGTTTTTTTACATACAGAAAGCATACCAAAAAAAATCTGTATTCATAATGTTGTAAAATTTAAAAAAAAAAATCCAAACCTAGAAAAAATAACTATTTATTTTTGTTGTATGCTACTAAAAGATGTAAATTTGCCATTATTGGCTCTTTAGTAGCCCAGGAATGATGATACATAAAAAGAAGAAGCTATCATGCAAAATAGCAGAGAAAGAAAAACAAAGATCCCTTTTATCTCTAACGTTTTTATAGTTTATTTTACAGCTACCATGAATGGGTGTGTTAAGGCTTTTATTTATATTCCTAGTCTATTTTAATGGTATCTACTCTTCGAGAATGCTTTCTGACAAACTGTAACTCCACAGACAAACATGTTTTATTGGGGCTTGAGCACTTTCTAAAAAAACACCAGTGCTTAAGTGCCATAGCAAAAGTGTTTAAAATGGTGGATGAAAGTTCAGCTCTCACTGACTTCAAAATTATCTTTCAAACTAGGTCTAAAAAGAGGTATCAGTCATCATTAAATTTTCAGTGTTGAGTAAGTAATAATCTCTCTTATGGTTCATGAAAGAGGTAAAACTCAGACAGCCTGTGCAGTTAATAATTTTGGTACTTCGCTGTGTGTCTGATCTATTCTGCTCATGAATCCTACAGCCCACATTTTCCTGGTGGAACTGTTTTAAAAAAATCTGTTAGTAGCACTGATTCTTCAAAGGCTTTGTTTCCTAACAAAATATTTGGCATAAAATAAATTAGAGGTGATTACTTTCCATATTCATCTAATAAAATGCATCTTTAATAGGTGTCATTTTATTGCAATGATCTGATCATTATAAATTTATTGTATGAAATATGTGTTTCCTATTTGTTTCTTCTTCACTTGTTTCAGTGCAATCCAATACTCGTTTTGCTATTATGGATCTTTTAAAGTTTCTAAAAGTATCCGATACTTTTTCTGATATTGCACTCCAGGGTTATTTTGAGAAACTATAGAAATTTTACAAATTTATTGTCATAAATTATTTACTTCATCAAGGGAGAACAATGGGATTAAAATATCTGGTTTATGTCAATATTTATATAGAGAAACGTGATACAGAATATTTTTTTTTTTAACTTACTGCTTTATGAAGGAATAATTTCACCAGAAATTACTAACCTGGTAAGCAGTTCCATTGATGCTACATTGTTACTGCTTGCCCTTTAAGACGTTATGTACTTCATAAGACGTTATGTACTATCCTAGCTTTATTTAAACAGAAGTGTTCATTAAAATTTACTGTATTTTTTGTTTAGTTTTTTATCTTCAGTAGTTTCTCAAGAATCAATATTTTTGACATCTCTCAAATCATACACACATACAGGCATAAATACCCAATAAAACATCATTGACTTTCTTTTTAAAAGTGCCAGTGCCACTGGAATCTAAGTTATTTTTGCACTACCAGATTCTCAGTTTCCAGTCTACTCAATAGTATTTGTTGTACCTTGAGAAGCAGGAACTGTTCCCAAGCCACGAATAATTTAATTTTAAACATGCTGCATTTCTTATTCCCATGGAAATCAGATTATGCCACCAGAGTTGCTCTACTCCATTGTACAATATACCTACTTAGGCTGCTGAATCCTACACAAATTCTTAGACCTCTAAAACTGCAGTTGTATTTATGCTCTAAGCTTTCACACAATGCAAAATTATTTAATAAACAAGAATTCTTTTTGAAAATACAAACATTACTTCTAAAGAATTTCACGATTTTGAATCAATGAAGTAGTCAACACTTGAATACTTTTAAAAGGAGATAAAATCTTTTCTAAATTATCATTTAGCGATTTAAAAACTATACAGCCTTATAATAACTAATTTATATGTCTATATTTTTATATTATTTTTATTACCTATATTTATACATGTATTCTACTTCTGAGGTTTACTATGTAGTAAGAATACTGATAATTCAGTTTCTCCACAATCTTTCCCTCTATTAGTATTTATCATTACTACTTGAAGGTTCAGAGCATCCCTGTATTTTTCCCAAGTAGTTTTTTTCCCTTCCCTCTGACTTATGAGTTGGACTCTAGAGCAGAAAGCATGAAAGTTGACAATCAGGCTGGGTCGAAGAAGCACAGTGGGTGTTCCCTCTCAGTGAAATATAGAAATTTTACTTCATGCAAACCCATAGTGCAATTTGATATTTTGTCAGCACCATCTGAGAGTCTTTATCTTGTTACTCCATAACTACATGTATTCTCCTTCCACTTCTGAATGTTGAACTTACTCTTTTAGATGCTTATTCCTGCACATACCAGTTTCATGACAACCGCATTATAAGCAAGCAATCACTCGTATTTCAGGCAGAAACCTCAGGTCCTTTAAAATGCATTTACATTACATATTTAGCTTTTTCAGAACAAGAGATTGAAGCCTAACCCACTGTATAAACTGAGAATTGGAAATTCTTTAGGTCTTCTGTGACCATTCACTCTGAGTAGAGTGAAATCTATCCACCCTAGGCCTATATCCTATGTAAATAAATCTAAGGCCTTCTCATCAGCTATTAATATTTTTATGGAATTTTCACTCAGAAAATGCTACTGGCAAGATTCTCTCTTCCAAGAGGGGAGGAGGAAAAATATATGTAACTTGCCTCCACTCTAAGCTGCACAGGATTTTAAGAGGTAATGCCATGTCCTGTCAGCCTCCTTCCATGCTGATTATCTTGCAAATAGGTGTTTGACTATGGGTAGTGAGATCAGTATATTTTCAAAGCCAAAACCTAAAACAGAAGCTTAGACACACTTTATAAAGTTCATCAAAAGGACAGTTTTGAACACTTTCCTGAAAACACTGCTGTTCTCCCGTAGTTATACTGGAAGCCTAATTTTCTCACTGTGGCACTTAAATTGTTTCTTTTGTAAAGATAAGTGAAATACCAGTTTTTGCTAGCTTTTTGGTTTTTTAGGTTTTTTTTTTAATCACAGTTTCATTGGATTTGATATCTAAAATCCTAATTAGTCTATCATTGGTTCCATATTTCCCTTCTCTCCTCTCTTCTACATAGACTACTAAGTTCAGCACAGAAATTGAAAAAGTGGAGACAGTGTTGCTTCATAAAACTGCTGAATTAATAAACCAGAATCACTTTTACATTTTCCCATCTTTGTCCTTTCAGTCTTTCTTCCTTTTCCATATGGATTTTGATTTGGTCTTCCTGTTTGTCAGGTTTCACCTTTCCCATATTTCATTTTAGCCTTTCACACCACCTTTCTGGTGTCTTATTGCTCTTTCATACTCCATTCTGTTTTATGGACTGCTCAACAGGGATATTAGAATCACTATTACTTTAAATAATAGTTTTGGATCCCACAGTCTGCCCTTTCTTTTTTGTACTTTAGTACCACTTATTTCAAACACTGCCATTAAAAGAGCTTTCACTCATCTTCAGTTGGCAGCTTTAAAACGGCCTAACGTATGACTTCATACACTATGGACTTGCACTACAAGGCCTGTCAACTTTTATTTCCTCATTTCTACATGTATCAACTTCTATACATATGTTTCTTTTGAAGATTATATGAATACAGGATAAAGTGAATTGTATTACCTGGTTGTGGTCTTGGTTACAATGGGGTACATCTGACAATTTTTTTGCATATCAACAAAAACTACATCCATGTAAGTTATGGGTGCTTATTTCTATCCTGTATACAAAACCCAATTCAAACTGCTCTAGCATTATTACTACATGGATATAACATAACATAGTTTAGAAAAAAAAATATTACTTCAGAATGACTTTCATTACAAAAGGCATTTACTAAAATAACTTTATAGGTTATTAGAAAAAATTAAAATAAAACTAATTAAATTCTATTAACTAAGCTTCTAATAGTAAGATTAGTACATAATTCCAGATAAAGAACACCTTTCTAATGCCTCTCAAACAACTGCATTTAATCATCCCAACTTAGTCTTCTTTTCTCATTTTATATGTTGCTTGCAAAAAGCATGAATTACTTCAATATAAAAATTCAAAAATTATTTTATATTAAGGAAAAAAACTCCTCAAATGGTCAAATGCCTATTTTGATTCTTTTTTCCTAGTATTGAAAGCATACCAGTTTTTCTCCAGTCATAATCTCAACATTCCTCAACTTAAACTACAATATTTTAATTCAGTTGACCAAAATCATCTGTAAAATTATAGTCCAGAATTATTTTTTAACTGATTACCAAGGGTTTTCAATCATAGATTCACCTCTTTTGTCACTGAGACAAATATTTTCTCTATTCAGCATACCCTACTGTTGTATTATTACTTTCCTGTAGTTTCAGCTGAAGTCATTGCATTTTTACTGCCCTGGGGACCAGCAATGATTCTGTGAACTTCTCGAACACCAGCAGAGAAGACATGATGTATTTTTGTATGTAATTGGTGTATTTTCTCATGTATTTTCCAATTTACAATTAAATTTAAACTTAGGAAACAGTTTTAAATCAGTGAGATATTCAGTGCCATGATGCCATCTGATATTGATTCCCATCACTATTTTCTGTTGTAAGACTTGTTTGACAGCCACAGTGCATATGGACATTGCAAGTGTCCAATGACATGAGTGAAGGGCAGGAAAGCATGGTCATTTTCTGAGGTATTGATGCAATAGTACAACAAAGGACTTGCTGATTGCTACTCAGGGGAATGGAATGGATAGCATCGTGTATTCCATGAGTCAACACAGGCAGGCAGGCAGAATAACCACAAAACCACTGCTGAAATGCAAAGAGTAAATTTGTTTCCTATTTATTACCTTCCTAACCAGAGGATGCCAAAGCAACACCCAGGCAGAGACACAGGCAGGATGAACACAATCCCAGCAGGTGGCTGGGCTGCTGCTTGCACCCATTTACCAAGCACCAACTCTTGCATAGTTTACCAGTGTGCTGGGATCTCCTCTGGGATTTTTATGACTTCTGTCCCAAAACAGGATGCTCAAACATGTTCATAAGCCTCTCCAAACACCTATGTTATCTCTACACAGAAATTTTACTTCTCAAAACAGAGATAAAAAGCAGCACGCATAACATATATATGGGGCTCCCAACATTGTTATTCTTCAGGCCTTGGCATTCCAGGCTGAAAGGTCACTTGAACAAATCTGCCATCTTCCTTGCCATTCTCCTGCTTTTAATGCTTTCATCCCCACACGTATCTGTGGGAGTCTGAGATGTTAATGGGTCAAACATTTGCCCATTTGTAGAGGTGCTAGGGTGCTTTGCTAGACCAGGGTTTGCACCCTACAAAGTGCACCCTCCCAAGGGTGAGGAGGTGAAATTTTGAGTGGGTGATGGTGAAGCCTCTGGTCCGCATAAATCAGAGGGGGTGACCACTCACCACTGGAGGCCAACAAGAAGCAGACCTTGTGGAGGCAGGATAGTTCTTTTATCATGCTGCAAAGCCTAGTTATTGTTACTGGTAGGAATGCTACTAGAGCTTAAATGTTCTGAGTTTTCTATTAAAAGTTACATAGCAAAAAAAAAAAAAAAAAAAGTGGTATGTTTAAAAACATTTTTTCTTACCTAAGCCATGCCTGTGTGTTGACATAGGTGGTAAGACAGTCCAAGCCTTGGTCTTTGGATTGTAACATTCAACAGTGTTTAATGTCTTTAAACCATCCCGGCCTCCAATGACAAACAGCTTGTCATCGATGACAGCAACGCCAAACTGAAGCCTCCTGCCATTCATTACTCCAGCCTGAATCCATATGTTTGTTCTGAGATCATACTTTTCAATAGTTGTAGCTCCTGATGAGACATAAAAGCAGAACTACAAATAACAAAATTATAGATGCATTTAAATTAATGTTTAAGAGAATAGTCTAATGATTAATCTGAAATGTAAGCAGTGCTTTACTTTAACATACTCATAACAGTGCTTCACTTTCAAAATTTAAATATCCTACAGAAAAAAAAATCAACATAATTATGAAGCATTACTCTTTGGAACTAACCCTTTGGATTATAATAAAATATTATAATTCCATGGAAAATAATTCTGTCAGGATTCATTCATTATGTGGAACCAAGCAACGAACCAAGTTCAAATAAAAATCATGAAAGCAATAGGTTTGTTTACTGGACTCAAAAAGACATAAGTTAAATTCAATTTGTATATAAGTGTAGCAGAGGAAAAATAATGTAGGATACAACTGTATGTATTAAATTCCCTTCCAGTTTTATTAAGCCACAAGATACATGAATCAAAATTTTCATTCAATTTAGAGAGAGAGAGATCTTTTTGATCCTAGTTTAGAATAAACAGCTGTAAATTCATTAATACTTAGTTTTGAAAGAACAAAATATACTGTTTATTTGATACAGTTTCTTGGAGGTGGCACAAGGCATATTATAATGATGCATATTCATAAAGTTTTAATGTTTTATATGTTGAATCTATTTGTGTTAAAAGCTAGACCTGTAGCACATGAATTCTGTAAAGCTATTTATTTCAATGGAAAAAAGTACAGTTTTAAAGTTTTCATTTTCTGATTTCAGAAAATTGTACTAGTATAACAGTCTGAATTAGGCTCAGCTACATATTTTCTAATATTGACTAAGTTTGGGTTGCCACAATATTTTATTATATTACATACTGAGAACCTAACCCAGGAGTTCCTGGAATGCTTAAATTATGTTTATCCTGTAAGGTGCTTTGCTAAATTCTAATGAGGATGAGGATGATAGAATAATATAATACTAACAATAGAAATGGGAATGAGAATATTGACAAAAATCACCCACACAAAGTGAAATAGGTGTCATTCCTATAAAATCATTATTCTCAGGAACATGAATATAATACATTCTAGACTGCAATTCAGACAAGAAAAGAAGACCTCTTAAAAAACAGTAATTATTTTGATGACAATGACTCTGCAATAGTAACACTCCAAATAGAAAAATCTTTAAACAGAAAGGTGGTGGAAAAACTGGAAGGTATCATCAGCAGAGATTTTAGGATATCTTTAATTGCACATTTTTGAGAATTTCTTTTTTATAATATTCAGACTGTGCTTCATTCCCGTACATATGGTCAAATATTCACACAGCTTAGACACTAAAAGGGAATAAACTTCCACCTTTCCTAAGAAGAAAACTGGATATTTCTGACAAAGGAATAGGTTTCTTTTCTTTAGCTCAATTGTTTTTATATTGAAAGTAAAAAGATTTTCTGCACCTAGGAGAGGAGGCCAAGTCTTGATACCAATAGGTTTTTACTAGACAAATTAGTTTAGCTATTTAAGAGTCAAGTCCTCTGGTTTATATAAAACCAATACCATATTGAAATATTGACCTTTCATCTATCATATATTTTATGGCTTGAATATATTTGCATATAATACTCTAGAATGAAAGTGCTATTACAATGACAAATGTTTACATCACAAATTTGCTCTGCAACAGAATAAAAGCAGAACCTCTAAAGTATCCAGGAGTGCATCAAACATAGCACAAGCAAGGCCATTGCTTTATCTTGACTACACCTTTGAGCTACTTTTGCTAAAATGTCCTGTCACTAAGTGGACTACAAAATATCTGTTTTCCCATTTTTTAGGAATCTTAATTCAAAACGACAGCACTGTCATTCTTAGATTCTCTCACAGCCTTTTCTGCTAATTCTATATTGACAAAAATTTGACTTATCTTATGATAAGGCTCTTGGAGCTAAGAAATTCATAAACATTAAGGTTTCGGGGAAATTTCTTGGAAATCTGTTTTAGCATTTAAGTAACTGATTATATTTTATGACTTTGCATAGTAGTTCTGTCTTTGTCAGAAGTCTAAGTGGATCATAGAATTGTCAAATTGCAGAATCATTTATGTTGGAAAAGACCTTTAAAATAATTCACACTTTAACCCAGCACTGTCAAATCCTCTACTAAACTAAACCCCAAGCGCCACATCTACATTTCTTTTAAATACCTCCAGGAATGGGGAATCCATCTCTTCCCTGGGCGATTCCAATAACACTTGATAACACTTTCAATGAAGCAATTTTTCTTCATATCCAATTCTCTGGTGCAATTTGAGGCCATTTCCTGTTGTCCTATCACTTGTTACTTGGGATAAGAGACTGACACCCAGCTTACTACATCCTTTCAGGATGTTGTAGAGAGTGATAAGCCTTCTTTTTTTTTCCCAGGCTAAAGCACCTCAGCTCCCTCAATCACTCCTCACAAGACTTGTACCCATACCCTTCACCAGTTCCACTGCCTGTCTCTGGACACTCTCTGGGAGTGAGGGACCCAGAACTGGACGCAGGATTTGAGGTGAGGCCTCACCAGTGCTGAGCACAGTGAATTTATAATCAATAGTTACATTGCAGGATCATGAGTCACTCTTTGCTGCCAGATCTGGAAGGAATACAGAGTACTCCACATGGAACTACCAGAGAGAGGGACAGAACCCTATCTCCACTCACTTTCATCACTTCTAAAGTGAGAGCATTATCTAGTTTGTTAAACCATCATGCCGTGGTGCAGTGGAGGAACAGGCACTCAGATGCTGGCTCCAGTGACTAGCAAAAATTGGTAGCATCACATGACAGCTAAGAAAGTCCTCTCCTCTCTACCATAACTAGTGGATGGCAGTAAACAGAGCTAACTCCTAACAGAAGCAACTTTCAAACTGTGCAAACTCAAAGAAATGAGCTGTGTTGGTTAATACTGCCAGCCTCAGTCTGTACAGGCTGTGAAAGGATGTCTTAGCAATGTCAGAAATCTGTAGACAAGGATTTTTGTCTAATCCCCATGAAGAAACCAGAGTAACTCTGATTACATGTTTCAGAAAATCAGAAAATCCAATTTCCCAAGAACATGAGGATGGTAGGAAACAATTGGGAAGTGACTGGTATATATATTTATGGAAATTGGAGATGTAGGCTAATGTGAAGGTATGAATAAAATAAATAAAGGAAAAATTCATTATTCATTTTGAGTTGAAGCATATCTGCTGATTATGCAGAGATAGACACATTTTCCAACAAGGCAAAACAGATGGAATACTACAGAATAAATAACACATGCATAGATCCAAATAAAAATACAAACTATATTAAAAAAGTACATGAAATTATATTTTACAATTTATTCTATTATTGTTTCCTTCACTGATGTATCATTAGTGTTTTTTGAGTGGTCTAATGGTAAAGAGGAAATAAATTATTTACTAGACTGTCTTTAAGATAGTGGGTATGAAATTGTAAAGATGAAAGAAAAACAAATACACAGAATATTGAAGATTTTACAATAAAAGTACTGTACACCCAGACAATTCCTCTATACACACATAAACTCCTATTTTTCAGATAGACAGAGCTCTAGAACTGACTAATTTCAGGATGTATCACTGAAGAGAGAGTATATGAAAAAGACATAGTGAGGTGAAGCAGAATTAATTTAATAGCCATTTGCATGATAAAGAAAATAGTGTAGTAAATTAAAAAAACTATTCCGTGACTGTGGCAGCACAAATAATTTCTGGTAAAAACATAACAGTGTTTCTTGGTTTTCTAGGCACATTTCAACTTTTTTTTTTTTCCCTAACTTAAATTCTCCTTAGGATCCAGCTGGGCATTGGATGAGATTAGTTCTGTGTATTGTGCATATGGGCATTATAAACCCTGATTAATCAAGGTCTATGAAGTAATGAGAGTCCTACAGAGAAAGACAACTTCAGAAATGAAATGCCATAGATGATCAGGTTAATTTTGCATTAATGTCCAACTGCTGCTGACAATTCCTCTGTGTATGCAGCAGGGATGAAGATGATCCTACCACTTCCTGTTTCTGATGAAATATTATCATACTAGCTCTCACAATTTCACCTTTATTTACAGAGCAGTACACCATTGCACTAAATACAAATTTCTATTTCTTTGGTTTTGTAGCCATTTTTAAGCACATGAATGTGTGAAATTGTTTTGGTGAAACCCTTCAAATGGTCCTCTAATTATCTTCTCTTAAACTTTGTCTATTTCTAAAATTAATCATATTTCTGTTCCTTGCTAATGACTTATAAATCAAGATTTTTGTAGAAACTTTACTGACATTCTCACATATTTTGCATTGTTGATAACTGAAGACTAATAATACAGCAAGGTCAATGAGTAAAAAAGAATATTTGGATAACAATATTATTTGCAACTCAATATTTTAAGTCAAACACAGAAATACCTAGAAAGTTGTCCTTCAAAAATATTTTTAAAGTGTTTTTGAACAAGCTGACATTGTCTACATGAAGTAATGAAGATTTTCTGAGGCTATGAATGCAACATATTTATTTTAGCTAGGTATAAATGCAGGACTTTTCATATAAGCAAAGTGAAAATTGCTTCAGAAGCAGATGAAAATGCCAAACATATTCCACTTGCTGAACTATCTTTGTATTTGGTGTAAACACTTCCACATAAAATACCTTACTTTCCCCCCTTATTGGTAGAGTATTTAAACCCATGAAGAAGGGTCGGAGTTCTACATTTATCATCAGAAAAATTCTACTTCTTTTTTTTTCTCTGTAAGACTTTCTGCTGATTTTGCTATTACTAAAGCTGTTGCTGACATGTACTCTGATCATTTTGTCCAAGATTTAGAGATGCTGCAGTGAGTAGGCACAAAATGATGACCTTGATCTAGTGATCTGCAACATTACATTTTGAACTGAAAAGATGGTGACTCAAGTGGAACGAACGTGACCTAAGGAGGTTACTGATGCACATACCAAGGAGATTATTTTGGTAAAGAAACAGCTACACATAAAAAGGTAGCATAGAGTAGCAGCTCATTATTCTATAATAAGAATGCTATAAATTCCTTTAAGCACTCCAAAAATGTATAACACACACACAAAAAGAATCTCACTTTTGTTTTTTTTTTTTTAGTGAAAACATGTATTAAAATGTCAGAAGGATTTTCCATATAGTGATATAGTGATATGAAATAAAAATCAGCGAACTTCTGGGCATTTTTAATTATTCTATATAAGCAGAATTCTCTAAAACCAATACAAGTTTTTCCCACAAATCTTTATATTTCTGAGAGTATCAGAACTGACAGCTTTTCAGCAGTGATTTTAGGCAATGTTTTTGATATTATGCACTTTGTTTTACAATATAGCGTTAGGTGTTATTACGTAAAACATTCATGGTTTATTTCATATTTTTATGTAGTCTAAAACTTACAAAAGCTCCTTTTATTAATGATTTATGCCATGCAGTATGATAGTCTACCTTTGCTCAGCAGCAAATTCATGCCTCTTCTTTTAAAACAGTTCTGCTTGCTCCCACTGAAAATTGTGCAAATAATGTGTTAACAATAAAAAAAAAGTTCCACATATGCAAAATGCAAATTTTAGGGGAATATCATACTCTGCAGGAGGGGTGTGCGCCCACTGGAGCTCCCACCAGTGGGGAGCAGGTGATGGTGACCTACACAAGCTGTGTGTCTGTTTTTGTGTCTGTGTACATGTGGGTCTGCAACTAGAACCTTGAGGGATTTGGTCATGAAGAACATTAAGTAATTTAAAGATGTAAAATCATATTTTGCAAGTGTCTAGTATTGCAGTCTATCTACTGCATGATTGATACTGATTCTAAGCACGTGGTTTATCTGATTGGGAGTTCATTATGTACCATACTAAATTAATAAGCTTCTTTGATCATGATTTGGTTAAATAATGTGAACTGAGCAGTTTGGTGCTGCAACAGTACCAGTTTCCCATAACCCCCGGCCTTCTTTCATTATTTTTCTTACAGATGTAGAGATGTTCACCCACACTGCTTAGCCCTTAGCTCAGCTCCTGGGAGATTCTGTTTTGCTGCAATCACCTCCCTCTAAGGTAAACCCACTGCACAGGGTGCTATTCCTAATCTTTACAGGTGTGACCCAGATAATGCTGCTTGGATTCTATATGGTGCCATCTGCAGTTTAAAAAGATAATTGTCTTTATATGGGTTTCCAATTCAGAGTATTAAAAATAAGGTGAAAGCTCTACTGAAGATTACTTGGATGTTCTTGCACTTGACAATAGAGGCTTTCAGAGCATTTCCTAGAATTAGTCAAGGTGATTTGTGAGGTGGCTGAAAGTGCAAGATACAGCTGGAGGACTACACTGGGAGATGCCAGCATTTTTCAAGCCTTACCCACACTGGCTGTTGAGGGTTCCAGATCTGAACTATTTACAGAGCATAATTCAGAATTTGTGGTGGTTTACTCTAAAGCCAATGCCAGTAGTGACAACCATTAATGAAACTTCGGTGATCAGGGTACAGAAATTGACTAGTGTATAGAAAAAACTAAGGTTTCTGATACTATAGAAGTTCTCTAAACTATCCATCTTCCCAACATGTGTCTTCTCTAGCTCACACACAGAGGTGGGGTTCTTCATGTGGTTTTTGGGGTGGTTTGGTTTTGGTTTTTTTGTTGGTTTTTTTTTTTTTTTAAGTGATAAAGTATCTGCACTGGAAATGTCAGACAATAGAGTAAATTGCAGGGAAGTAATTAGGAGGAACAGAGGGTTGTTCTTGGGATAATCATCCCCCTTACAAACCCACGATGCACAACCCTCTTGTGCTGTCTGCATAATCCCATAGGGTGTACCAACAGTTTTGAGTTCCAGGGCAACAGATTGACAATGTAAGAAGTTTGTGGGTTTATAAAATGTTTCTTGTGTGTGATAACTTTTGCTCTTCTCTCACACTTGAAGCCATGGAGGTTTCAGAATAAGTCACTTCAGGATCTTTTTTTTTGTTTCAAACTATTAATGAATCAGCAGTTTCAGAAGATAATTACACTGAAAAAAAGCCAGAAATTCAGTGACATAAAATAAGTACTGAAAGAGTACCAGATGGTTTTAAAATATGGATGGGTTTTTTTTTGTTTTTGTTTTTTTTTTCTTTTTTTTTGTATTCTGAAATGCTCTGCTAAATCAGAGTACTTAAACTGCTAATTAGCCAATGAGACTGAATGTTTTGGAACATATTGAAAATCATAGGAGTGAAAAGAAGGAAGTAATCATGTTAATACTTATAAGAACTGGACGAGAAGAGAATTTTAGTGTGATTTATACATTTAATTATCTCATTGGTGATTAGCCAGTGTATTTTATACTCCTCCGGTGAAGTAATTAGCCAGGCTCTACTTTCACTCTACAATTACATTAACATGTTGCAGAGTCGCAGAACAGTTGAGGCTGGAAGGGACCTCTGGAGGTTATCTCTTCTCTAGGCTGAGCAGTCCCAAATCTCCCAGCCTTTCTTCACAGGAGAGAGGCTCCGGTCCTTTCATCACCTGTCTGAGATGCTCTTAAAGGACTGACAAGTATTTCCAGTGAGATATGACCAGAGTGAGGAAGATGTAAGCAATTTGATAACTGAAAAGAGAAGGGATAGAGGGTGATTTAAACCTCAAATACTGGTATGTTACCCATCTTTTTTTCTGATAACTACCTAGGAAAAGACTGTTTCCTTATTCTTGATGTAGCTCAGTTCTCAAAGAGATGCAGAGCATTGTCTTAGTAGTAAGGCATGTAAAGTGACCTCCTGTGGAACCACCTGCTGGGGGTAAATTTTCTGGAAACAGCTCTCACCTCTGCAGTGAGTATTGAGGCATATCTTTCTCAGTGCCTTAAAGAGAAATCAAAAGCAAATGAAAACAGAAAAAAATTCCCCTCATATCTTCCTCTTTCATAGCAGCACACGCTTTAAAATTCTCATGCAAGGGCTCCCAGGGAGCAGACAGTGGATGGAGAGGGTGGCTGCTCTGTACAGCTTCCTCAGCTCCCTACATCTCTTTCCAGGATCAAGTCTGCAGGTGCAATTTTGCTGTTTCCAAATATCTGAACAACTGTTAGGAAGATGTTTGGTCAAAATTATCTCAGGCACTGCTGTCCAGCTGGGTGGCCCTCAAATTACACTGGAACACCAGGGGTTGTTCCTATCAGGAACAGACACAGGACTTTGTGCTTCTCTGTATTGAACTTCATGAGGTTATTTCCTGCTGTTTCATTAATTATGGTTTCTCTCTCTGGAATGTTTTGTTGCTAGCTAAATATAAGATATAGATAGACAGATAGATAGATAGATATTTCTTGAAACAGTTCATTTTCTGTTTAGTACTGTGTGAATCACACTAAAAGTCAGACTCTCTTTTACTTTATCAAGCATATATTCAATAATGAACTCTTGGACTATATTAAAAAGTATACATTTCTGCAAAAGATAAACCAATTCTCCCAAAATCCATTGTCTGGTTTTCTGTTTTAAAAAGTATTGGATTTTTCTTTTCCCCACAGCTAAATACCATCTTTTCTGTTTAAGGAACATATAAGGAAAAGAGAGTTTCAATGCATATTTGCAATACAGGCACTGAAAATTTTACTTATTCATTCTGCATGGCCTGCTTGTCACTTACTATAGTATTCTAATTTTCTCATGAAAATCCACCATGAGGACATTACTATGCTATCTTTATTTCTTCAATAAGAGTATACTTCTCTGTGTTGTTGTTTCTGTTTATATATTCCATTATCATTTTCCTGTTGAGTCTTCCAGAAAACACAAAAAAGGAATACAGGTCATTGGTACAATATTGACCTAAAGCTAATGGAATGTTACTTGTTTATTAGTGCATTTTAAATTTAAGGTAAATTGCTTTCCATTTTCAACATCTTCCATATCTAACTAGAGAATGTTTAGGAAAACATTGGATTATGCCAATACACATTTTTATATTTAAAAAAACCCCTTAAATGGCTCAATATTTTGAAAGATGAATTCCAGAAACTATAAGAAAGAATCATGAAGTATATTACATGAAACTGAGCAAACACAAAACCAGAGACTCATTTTGGTCGGAAAATATTGCCAACCCTTAACCTAGCACTGCTGAGTGAACCACAAAACCTTGTCCTTCTGTGCTGCATCTACATGGCTTTCAAATACCTCCAGGGATGGAGACTCAACCATTGCAAAGGGCAGCCTTTTCCAATGCTTGACAACTCTTTCGCCAGAAAAAATTTTTCCTAATGTCCAGTCAAAGCCTCTGCTGGTGAAATTTGGTGTAATTACCTCTCGCTGTACTGCTTGTTACTAGGGAAAAGACACCGACTCCCACCTTGCACAAACTCCTTTCAGGTAATGGTACAGAGTGATATCTCTCCAGAGCCTCCTTTTCTGCAGCCTTAACAACCCCAGTACCCTTCACTGCTCCTTCACATCTATCTCAGCAAAATTACTCACTTCTGATACTTGAAAACACTGCAGTTGTTAGCTGACATAGAACTGCTGCTTAAATAGAGCAGACAACATTTCAGAGAAAAACTGTAGGTGTCTAAATAAAAAGTGGTGTACTGACAGCTACTTGGAATGTCAGAGGCACAATTTATTTTGGCTTATTGTGCTTTTGAGGTATTTTAAGGCTATGAATACATTCTTTAAGATTCTTAAAGATAAGAAATGTCCTCATGGAAAACACTGGTGAAAACAAATTAGCACCAAAGTCAGAAGAAACTCATACTGAGGAGTGGTAATGACATATATGTGATGTTATCAATAAAAAGAGTAGGATTGCAAGAAGGACCATCAAGTTCTCAGTTCTTTTGTGAGCATCTGTTTATGCAGTGGGTAGCAACAGCATGTTTGTTTATGTCTCTGCTTGACAGGGGCTGCTCCTGGAGTCAGACCAGGGCTGATAAATGCACATACATAAGTATACTTACAAAGTATGCATGTTTATATAAAACTTTCAAAAAGCACATCAGGGAGAAATGTTCAGTAATAAACACTTTGGACTTTTCTTTCTTTTAATGGAAAATAGTCTTCATAAGTAGATTTTGCTGTTTGTGTATTATACAAATACAGGACTTTAGGCACCCACATTCTGAAAATTAAACAGTTACTGTACATTGCACATTTAGAATGAAAAGTAAGATGAAGATAAGATGTTTACTCAAGATAGTTTTGTGCATCAAATGGATAGATTATGAATGCTGTCCAACATTTTATGTTTGTGAAGACAAAGTGGTTTCTAGCAATTTTTACCACTTGCAAAATGCCATATAACAATCTTGATACATTTCACTTTCTTCTTTTTTTATGTTTTTTTATTTTTTATTCTATTTTTTAACAAATTCCTACTGAACTGAAGAGGATGAAGGCAGATTGAAGTCACAGACAACGCAGACAGATATCTTAAGAAGCTGGAAGAACTACCTAAGAGGAAAAACATGATCTTTCCCTATTTTTGCCCCTTTTTTTACAGTATTTATAATAGGTTTTTGAATATTTCTTTCAGCATTTAAAAAATATGCCTATATGAGAATGAAAAAATATAAATTTAAAATAAAGTTTAAATGAAATCTGTTTTGAGACATGTTCTTGCTAGAAACAAAATGAAACAAAACAAAAAGCAAAATCCAAACTAAAAAAGTCCAAAAAAACAAGGACATCTCTAAAATTCACTAAAACAAGAGTAACTTCATATAATTATGCTAGATGGCATTCCTGTGAAATAATTTTATGTATATATATATATATATGTAATAAACCACATATGATAAAAAATAATTGTAAAGCAAAGAGGATTATTGCAATGATTTAAAATTCATTAAAGAAAAGGAAAAATATGCAACATAGGTGTATAAAGAAGAATGACTGGAGGCCTCAATTTCATGTTTCAAAAGGTTAATTTTTTAATATATCTGTGGCAATAAAAGAGATCCTTCTAAAAGATATCTATAAAACAATAAAAGAACTCTTATTATTGCTTGATACAGCTTAATGATGAACATTACCCGTTTACCACCAGGGTACTTTTGGTAGCAGGTTTTATGTCTACTCATAAGATTAATGAAAAAACACATATATAATATCAGTGCTTCAGTAAATTGACAATTCAATCACTTTTTTAAATGACCTACTACATTTTCATGGAAGAGTTTCTTGCCCATGCAACTTTTCATTACTTTTTCCCTTGTATTCATTTGAAGACTGGGATTCAGTAAACAAATAACTAATCTAGGACTTTGAGGAACTAGTCTAGGGCTATTCCAAAAGTATATATACGTATTTTGGATAATGGTTACTGTAACACCTTTATTTTCTTTTTCTGCAAGTTCTCCTTTTCCCTTATTATTCTAACTACTACATAGAGTGAGACAGGTTCAAACACCTCAGGAGAATTAAATCAGCATTCTGACATAATTTCAACACTGCTTGATTACTGATACCAATCTCCACTTGCTGCATATTTTCCTGCTCACAATCCATAGCACCCTCTAACAAAGACCATACACATCATGTTCTACCACTTGGCTTCTGCTCTATATTTGGGTTTCCAGGATGGCTGCAGGAAGTCAGAGCTTAATCATTCCTAAAAATTGCTGTATGTCCACTTCTTGCAATTGCTCATTTATTTCAGTCAATCATCCTCCTCTATTTGTGGTCGTCTGTATACTATTACATGATTAAATATTGCTAATCCAAATTAGAGAAGTCAGTGTGATGATATTAATGGGTAAAGTGAATGGAACATTGTCAGCAGCACACATCCACAATCTATTAATGCATCCTATTCCATTAATGCAGACATACTGAGAAAATGTGTTTCTTATATGTGCCTTTAAAATTAAATTATTAAATAAGCAAAGGTGTGTGGGAAAAGAGATATAATTTCTTTTAGTTTTTCTAGGAAATTAAAATTACAAATTCATCTAACTTTGATACTTTCCTCTCTATCCATTTAGTACCATGCTGCACATAGTACTAAATTTCTCACATCAGGAAAAATTCCAGTTGCTGTTTGCTGCAGTTTAATTATCACTTCTTTTTTATGGAAAGGAAGATAATTATAGGAAAGACTTCAAAACAAACTTAGCATGCTAGGCTACTTTTTATGTGATGAGCCATATAACGTTCAAATGCTTTCATAATATTTGCACTTAGATACTATTTTATATGCTTGTTAATAAATTACTAATTTGTCTAGCTCATCCAATTATTTGCAATGGTTTCACAGTTGGTAGCAAACATCAGGAAGTAATAAAATTACATCATTGTGAATTTCAACCATCCACATCAGTCTTTCAGTGAAAAAGTTGCGGGGGAAAAAACAAATTACTAGTTCTTTAGGAGACAAAATACAGTATCAGCATCATCTCCCAGCCCAGGCTCACTTTATGAACTCAGTGACTCCTCAAAGCAGGCAAAGAGCACTCAGGTCTCCTGAATGGACATGTGGAAGCAAGATTCATTGAGCATAAAAGCTAGTCAAGAACACAGCAGGATCACAAGAGGGATGAGCTGAACAGATGCAAGTTGAGACAGCACAGCTGCACAGCCTGGCTTGCTGGGAATACATATTGCATCAGCTGTAACACAAGCTCCTGCTATGCAGGTGCTCCTCTGCATACCAGCCCATTCTCAAGACAGTTTTTATCTGCTGTAAATGTGTAAAAGTCCTGCTACTTTTCAGTCAGAGATTGCAGCAACAGAGGGCTGAACCTCTGTTGCTCTGTGTTTTCTCCTGCTGCTACAGAAATGATCTGCTTCTGCCTGACCTGAATCTGCAAAATAGGCTGTGTCTTGATGTGGTGCTTTGCCTCATGCTGTCATCCTAAATATTTCTGTATTTTTATTGAGAAACAGATATTAATAGTAAATGAACAAATACAGCTGCACCCAAATTGGATTTATTATTGGGTCATTTCCTACCTGAATCCTTGTGTTTATTGTAATTTGTCGTAAGAGGAAATTTGTATTTTATCATCCAAAGACAATGTTCTCTGCACATCCATGACTAACATTTAGCTACACAATTTTTTATTACTGTTAAAAGGACAAAAATAATCTGCAGCTACTTTAAGCATATATATCTATATATATATATATATATATATATATAGATATATATATGTATTGGTTCTTTCATCAACAATTTCCTATTGCCATAGAATCATTGAACAGTTTAGGATTGAAGGGACCTTCAAAAACAAAAGAGCAACTAGTTCCAACCCCTGAGCCATGATATGGATACCTTTCTCTGGACCACGTTGCTCAAAGCCTTATCTGGCCTGGCCTTGAACATTTCCAGGCATGGGACAACTTCTCTGAGCAACATACACCAGTATCTCACCACCACCCTCAGTAACCATTACTTCCTAATGTCTGATCTGAACCCACAATCTCAGTTCAGTCTTTGCCCCTTGTCCTATGACTACATGCCCTTGTAAAAACTGTCAATGGCTCTCTTTTTGGCTCCTTTAGGTATTGGAAGGTGGGTTATTATAAGGTGTCCCTGGAGCCCTTTTTTTCTCTGTGCTGAACAGTCCCAGGTCTCTCAGCCTGCCCTCACAGGAGAGGTGCTCCAGCGCTCTGATCAACTTTGTGGCCCTCCTCTAGACTCACTGCAGAAGGGTGTCATTATGGGATCCCAGAAATAGATACCATACTCCATGGAGGGCATCAAGAAAGTGGGGTTGAGGGGCGGAATCACAGTCACAGAGTTACTCAGAGTAAGCTGAGTAACTCAGAATAAGCTGAGTAACTCAGAATAAGCTGAGTTGGAAGGGCCCCACAAGGACCATCCAGTCCATCTCCTGGCCCTGTGCAGGACATCCCCAAGAGTCACACCATGTGGCTGAGAGCATTTTCCAAACACTTTTTGAACTCAGACAGACTTTGTGACGTAACCACTTCCCTGGAGAGGCTCTTCCAGTGCCCAATCACCCTTTGGGTGAAGAATCTTTTCCTGATATCTGATCTAAGCCTCCCCTGTCAGCTTCATTTCAAAAGTATGAAGCTGCCTCAACTTGCTTGTCATATTTCTCTTGATGCTACCCATTTATTTTCACACAGGCACAGACGTCATACATTCTAATCACTGGTACAACTTGATGGGAAAAAAAAGCATGCCATGGAATTTTGCAAGCAATATTGTCACAGCTATTTAGTGAAACAACTTCAATAACAGTACCTAGACAAAGATTGGGTAAATACTAATTTTATACTATGCTTTTTAAAAGTACAGTTTATTTTATATTAGAACTAGTGTTTCTGAAAGTATTGTCTTCAGTCTAAACATGGACATGAAAATTTAAATGTTGTGAAATTGTTAGTGAATATCACAAAAAAATTTATAAAGCCTTTTTGAGTATATAAACTTGCAATATAGCTAGCTTTTAGTTCAAATATTTTGTTTCACTCCATTCAAGAAATCAGTGGATTAAATTTACCAGAAATGAAACCACAACATATCATCATAACTCTTATTCCAAACAAATAACAACAAAATGCTTTAATAAATTTTCCACTTCTTCCTACTTCACAGAAAAATGGGGATAATTTTACTTTTCATTATCTGTTGACAAACTAACAATCTAGTTGAAGCTAGTTATCTTTTTTCTCTAGAAGACTTAAAAACTTCTGCATTGGAAGACCCATGAAGCGTCATTACTATCCCAGACAATTACTTAAGGATTGAATGTACTGCATATCAAACTGCCTTTTATCAAAGGTTAAAAAAACTGAGAGAAGTATTTGAGTTATAAAGGAAAAACAAATTCTAAAAATCTATAACTAAGGTATATTACTACCATTCTAGGGTTTTTTTTGTTAAATTTCTTTCTGAAAATTATAATAATTTTGAACAAAGAATGAACTCAAAACTCAGTTTCTTTTCTCTAAATGTATCATGCTTTTCCTTAAATATCAGTAGTAGCAAAAACCTGGCAATATTTCTTGACTGATTTAGACATCCCCCTAATAATCTTGGAACAGTAAGTTATGTCACCATTTTCTGACAAAGAAAATATTAATTATAAATCATAAAAAACAAATACCCAATAATACCTTTATTGTTATCCATTCCTCCAACAGCATAAAGTGTTCCAACTGTAGATTTTCTAGGCTTAGTTCTTGGACTTTGCATGAGAGTTCTTCTTTCTGGTAAAAGATGATATTTCATGGCTTCCAGAATAAGCTTCTGACATTCTAGGTCATCCTTAAAAAGTGCATGGTTTTCCAGGTCAGCCAGTATCTGTGAATGACAATAAGTGAATAAAACATCCTAGAAATTCCTAGAAAAGCAATTCTATGCAATGAGAGACAAGTACAAATGGATGCCACAAGTCTATTTCTTCATTCTAGAACACACAGTTTTGCAGGGCTATTTTTTCTTGGAACACAGAGAGAAAATTAAATAGTTGATTTTTAAAGGATTTTAAGGCCAGTGTTTCACCAGCCCTTAAGACTACAATGTTACTAATCTTTTACTGAAGGCTTTGAACAAAAACTAAATATTGTCTTGTAGGTTGACTTATTTTTAATGGTTTCCAGCACAGCACTGAAAGAACCCAGAAGGCATTTCTTTGCAGCAACGTTCTTATTCAAACCAAAACAATGTTCCCATCTGAAAACCAACAATGCTCACTTCCCACAGGTAAAAGGATTTTCTATTGCGATTCCAAAGAAGGAGGCTGCAAGCTGTAAATGTGGTGTTTGATTCACTTGCCTATATACATGTATCTACCAGCTTTTGAGATATTGTATATTACCATGTAAGTTTTCAAGATCCCATTGAATTACACAGTCTGGGTTAACCTCACAACTGACCTAGCTCTGAGCAGGAGCTGGACTGTAGCACTCCTGAGGCCTGCTCCCACCTGAATGATTCTCTGATTCTGTGATCTCACTGATGTCAGGCCAGAAGAGTGCAACGCTCATGCAGATTTTGTGCCATATCTGCCAGACCGATATTGGTATATCAGACAACCTAAGACATCCAAATTAGAGCAGGATTTAATTGCATATAACAGCTTATCTATACAGTACAGTAAATTTCTAGATATCATAGAACATCTATCTGGGAGATCAAATAATATTCAGAGAAGCAGCTAAAAGCCAGCAAGCAGAAGAAGCTCATTCCTGGTGTCTAAGGATGTCTTCTCACAGATATATATATGCAATCATATGCAAATTGTTTTGCACTTGCCTAAAGAGAGGAAGCTAGATTCCTTTTAAGAGCTCTCAGCTATTTCATCTGGACTTCAATGGCTGCAGAAGAAGCTTGAATGTCCTTTGTCAATCTGTCAGCTTTTGGCAGATAACACGTTTTCTGTGACATCTGAAATATTAACAGCTGGCACATGTAGACAGCTGTTGTCTGCTTCTGATTTTAGGCATTAGTCATGAAATGATTCTACAGTTGAAAGAAAGGCAATAGATAGATGTTACAGACCCCAGTATCAACACAGGATGGGGGATGAACAGCTCAAGACCAGCCCTGCTCAGGACTTGGGGGTGCTGGTGACTGAGAGGCTGGACACGACCCAGCCATGGGTCATGTTTGGTTCACAGCCCAGAGACCCTAATGTGTCCTGGGCTGCATCCAAAGCAGAGTGAGCAGCAGGGACAGGGAGGGGATTCTGCCCCTCTGCTCTGCTCTGGTGAGACCCCACCTGCAGTGCTGCATCAGCTCTGGGGTCCCAGCACAGGAGGGACATGGACCTGTGGGAGAGAGTCCAGGGGAGAGCCACCAAGATGATTAGAGGGATGGAACAGTTCTCCTATGAGGAAAGACTGAGAGAATTGGGATTTTTCAGCTTGGAAAAGAGAAGTCTTTGGAGTGAACTAATTGCAGCCTTCCAGTATCTCAAGTGAATTTACAGGAATGATGAAGAAAGACTATTTACAAGAGCATGCAGGGATATGACCAGGGGGAATGGTTTCAAATTAAGAGAGTAGCTTTACATTTGATATAAGGAGATTTAATTTTTTTTTCACTGAGAGTGGTGAGGCACTGAAACAGGTTGTCCAGAGAAATTGTGGATGCCACAGCCCTGGAGGTGTAAAAATGCAGGAGTTGGGAGGGAGTGGCTTGTGTCCCCTAACTCAGGGGATGCCTCTTAGGGTCCCCACAGAGGTGTTCAAGGCCAGGCTGAATGGGGCTTTGAACTATCTGATCTAGCAGAAGGTGCACCTGCCCTTGGTAGGGAGGCTGGAACAAGATGATCTTCAAGGGTCCTGACAACCCAAACCACTCTATGATTCTTTGATAAAGGTTTCTGTGTATTTGTGTGTGCCTGTTCTGGTTCTTATTCAATATTACTAAATAAGAATATTAAAAGTAAGTTTATAAACAGGTAAGATAGGCATATTTCATAACACTAGGTCATTTTTTATCTCATAATCTTAAGATTGTTCATATATTCTTTTTTTGATTTTTTTCCTTTACAGTGTTCAGCACACTGTTCAACAGACTAGAAAATCAAAGATCTGAAGACAAATCATGTCCAGATTTTAGGTAGGGTGACTGTAAAATGATTTAACACACATTCAGGACTACAGAAGCAAACAGAGTACTCTGTCAACATTAACTAAATAGAATACAGGCACAAGAGAGCTAAGAAATCAAATTACCAGTTTTCTCTGCACAAATTTGAGGTAATATTAAGTTACATAGACTTTCTAATGCTTAATGGAAATAATTAAATTGATGACAAAGGTTTTTATGGCAAGCTTATTATATCAGTCAGGATCAAAGTCCAACAATAATATCAGTGATTTCTTTTTAGACCATTACTCCTTTACCCAGAAATGCTTAGGCTCTTAAAGCAAATATTTATCTTTGAAATCTTTCAACTGAGTTGCCAGGTTTTTCAAATAAAGAAGAAATAATCTGTGAACACCGTTGTGTCCCAGAATTCTGAGATTTAATTCACCAACCACAAATAAAAGCTGAATCTCTTTTTCATTCAAGTTAGAAATTCACCTTAAAATTAATAGAAAATGGGAAAAAAAAACCCAAAAAAATTCAAATAAAAACTTAAAAGTGGACAGAAACATTTGTTCATGTCCCTTAAAAAAATTAATCATTCCTTCTATTAAATTTTTTAGAACATGGCCTAACTTGTGATAAACATTGTATTTCTGAATCCTCTAAAGACTAGAAGTTGTGAATAACAAAAAAAAAACCAAAAAAAAACAAAAACAAACAAAAAAACCCCCTAAATTGAAGCTACTATTTAGAAATCAGAAGATATATAAAGCTGTTTCATGTTGTCTAAATTTCAGTAATCTGTGTCAAAGTTTTTCTACTCCATAGTTATCTTTCCTGATTATGTCACAACAATCAATATATTTTTATTAAATCAGGATGCACTTGATCAGGAAATTCAGTTAATAAGGATGTTTCCCTGGAAACCATATTATGTTCAGCTTGCTCGTCCATGTCTATGACATAATTCATTAAGAGAGAATTGTATCTAATACGAACTGAATATTGCTGGGCTTTGTAATGTGGAAATTCACAGAGCTGTAGCTTCTCAGAACACTACAGTATCAGTGCCAGCATTGTTAACTTTGTCATTCCTAGAACTTCTCAGACTAGCAATATCCTGAGAATTTTTTGTCACTTTGTGTCATCATGTTCCTCATTTTTTCCCAATTAAAACCCCCAAAAAGTCCTTTCTTAGATGTACTTCCAAATGACTTCTAGCACCATGCTGCAGAAAGCAGGCATGTTTCAACTCAATGAAGCACATTCAGTTTCAGATCTGGAATGTAAAGCACTCAAGTACTGCCAAAAGGAAAAAGTCTAATGAGAAAAAAGGAGTAGTTGGGTACTGGTTCAGTGACTGACTGTTGGTGCACCGCAGGATAGCACCAATTGCTGCCTGCCTTGCTCTTACCCTCAGCTCCTTCCTTCCTTCCTTCCTTCCTTCCTTCCTTCCTTCCTTCCTTCCTTCCTTCCTTCCTTCCTTCCGCCACTTCCGCCACTTCCGCCACTTCCGCCACTTCCGCCACTTCCTTCCTTCCGCCACTTCCTTCCTTCCGCCACTTCCTTCCTTCTGCCACTTCCTTCCTTCACTTCCTTCCGCCACTCCCTTCTTTCCGCCACTTCCTTCCTTCCTTCCTTCCTTCCTTCCTTCCTTCCTTCCTTCCTTCCTTCCTTCCTTCCTTCCTTCCTTCCTTCCTTCCTTCCTTCCTTCCTTCCTTCCTTCCTTCCTTCCTTCCTTCCTTCCTTCCTTCCTTCCTTCTGCCACTTCTGCCACTTCCGCCACTTTCTTCCTCCACTTCCTGAGCAGCTCTGCATTTGTTGCTTCCTGACAGATCTCCCCCAGCCTCTCTGTTATCCCAGTGATTTGCAGCTATGATTGTGGGAATCTGAATACTTGATTTGAGTGACCTCAAGAAAGTCACACACATTCTACATAATCCATCATCTGAGAGATGGAACTGGTCCCTTTCTACCCTGTGTCATCAAGGATGAAATTCAGCCACCACTAGGGAAACAGTTTCCACCTACCTGGAAAGAAAAAGACCACATCTTTTCCTTTGCTCCACTCTTGGGAGAGACTATAAGGCAATGGAAGAAGCAAAGACCTGCCTCACCAAAGATTCTGTAATGACTTTATATTTCTGAAGAGGCAAAGAACGCCCCCTGGTTATTTAGATAAAACTTTCTATCTTGTGAAAAATGCAAGCCGTGAAAATATTCACTCAGTCAGGATGAACTAACCTCAGATTCCACCTTGATATGTGCCTCAGACACAGTAATTGTCCAAAAGGAGAGATGATAAAGCACTATTGGATTCCTACCACTAAAGTGAAAAAACCATGGGTAATTCCTCCAGGACAGACATCAGGACTATAAAAGTGAACAAAGTGAGAAAGTACTCCCTGCGTGCCAAAATTAAAAACTCAGCACATGCAAAATTTTTAATCTGTAATCCAAGAGATAGATATTTCCAAAACAGGGACAGCATCATTCAAAATTATGTATTATGTGGTCTGTATCTGCCCACGAGTGTTTATTACGATTTAGAATCTTGAATAGTCCTTAAAAACATATCATTATTCTGTACACCACTGATTAGGATTAAATTTCATACCCAAACATATTAATTTTTTCACAGGCAGAAAGCAACTTCCAGTTCTCTAAAAATTATCCCAGTATCTAGATGTATTTTCCCTCTGAAAAACCCTAAAGAGTTCTGTGCCCTTAGAAACTTACATGCCAATGTCACACAGAACAGAGGATTAGAATTATCTTAATAGTATTAATAATTATAACAGAAGAACAAAAAGTTAAAAGTCCTCTAAATGCATTGAGAATAAATGAAATGTGGATTCTCATGGCACATTTCATTTTAAAGAAGTCCACCAGTCTCTTCCTTGATCCAAAATATATCCCAAGTCACTTGACAACCTTGAGTCAGAGAATCACATTACCATATGAAACAGAATCCTGAAGAATTAATGACATAAAGTTTGCATTTTGAATGTTTTTCAAGAGAGAAGTTTGATTAGCCTCATTGTCCTTTTATGAGTCTTCCACGTACAGATTTGTTACAGCTGGTTATTGTTGATGATCACAGTAATGCTGCTGCTAGGAAAGAATAGAATTCTGAAATGTAAGGTCATGATTGTTCTTTGTACGGATTAAAATGAAAAGCAAATAAAGGTTTTATATGAGTTTCTGGAAAGAATAAAAATACTGCTTTGAAACTTTCTACAGAAATAGTTGTCAGTATACTTTCAAAATCTTACCATGCTCAAGCTGCTCAAGATGTTAGGAAATGCTGTGTTTCTATGGAAAAATTCCAATTTGAAGAATTTTTATGTGCCTAAAGCTGCTAGAGGTCATGATTCCTACATCAAAATATTACCATATGAATACAAGCATTTCTATTGATTAATGTGATGAAAGGAATAAATTTGCTGACATTTTGTTTTTTCTGACTATAAGACAGTTGAAGGAAATGCCTGTACTATTATTGCAACTGCAAATTTCAACTTAATTAATTGCCATTCTGATTAAAGTTTTATATAAACATACCCATTTGAAGAAAAATCAGGCTATTTATGTTTCACTGCAAACATGAAAGAAAAAAAAGTCCCCCAAGAAGTGTTACTTCTTTTTTTTACATAAGGAAACTGTAACCTCTTAGCTACTTCAATTGGATAGCACTTTTTTTGGTATAAAGGTTATTGTTTAATGCATTTGAACTTCTTCATTAAAAACCTTTATGGGATAGGCATAATAGTGATGTGAGCAATTACAGTTGAAAATTTCAGTTGAAAATGTACAGCATGTTTTCTTACCAATTTGATGGTCTTGCCTGGGATGAGGTTATGAAAATTAATCACAGGTACTGAGGAATAGAATTAAAGTATGGTTTTCTTCTTTCAATATCTGATTAATTCTTGCTATTTCAATATTAACTAAATATTCTGCCTAATATTTATCATTGAAAAGAACAGATTTTAGTAAGAGATCATTATGACTGTCTTGACAATGCAAAGTATTAATTTACATGCTTACACTAGAAATTTAAGTGATGACCAGTAGTAATATTATTAACTATTCAATAAAATAAAGTAAAAGAAAAAGTAAAGTAAAATCAGCAAGATATTTTAGTCATCAGTAATACTTTCAAAAGGAAAAATATACAGCAAATCTTATTTCTATACATACTAAATTTGGTATTCATGAAAAAAATACTAAGGAAACAGGAGTGAGAAGAGCAGCACATTTGCACTGTTTATGTGAGAAAATATTTGGTACTATTTATTAAGCAGTAACATTGTTAAAATGTTTAAGAAGTATAATCAGAGAACAAGAATAAATTTTAAAACCTTTAAAAGTTCAGACTAAAATTTTTAATTGTCATCATAAACCCCATCAAAATTATGGAAAATCAGGACAGTTCTGTACACAATAAAACCCCTTTGCTTTTCATAACAGAAGGTACAATATCAAGAATTGTATAATTGTGAATTTACTGCAAAGATATATATCACTTAACTCTTCCTTTTAAATTACTGTATCTTGAAAGTAAAATGCACTGCAGTCCTAGAATTTTCTGCGAATTTTTGCATTCTGAGGTATTATCAATAGTGTCATTTATTATACAGATCCTCATTTGCAATTAGATTTTATATAAAGAAAATGAAAACACTTAAACAATCCCTCAGGCTGCCCTTTAGGCTTTAAACAATGAAAAAACTTGAAAATTTGTTAATTTTTGGGGGGATTTCTACACATAGAGAACACAAGGTCTCAAACTGATCCTGTATGTACCTGAAGTTTCAACTCCATTGCTATATTCCATTTGATCCATAGAAACCTTTGCAATATTAATAAACTACCTTTTTGTTTTGCTAGAAATTGAATGTATTGAGCTGAATCCAACATAACCATCTGCTTTACTCACTTGACTTGTAATCAGGAGCCTTATATTAAATTTTTTTAAAAGCTTATTTCTAATTTTTAATTTGAGGTTTTGCTAGCTTTTAAAACAGTAATTTCAATTTTGTCTTAGAAAAAAAATAATGAAAAATATCTGCAATTAATAATACCTCAAATTTATCACATCTCATTTTGTTCTCTACCATCTTTTTTTCAGCTCATTGAACATTCTGGATCTCTTTTAAATTATTTTTTTTTTCCTTATTCATGTTTAATTAATGATTTCAGTAAAGTTTTTTTAGCACATAGATTTCCAGGCATTTTTCTGTAGTACAACAAATATTCAGTATATGAAATTCAATATTTGTCTTGTTTATGGACTAAATTATTCATGATGTGTTAGTCAAGCCAGCTGCTCAAACAACTCAGGAAGAAAGACTGTACTAAATCCCTCAGATTTCTGTATCCTCAGACAAAGATTATTTTCTTCTCAGCAATAAGATGCAGCAGACTAAGGATCTTTAAGACCAGTTTTTCCTAGAAACATGTGGCTAATCATTTCTATTACAAATAATCTACATCAGGATTTACTGCTTAGACACCACAGACTTCCATCAGTCTCAATGCAAGTCTGTGATCTCTGTATGCATGCAGGTGATAATATATTGCATAGAGATCTGTCACATAGCAGTAATAATGATTAGTCTCAGACAGGAATTTTGGAAAAAATATCCAATTGTGTTTTCTCTTTGAAATCCAAATTCTGACATCTACTAAGGTTGCATTTTTGATGACCATAGTCACTGGCAGAGGAAATGTGTTCAGTATTCATTTGATTTGCAATTCCTTTTCCCCAACACATTAAATATTATTTCATACTCAGAAGAAACTTTAAACTGGTTTTATACCCTTCAGTTATAACCAAGTTCTCCTTATTCCTCCCCCACATCAATGTACAAAATCCAAACCAAAAAATGAATATAGCATAGTTGAAGTTTGTTTTCCTTAACTTACCATTAGATTACCCTAAAGAATTCACTAGAGAAACAATCAGCCATGTGCACACACATTCCCTGAGGCTGTACATTTGATACAGAAGTAAAGAAACTGACTTTTCCCCCCTTCTTCTAAAATAAACTATGTAATGGAATTGGAACATTCATTGGTAGCATCTGTGGCAAGTAATTAAACTGTGGCATTGAAATCATTTTCACAACATTAACATTTCTTCAAAGATTATGGTTTAGCAATCTCATTTATTATAATCTTCAGTATTGTTTTCTATAAGTAAACCCATGTTATCTTTTATGACACTGTTAAAATTTTTCATTTATAAATATGCCCACACTTTTTTGGCACACATACTGACCTTTGTTGAACTCCTTGTACAACCAAGTCTGTCTTTGAAACTGGTACTAATTTGACCAATTGGCTTATCAACTACATGTATTATTGATTTAAATGTTATCCAGTTTAGGAAAAGAGAAATTGTTTTTCACCCTCCCACCCCAGCTTCTGCCTCCAGTGAAATCTTTTAATGATGATTTTATCAACCTATTTATTTTACAGAGAGGCTGAAATAAGGAGAGCAAAATCTAAGATACAAGCTTACTACACAATTCTACTGATGTCCAGATCTACATTTTACTTCATCATGGTATGCTTATTCTACAGAAAGTTAAGAAAAATATCTTTATTTCAAGATAAATTGCTTCTTAAAGTAAATATTAAGTTTCTAGATAAAGTTAGCCAAGATTATTGCCTTGTAGAGCACCTTGCAGGTTTTCTTCTCAACTCCTTGAGGAAAAAATTAAGTTCATAACTCTGAAAGTTATGTATATTTTGCCATAGTATTAAAATACTACATAAGAAATAAGAAAATGTCAAATTGCATTCGAAAGGTCAAATTTCATTCAAAAGAAAGTGAAACAAAACTTAATAAAACTCCAATCACATTTAAAATAAGAGAAAATATTAAAAAATACCCCAACACTAGAAGCAACAAAAAAGTTGGCCTTTGGCAAAATGTTGTCTGGTCCCCTTTTGTTTGAAGACAGATGTCTTTATTTGAAGTTCTTCTGAATTGAATTTTTTATTTTTTTTCTTCTAAAAGCGATAAATAGGAAATTAGGTCAAAGCATGACAGATGCTAACAGGTGGAATACAAACATTATTCAGTCAATAACAACTAACAGCCCATATTTGAAAATTACTGGCTTTTTATTTTTTTACTGTAGTTACCTCTTAACTGCAGCAAGCAGTAATCTACCAGAATTGATGGAATTTTTATAAAATTCTACTATGAGAATAAGTACAAAGAAATGGAACATAAAAGAAGCTTTTTATTCCCATAAATAATGCTCTCCTGATTCAAATACAGTCTTCAGTCTTAGAAGTAGGCAAAAAAGATGGATAAGAAAACATCACGGAAGGGGGACTGTATTTAAGCACCTTTTCCAGGCAGTATATTTAATGTTTAAATATTAAAAATTATGAATAGGGAGAATTCTTTTAAGACATTCACAATCTCTGAAATGTTGAGGACAACTAAAAAAAATGGAAAAGAAAATGTGTATTATATTGTGCTTGTCTATTATGCTGAATCAATATAAGGGACAAGGAAGAAAGCAGAAAAGAGCACTACACTACAAAAAATAGGGACTTAACATTACAGAGGGTACATTCCTTCCTTCTTTACTTAAGAGTGATGAATTTCAATGACATCAACAGCTATAATGGTTTTTGCTTCTAAAACTACCTGTTAACAATTGCTGAAAGCAGTGACTGATCTTTGTCCTAATTATGTTCAATTAGTTATATTTGCATGACCTCTGGAGGCATGGTTTATGGAACATCAACAACTAGCAGCAAAACTGGTCTCAATTCATGAGCCTTGCATAGTACTTCCTCTCCCCTGTCCAGTTTTGGAGGGGAGGGTAGAGTGGCATCCAGCCAGGGGCAACCCACGACAGTATGATTGTCAATCTGATGGTCACTAAAAGAGGAAAAGAAATAAACCTGCCAAAAAATGACTACAGATCATATGACCTTGTAAAAACATAAGCAACAGGCAAAACATGTCTTCTCAAAATGGAAGACATAATTTTATGTAAATGTAACTGTATTATGAATGTAACTCATTTAGGAATGGTGCTATTTCAAAGGTCAAGGAAAGATATTCTCTTATTTATATGACCAGAGCTTCTAATTGATTTTTTAGTTAATATAGTCTAATTTATTCATAAATATGTGTTTTCACATGCACACAGTCTATACATTCTACTGGGGATATGCATGAGACATACTTTATAAAATTATTGTTCTAAATATTTCACAACACAGAATAGATTTAAGTGGCACAAGTTTGTATTTTATGACTATGTGAAAATGTGATTTAATTTGTGGAAATCCACTCTTCCATTAAATAAATTTACCCTAAAATATTTAGTAGTGAACCATATGCTCAGTATATAATGAGAAACTGAATAAAAAGCAAGGTAAGTTGCCTGTGTTGCATAAAGAAATAGTATTACAGAATTATGTTGCTGCACTCTTTTATTTGAACAGTACCTTGTGACAAATCCAAAGCATTTACTAAAAGTTTACCGATATTTACTGGTATTTACTAAACTGATAATAAAATGTATTTGGAAATGAAGTAGAGCAGTTATCATTTTCACTATTTACAAATGTTCACGTCATTAATTTACACAAAAAAAATCCCAGCCACGTTGACAGGACTTTTGGACAATTTTTGAACTATCTAAAAGGCAAAACAAAAAGTCCTTTGGACTGTATCTTGCACAGCATTGAAGTATCATCTTTATTCATCATACAGCATTGAAGTATCATCTTTATTCAGGTAAAGTATCAGCTGACAAGATACATCCACTGTCAGAGAAGCTGCTATAAAAAAGTTAAAAAGCTACCTTTACTGTATGATCTCTATAAGAAAAGTAAAAACATAACAGCTTATCTTGTTTTACTGGCCATACTCAACTAATTGTCATTATACAGGTAATTGAAATTTCAAGCCCAAAGTTTTATTGCATTGATAACTTAAGAGAGGAATACGGAGATCATCCTAGAAGCTTGCCAGAAATTAATTTTTTTGAGGGCTGGGAAGTTATTAATTCTAAGGTAATTAATCTTTGTTTGCTTTAAATTAACATAAATATTTCTTTAAAAATATTGCTTGGTTTAATTGGCTTAGGCCACTTGCACAAAACCAAGCATTTAGCATCATTTGAGATGCCACAGGGTGTCTAAGAATCCACACAGAGACAGTAAATATAGTACTGGATTTAGAAGGGAATGTTTCTAGAAAAATTGCTTGGAGCCAGGCAGCATGATAATCCATGGAACTTGACAAATCAGCACAAAGGTTTGCTCCTATGTGTTGGGAAGTGCACCAGATCTTCATTGCCTATAGTGAGAGGTTAGGAATCTAGATGATGTGGAGAAGGCTACACACATAGGTGAACAAGAAACTGAATCATACCTTCAGACTTTTCAGATTCAAGTTATAATCTCCTGGTATGCAATTATTTAGAAATGATTGAAAGAATTTACAAAATGTTGCAGAGGCTGACAGAGTCTACAGACATCCTTAGGATTTACCCCAGACCAGTAGGTAGGAACCAACCTTAAAAGCCTAGAACTCTACTCAGGTGTGAGTTCTTATCAGCTGCACTTGTTTAGTGACACTGGCGACAGAGACTGCTCTCAAAGACAAATTTAAAGATTGACTGACATAGAATTATATCCTCCATTTTTGCTAAGCAAAGGAACCTTCAATTGTTTTCTCTAGCTCAATGTATGTTGAAAAGGTCAAAACTTAAGGAACCTGTCTGACAACTGCTTGGTTAATTGGGTTTTTTTAGTAGCACAAAGAAATACTTCTTTGCCAAATGCCAGCTGAATTGTGGAAGGAAATTAGGAGTTTACATAATCATCAGTTATCTAAGCTAAGATTTAAAGGGTTTCTACTCAATTATTACATGCAAATTCATATGCATTTTTAAGATCATGTACAGTCAGATGTAATGTGTGAATTCTAAGGGGGTTTTAGAGGCTCAGCGCTTCCTACAGTTTACCTACAGCATCTCTGTAGAAATAAGAGAACTCCTGTGGATCTGTTCACTTTCTCTCCAGTGGCTTACACGGTATTTAAGTACTTCATTTTAGAAGGACTGCATTGTTTCTGCTCCTGGGTAAGAAATCTATTTTAGATACCTATAACAGATTCACTGGATCTGAGCCACAGTGTATTTAATACCCAAAGACTATGCATTATCCTACTGTTGTGATTTGCAAGCCTCTGAAAGTGATATTATTAAAAGTGTTACAGAGGAAAAGACAGTAATATCTCTATTTATGCTATTTTTTAACTTTCCTAGTTAAACCAGTGATCTACTGTTACAGGCAGATGCAAATAACAGCCTTTATAAACCCAGTACACTGGTGGAATACAAATTAGCTTTAACTTAAGCATTTCTATAAGGAAATATTTGTGCTCTTTTCATCATGCACATCTTTGCTCAAAAACACTAAACATCATCATCTTTACTGCCATGCTATTCTAGGTACTCAGTACCGTGTTAACTACTCTTGCTTGCAAATTTCTTCAGCAGCCCAGGGATCATTAGCAACTTCTCACACTCTTAAAAAACACCATAAAAATAATGTTTCGCCCAACAGAAGCTGCACACATTCTTGGCTCATACTGCAGCATCAACACTAACAGATACATTACACTGTGTACCGACAAAAAGCAGAAACCAGGTTTTCATCTCAGCAAATGAGATTACATCATTAGTAATCAAAACAGGCAGAGGCTCAACTATGCTGCTGCATTGCATTGAATGTTTCACAGTACAGCTTGAGTCAGGGAACAGGTGATTCAAACATAGAGTAAATTATTGTCTTTTGGGAAAGATGGAGAGAAATAAAAGGAGAGTTTAGTGTCATAGATATAATCTCTTCTGTGCTATTTGACTTCATGGTCAGAGTTAATGTTTCAGCTTCACCTGCAGACAAGGTTAGACTTTTGTCTATGCACAATTAGTGAGAATTTAGATGAACTGTTTTGTTCCCTGAGGGGTGGGAATGGCAATCACTATATCACACGTCATCAGGGAACTAGATAAGAACACCTTCAACTGTTCTAATCATACTTTATTGCATATATCTTTCCACAACTATAGGTTTTCACTTCCAAGGGTTCCTAACTACATTCTACTATAAAAGAATTAAATAAATTCCTATGTATATTTGTGTATCCATGCATGTGTGTATGTGTAATCTCCATTCATGGACTAACAGATGCTGTGGGGCACCCAGACAGAAAGCAGCTTGACAGAACAAGAGCCAGCACTGTGCCCTTGCCTCAGAAGGCAGGTGATATCTGGAGCTGCATTACACAAAGTATTGCCAGCAAGTCAAGGAGAATGATTCTTCCCCTAGAGTGGGCACTGGAGAGGTCAAATCAGGAGAGCTGTGTCCAATGCTAGACTCCTCAGCAAAAGAGAGACATGAACATACTGTAGAGAATACAATGAAGGCTCACAAAGATGATGAAGGCACTGGATCACCTCTCCTATAAGGGAATGCTGAGAGAGCTGGGTCAGTTTATCCCACAAAAGACGAGCCTTTGGAAAATCTTGTTAATGTAAGATTCCTAAATACCTGAAGAGAAGGTGCATAAAAGAGAGAGATCCAGACTTTTTTCAGTGGTGCCCGGGGGATGAGAGTCAATGGGCACAAACTGAAACACAGGAGTTTTCCTCTGAACATCAGGAAACTCTTTAATACTGTTAGGGTGACTGAGCACTGACAGAATCCTTGGAATTATCTAAAATTGTTTAGACAGAGTTCTGTGCAAATGGCTCTAGGTTATCTCTGCTTGAACAGAAGTTTTGGAACAGAGGCTATTCAGAGGTCCCTTCTAACCTCAGGCATTATGTTTTTTGATTCTGTGATTGTGTATATGTTTATCACATAATGTAAAAAGATACTCACACCCCCCTTTAAATACATTATCTGTGGTGTTTCTGTATTATTTTACATGTACCAATTTTGTTAGGGTTTTTTAACATTAAAAGGGTTTTATTTAAAATGCATTCAAAAACTGAAAATTGAGGATAACAGTGGCACCATTCAGGCACAAAAGTAGTTTCTTATACTTTTTTGAAGAACTGAAAAAAGGTCCCCTTAAATACAGTTTTTGCTTGTTTCTTAATCTGCTTGTTAAGTTTCTCTCTGTAAAAAATGCTATCAAAAGTCACAGGAAAAATATTTGATAAGCTTGAATTAACAATTCAAATAAATGATCTAAAATACTTCAGCATTAACAAGGTATAAGGATGCCACCACATTTTTACTCTCCCCAAATCCCTTAAGAATAAAAATGAGCATAAATTATGTTTTCTGTACCGATGAGCATTAAATATCTGGAACACCTATTGAAAAGTGTTCTTATTATATTATCTATTATATACTATTGCCTATTACATATATTATTACCTATTATAATGTGAAATAAGTTCTTCTGTTGGCCAAGCCACCAGTCTTTGTTTTTTGACTTGAATGAAGAGATAAGAACCATTTTAGTTTAGAAGATGGTTCCAAGAAAATCAAAGAAGCAAAAAAGTTTCTATGGCAACTTTGCAGGTCCTATCATTTAATTATCAGCTTCATGATAGTTTCCTTTTAACAAGTTAACACTGGCTTGCCTTCTCTACTGGAGAATTTATTAAATTATCTACTGGATTATGAATTGTAATGTTTAATATTGTACTGCTTAAGTCTGACTACATTCCCAATACAATTACTGCACCTTGAGAGTGAAATGAGATATCATGGAAACAGAATATAAATTTAAACCTTCATTTTAAGTGGATCTCAGTACAATCTTTCCAGTCTGTCAATAACTTCTGTAGTGTTTGACTTCCTCTTTTTAAAGTGAATTTAAGAGTAGGGAAAGAAAATAGTTGTCTTTTTTTTTTTTCCCAAAGGTCCAGTGATGAGTTGCTAATTTTGACCTGGCTTCTTTCCAGAGAAATCTTCACTTAATTTTCAGTGCACTGAAAATGACAGAGGGTTTTATTTGATAAATATTTAAGTATAAACCACAGCAGAGAAAATAAAAACCAAAGCCCCCTTTGGTAATAAAAAGTAAAATTTCACTCTCAGTTCTCAATAATTTTTTGTTGAAATTCTGTTATGTCTTAATTCTAATTTTGAAAAAGACCTTACTTTTTTAGCATTACAGTTGATATATTTATGAGGCAGTTCTCAATTACAGAGCAGCACCTGTATATAAGACTCAATTTCTAGATTAAATTGAACAGAAAGTTTAAGAGAATTGCCGGTATTTCACTGTAAAACATTTATTTCTAAATTTCTTCATAAAGAGTTTTAAAACCTTTTTCTTTTCATGTACCCAGCTCCCTAGTCACCTACCTCCTTGCTATATAAATGCAGCTCAGGAATAGCCAAAACGTGTTACCAGCACTGTGTAAGAGACTGAAATGGTTGATGGCTTAAACGTTACTTAAATCATTGGAGGACTTTTGCCCACTATAGAAAACTGCAAAAATCCAGCTGTTCATCTGTGACCATCAAAAACCACATCTCCTTAAATATGCCTACTAACTAATTTGGACTGTGAGGGGAACCTGAGATGAGATAAAGGGGGCACCCCAGAAGTGGCACTGGAAGAGAGACTGGAATGCTGATGGCTCAAAAAATCAGGGACAAGATGCTGATGTGCAAAGTAACCTCCCAGGTTCCGAGGGAGAGCACACCTGACACCTCAGGCTACAGCTGGTGTTGAACCAGATAAGGACAGAGGCAAATCCTGCAAGGCACACTGCTGCCTCTTTGTCCTTACTCGAGTGACTCAGCTGTGATAACTCCCCCTTGGGGAAGTGCTGGGGCATTCACGTGTAGCCTGAAGGTATCAATCTCTGCTGATGAGCCATTATGGGTCTTAAGGGACTAAAATTCATTGATGCAATAGGCATCTGTATCTTAGAAGGTGTCAAAAGCTCCAGAAGTGTCCCATGATCCACATTACCTCATCCAGTTGAAATTCCCTACTCCAAGCAAGGTACCTGAGCTTTCCTACCTGAAATGAATATAAACCAAATAGCTTTGCTGTGCTGTGGATTTCATTGGGATTTCCTCCATTACCTGGTGATCAAGTCTGAAGCTGTCACTTTGACCAAGATGGTGACCACCACTTCAATAGACGTCAAAATTGTCCCAAACAAGTCTTGTCTTGAGGCCTGTGGGTGGTAAGGTCTTTCTAATCTTATGCCTTCCTTCTCTTTCTTAAACGTTTTCTTAAGTGATATTTTTATGTTTTTATATTGTAACTAGTTATAAACCTGTTTTTCTGTGCAATCAAATTTTTCTACAGTAAAGCCTACATGTGTGTGTTTAAAAACAGCAGTCATTCAGAGTTATTTCACTCCCCAAGGGATCTATTAACAGGATGGGTTACTCTCACCTTCTGTTTTATCAGAAAGCGCAAAGTACAGCATATTATTGGCTGTCATGAAGAAAGTTAACTCCAGCCAGGCCCAGTACACTAACTGAAAGGAGAATGCTACTTAGCTCTCTGACAAAAAAAAAAAACAAAACCAAAAAAAAAAACAACAAAAAAAAAAACCTGAAACATGGAGATCCAAATGATTGCCAGTGGTCAACTAGGTAACTAGGCTACTAGGCTAATCACTCACTCAAATCAGGGCTTCTGCCAACACTGGATTTAGTGATCTGGTCTAGCTACTTCATGACAACCTTCAATGAAGGTCACTTGGCCTTTGTAAAGCTGCTGCATTTGTTCACTGCATTCCAAGTGATTCCTCCCCAAGCCAATGTCCCACCTGAACTGTCCATGCTACAAGTTAGTTTGTCTCTTACATTTTGTGATGTGCTCAGGAATCTGGTTCCATGATCTTACCTTCCGGTCTTAAGCTGCTATTAGGTCATTGCTTAGCCTCCTTTTCACTAGTTTAAACAAGCTCACTTCTGCTTCTTCTTTCTAGACATACCATCTTGGTAGCCCACCCCTGAATCTTCTCCAATTTGTTCCTATACCTTTCAAATCATGGGGTACAAAATTGGAAACAATTGTGTAGGTGCAGTCTTAGCAGCATCAGGTGTTATGGGAATAATAACTGCATATTGCCTGGTGACAGAGTTTTTGTGTTGCAAAATAATACAGAGTTTTCTTAATTCATACTGTTGACTCATCCTCAGCCTGGTATCTGTATAAATCCCATGTGCTTGGGGTTTTTTTATTGTTGCTTTGTTTGTTCTGTTTTGTTGGTTTTTTTGAGAATATTTATTATTCTACCTGTTTTTTCTTAGCATGTTAAAAAATCTGCAGTTACTCCTCTTCAGTTTCACAACTCTGCCCTTCTTGTGAATGTATTGGTCCAATCCTCAAGTTTATTAAGATCACCCTGTGTAAAAGGTTACCACTAATTTTTTCTGATTCTGATCAGATTTGTATTTAAACACACAGAGTATTCAGAAGTTGCAGATTATAAACTGAGAGAGTTTTCACAAGGACACAATAACATTCTTGTTGTTATTATGATCATGGTTACATAATTTTAAAAATACCTGAGGTGGAAGGAGTGGTAATCTGATATAAGCAAGCAGCATACTTAGGTCATTGCATCGCCTCTGCATATCATATTTCACCCACATCATTAAGGCATGGAAAATGGTCTCTTCATCAGGAACATTCACATCATCACTGGCAAGAAGTTTATGTAGTTCTTCAGCAGGTAGAAGTAAAAATTCTTGATTTCTTATAACTTCCATTATATTCTCCTGAGAAAAGAAAAGTATTTCAGATTCAGTAATACTGCAAGAAAATTAAAAACCATGTTAAAGCTAATAAACCATAGGATTAGTCAATATCTGCCATACCCAGATATGGGTATGCTTTACCATATCCTTGCAGCTCATGTGAAAAACAAAACATAAATTATTAGAGTTCAACAGCTGTAGTTGCAATTCGTATATAAATATATTTCAAAAACAATATGAGGATTATATGATAATATCATAATTTAAAATTGTCAGAATTAGTAAAGGTTATTGTTTGAAATTTTTATAAACTCAGTTGTAATTGAGTTTATATTGTAAGTCTTTACATACTCATACTACATTTTCCTGGGTATTTTCACTGTATTTCGTTCACTATTTCTTAAATAACTTGTCAGTCATATAATTGTATTATGAATATCTAGATTTCTGTCTACACATATGACAAGGCTGAGGTACCATCAACATAATGAATTAAAGATTATTTTTTAACATTGTTCAGAACAGATTTTTAATATCTAGTTATCATGCAAATAGTTTACAGCAATTAAGTTCTCACAGTATTGAAAATTATTGTACTGTTGCGGTTTAGGAACTCTACTCCCCAGTTCAGTGCCCCCACTGAGACTCCAAACCACTGACACTCTCTTGCTCTCCTGCTTTTCCCATCACCCTTCCACATTGCAGTGGGCTGGAGATAAAATTGGAGGCACAAAAGGTAAAGCTCACTTGTTGAGACAGAAACACTTTACAGGAAACAGCAATGAGGTAAGGAAACAAGGAGTAACAGCAACTATACTAATGACAGAGACAAGAAAGGAAACGATTCCCACAGAACCACAGCCCTCACACCCACTGCCCCCATCCCCAACAGACAACACCAGATGGATCCCTCTGTCGCATTTACTCAACCAGAAAGAACTCTTTCCCCTTGCAAGAAGGAGACCTTTCTCCCCCTTCCATCAATGACATCAGGTTTTACAGACTAACCTCTGTGTCCTAGTTATCCCTCACTCCTGGCTACCTCAAAAAAACTTGGACAGAACCAGGACAAATAAAAATAGGAATAACTAAAAACCTTTTAAAAAACCCTATAAACTGCATAAAAAACTAAAAACAAACAAAAAAAACCAAGCAAACCCTAAAAAATGTGTTGCATTTAGTTGTCTGAATCTTAAGGACTGAATTAAACCCTCCTTGAACTACCTACTCTACATCAACAGGACACAGTAGAATCACAATTCTATAGATATTTTTTCTCCAAATATTTCTTTTAGGGTGCTTTATCTCCATGGAGAAATTGTAAGTGTGTTTTCATATTCTCAATTTATAGACAGAAAGAGAGTGAAGTAATTGAAGACTGGAGGTGCAAAAAAACACCAACTAAATTTTTATGTAAACTGAAAATGTAAAAAGCAGTATTGGGAACAGTAAGTTGCAACATCTAATTTATGAAAAATAATAATGAATTTTGTTATCCTGTTTTGGATAGAATTTTTAAGATGAGAAGTGGGAAAGAATGACAAAACATCAGTCAAGGAGGACTCAAATGTAAGAACATCAAAACTGAGGGAAATGGATTATTCCACTGTTTTACCCACTAAATTCAGTTTTTAGCATATCAAAATCCAGCCAATGTTGCCTATAATTGCTTGATTGTGTCTCAACCAGGGGAAAGATTGACTGGTCATCAAAACTGAAATAGAAGACATTATAACAAATACAAGAAATAATTTGCAAGACTTACAACAATAGAAGTATACTCCAACTCTAGTATGTCACATGCTGTCCTTCCCTGACTTATTCAATAGAAGGAAACTCTTATTTTAATTCTGCAAATTCGTACTTTTTGAAATGTACTGTTTAAACATATTTATTAAAAATTAACTGCATATTATTTTATATATGGCAGCAGAAATGAATATTGCAGACATAGACATTACAAAATCATGAGATAGAAGTTTCTTGAAATTTGTAATGTAATTACAGATAAAATACATAAGCACAGATAGAATAAATTTGACAAAGTTGAAAATTGTGTTTTTTGTTATAACTGTGAATGGTTTGATATGTACAACTTAACTAAATGTGTTGCTTTTTAACTCAACATATACAGGATGCTGACAAAACAAAAAATGAAAGATGTATATGTGGTCATGACCTATATTGACCATGCTGTTGTGCTACCTTAACATAATTGATAATTGGATCAAAACATGACTCAATTATTTTTATAATTACTACATTAAATGTCAATAGGTCCCTAAAAATGTAGATTTTTCTGGAATGAGGCTTTAAACCATCACCTCCAGATAAAGTTTAAATTGTGTGTCTAGAACATTTTAGAATAGCTTGGAAGTGTAAGAGAACTAGTTTGCAGGGAGGCACTTAACCGCAAGCTGGCTTAATTCATTTTAATTAAAAAGTCATAAAACTCACAAGATTTCATTGCACTTCTCAATAAAATGATTTATAAAACAAAGTTTAATTAAGCCTGGTTCAACTGGCATTAAATCCCATTATAAAAAAAAGAAATAACTCTACCTCTTAATAGGAACCAACATCAAACTTTGCAATAGCATATATAATAATGCAAAGACCTACTACTATAGAGTAGCATTGTGATGGTGGAACACATTTCATGAACGCACAGAACTAAATTTATTAAGAGTAACAATCCAAGCAGGAGTTTTAACTTCAGAACAATAATTTTAGATTTGAGTAAAGTTTCTTTTGGTCATCCTAAATTGTATTTTATCTGCATACATGCTTAAAGAGAACTTATTCCAGCTTCTGTACTGATTGCAGGGTCAAAAAAAGTTTTCAGACAAAACATATAAGCTCAAATCTCTTTTTCTAAACATCTGGACTTACATAAATTTCATGTTATGTGGGCATGAGTATTTCAGAAAAAACCAAATATAGATTGTGTTTTATATCTATACTATGCCATATATATAATAAATACACCATATGTATTCTTATATATAATAGAAATGTAGTATATATAATTCTGATTTATATATAGAATCCAGGTTTTTGATCTTCTGAGGTAAAAACTCTCTCCTTCAACTTATTAACATTTCCTGAACTGACTAATGAATTTTAAATCTTCCTAGATAATGCTTTAACTCCTTGAGGTTCAGTCCATTTGGAGCAGCAAAGCATATTTCAATGGCTAGCTGTTCTACCACAATAATTTCTCATATGTTAATTTTGAAAAAATATCCACTTTTTTTTTTTTTTTTTCTTTTTTTCAAATACGACTAGTCTTCTTTTTTGCAGTTTAGGGAACAGGATTCAACAGATATATGTGATAGCTTTTCAGGATACATGAAATAACTTTTTAATTCTCCAGAGATTAAGATGCAAGGTACACATTGAGGTACACAGTTAAGCAATCACAGATTCATTACTGCTGGAAAAGACTTAAGATCATCCAGTGCAATCATTAATCTAACACTGGCATCTTCACCACTAAACCATGTCCCAGGTACCAAATCTAGATGTTTTTTGACTACTTCCAGGGATGGTGATTCCACTATATGATAACTCTTTCAGTGAATAATTTTTTCCTAATATCCAGTGGCATTTTCCCTTGGCACAAGTGGAGGCCATTTTCTCTCATTCTGCTGTAGTGAAGTGTTTCCAGGAATGCCTAGGGCTTCATGGGAAGATAAACCTTTATTATGGGATCCAGGGTACTGAACCTTTAAGCATGCCAAAGGTTATGTGACAGAGTTGGATGAGTCTCCAGGACCTGTAATTTTTGACTCTAATACTTTAAGAGGCATTGTGGATCGTTCTTCACCATCTCGTAAGTCTTATAAGATGCACTGGATCTGCTCTGCATGCATCATTCACGTAGCTTTCCCATGTTTTAATTAAGTGGAGTAGTAGATTTCTGTTTTTAATTCAGAAAATGTAACTGAGAGTAGAATATGACAGTCTCTGAACCCACCTGGACAGAGCTGTGTCACTTGATTGCTCTTCCACTTTCTAAAAATGACCATGCAGTAACCACTGCTGTGGGGTTATAGCATTTCAGTGGTAGAGCTGCTTCACTTTTAAACCTTTTTAGCAGTATGCAAGGTTAGCCTTAAAAAAGCATAAAATATTAGAACAGCAGAGCCATGTAAACAAAACATATCTATGTTTAATAGTAGATAGGCAATCACCCAAGTATCTAGCAGATTGTGCATCGTAGGAACATTAAGGCGCTAATAAAATTAAACTATTACCAAATGGAATTTAATGCCATATATTTATAATGATGACACCAACATAATTAAATGAGATTTTTTTTTAATCTTAACTTGTAATGATTATTGTTCCACATGGAATCAAATTATCTTGCAAAAGCTAGTTTTCATTGATGGTTATGTCATTGATTTCACTAATCAGCATGTATCAGTTATAATTAAGAACCTGAAAAATATTAAATCATTTTATTTGTTGACAAAGAATGTCATATTCTGAGAATGCTATTCAGAACCTGCTACATCAGAGTTACTAAGGAAGCAAAATGCTTAGATGGTGTTTTGATTTTGAATGTAGAGGTCTTATTTGAAATGTTTTATATTTTTGTGATTTGGATGCTGTGACTTTAACAATTAAAAATTAAAATCACATAAACTCATGCCAAAAAATAGATATCCATATACTAGGCTTTCATTTATTACATACCTAATGTCCATAATATTTTAAGCTCATACTACTTTCAGTTTAGAACTTAAGTTTTCATGAGAATATTTAAATAAATGAATAAAGAGTGCATCTGATTTTCATATTAAATCATACTGGCAGTATACTTTCTGAAGTGATAAGACATGAAAGAAAATTTTGATTTTGGTCAATTCCCAAATTATTTCAGTCTTTAATTTATTTCAGGAATTATTGTTGCTGCGCTACACTGAATTCACACCTCTGTTCTTATGCCGCATTTTCTGTATCAAATGTGTTTCATATAAGACTACACCTCCTTTACAATACTGTGTAACTTCTTCCCTAAGGAGAATGGACTTTTCAGTCCATTATGAACTCCCATTAGACAAAGGACCAGTATTTATTTATATGCTTATGGTCTGGCTCTCTAACCAAATCCCAGATTCCATCTGGAAACCTGAACCTGGAATCCTGAATCTCTAACCAAATCTCAGACTTCATCTGAGAGTGAGCTCCACCTGACCTATGTAATCCAAAGAGAGATGTATCTTCCAGCACCAGATGTTAGCCTGGTATCATCACTACAAAAGTCATATTAAGGCTGGGTTTGTTCAAAGGAAGTGGAAAGAGATCCTCTGTATCTGTGTAACCTCCTCCTTCAACTTTGTCAGTGGGAAGAGAAATAACCCAGTGCTGCACTTGGGGAGAGGAGACAGCAAGTTAAGGATAGAAGAGACTGTGACTATGGGTGCAATCTCATACAGCATACTGAAATCTTAGTATGAGACTTCTAGATAACTAAGTTAGACTTTCACAACATAAAAAATTTCTTTTTTACTTGCATCTTTTGATTTAATTAAAAAAATAATAGTAGAGTCATATTATAGTCTAATTCATTGTGAATATGATATGGCATTCTGGGATTTCACACTCTAAGGATAGCTCAGTTGCTCATAGACATTAGCTGATATGCTGGTTTATTGTGATAAACTGTCTGAAACTTTCAAGCTATGTCAGAATGATGAACATTTTTTTTCGTGTATTGGTGAAGGATATTGTCTCGCACCCTGCATATATTCTTTTTCACATACAAGAAGATTCAAGAAGCCTAAACCTGTGCACAAAACAGGTACAATTTGCTAGATGGATGAGGACATGTACACATCTTGCTCCCTCTGACTTAAAAAATCTTCCAACACTATCCTGGAAGGTCCTGCATCCTACAAACCCTGGAACTTCTTGGGATTAGGCCTTTATGTATGCATGACATTTTCTTCTTACCATGGTATCTAGGAAAGCCAAAACTCTAGCAGCATGTAAACCAATTCATTATTACTCTTTCTTTCTTTCTTTCTTTCTTTCTTTCTTTCTTTCTTTCTTTCTTTCTTTCTTTCTTTCTTTCTTTCTTTCTTTCTTTCTTTCTTTCTTTCTTTCTCTCTTTCTTTCTCTCTTTCTTTCTCTCTTTCTCTCTTTCTCTCTTTCTCTCTTTCTCTCTCTTTCTCTCTCTCTCTTCTTTCTTCTTTCTCTTCTCTTTCTTTCTTTCTTTCTTTCTTTCTTTCTTTCTTTCTTTCTTTCTTTCTTTCTTTCTTTCTTTCTTTCTTTCTTTCTTTCTTTCTTTCTTTCTTTCTTTCTTTCTTTCTTTCTTTCTTTCTTTCTTTCTTTCTTTCTTTCTTTCTTTCTTTCTTTCCCTTTTTTGGGGGATCTTTATTATTGCTTGTTTACCTTTCCAAAATAAAGTTAGTAGAATGAGGGAGTACAGCTTCGGGACCTAAAAAATACTGATAGAAAGAGGCAGATCCATCAGATCAATGAACTGTTCTGAGGTGCAAGCAGAAAAATCTGGGGGTTTTAGCCCCCAGGTGATGGGATGATCTACTCAACACTTTGTCTATTGATATCTGATGAGTCTACTGACACCTTTGTCCCAGTCCTGGGGATTTGACATCAAGTGAAACCTGTTGGGATGAGTGCTGTGACTGGAGTGCCCTGTTGGATGGTTCACTTTTCAGGAGTGAAAGGCAGGACAGAAGAGACAGAGCGGTGTTCAATGTATGGAGTTCACAGCTGGCAACAGCGCAGTCGAAAGCCTCTAGGGGAGAATCAAGGGGAAAACAGATACTTCAGAAGTCACCATAGGAGTCTATTACAGACTTCCTAGCCAGGATGATGATGCTGATGGATTATCCTTTGAGAACTCAAGGGACATTTCCAAGTCAACTACCCTAGACTTCAACTTGCCACAATTAACTGGGTGCATCACACAGCTGCTATAACCCAGGCAGAAGGTTCCTAAAATGCCTGGATGAGAACTTTATGGAACAGGTCCTAGGGGAGCTTACTTGAAAAGATGTCATCTTTGACATCAGACTGATGACCTGTTTCTAGTAGGGGTCCACATGGCTCCATCTTAGGCCATGTGCTCTTCCACTTCTTCAGAAATTACTTGGACACTGGACTGGGAGGGACATTAATCAGATGTTCACAGATGATACAAAACTGGGAGGAGCTGTTGACTCCCTCAGAGGCAGAGAAGCCCTGCAGAGAGACCTTGACAAATCAGAGGACTGGGCAATCACCAATTGCATGAAGTTCAACAAGAGGAAGTGCCTGATCCTGGGATGGGGTAACCCTGGATGAAAAGACAGACAGGGGAATTAGAAGCCAGAGAGCAGTGACATGGAAAGGACCTGAGGGTCCTGGTCAATGGCAAGTTGAATGTCAGCAGTGCCCTAGCAGCCAGGAGGGCCGACCCTGGGGTGCATTGGGCACAGCATTGCCAGGCAGGCAAGGGAGAGGATTGTCCAACTCTGCTCTGCACTGGGGTGGCCTCACCTCAAGTGCTGAGGACAGTTTTGGGCATCACAATATAAGATATTAAGCTGTCAGAGAGCATCCAGAGGGGGATAATAATACGGATGGTGATTGAGGGAAAGGCTGTATGAGGACTGGCTGAGGTCACCTGGTCTGTTCAGCCTGGAGGAGACTGAGGGGAGACATCATTGCAGTTGCAACTTCCCCATGAATGGAAGAGGAGGGGCTGGCACTGATGTGGTGCCAGTGACAGGACCTGAAGGAACAGCCAGAAATTGCATCGAGGAGGTTTAGGTTGGACAGTAGGAAAAGATTCTCCACCTAGATGGTGTTTGGGCAGTGGAACAGGCTCCCCAGGGTAGTGGTGAAAACACTAAACCTGACAGAATTCAAGAAGCTCTTAGGTACATGGTGTGATTCTTGGGAACTGTCCTGTGCAGTTGTACTAAATGATCCCTGAGACCCTCTTTCAACTTAAACATATTCTGTGATTCTGTTCTCTGACTTGAATTAGTCCAGATTGATTTATTTGTCATCAGAAAGGTTCACAACACAATTTCAAGTAAATAGCAGAAGAGATCAGTACTGTGAATCATCCAGAGGCACTTTGGATTTAAAAGGCTGCAAGTAGCAAAAATACAGAATCACAGTGCAAATTGTCACAATGGTGCAGCATTGTGTAGTCTGGGTACATACTGGTACTGACTCTGGTGATTGTCTGGTTTTGCTGTTACTTGTCTAAGATTTACCCCTAGCACTTCCCAAGTATGGAAAATATGAGCTGTTTAAATTCTGCTGTTTCCACAGCAGGAATGCAACCCTTCTCATGTAGATAACAGAATGACAATTTTCTGGGTTTAAATTATAACACTTCAGGAAAGTAGTCACCATGACAATCTCAGTTTCTTACTTTCCTAGCACAACATTTTGTTCTTTCCTACTGTAGTGCTTTTGGCTGTGATGGAGCTCGTTTTCTTAGCTGATGCAGTGCTGCTTTTTGCACTCAGTATGAGAATAATGTTGATAACATGTTGATTTATGGTAATGTTGATTTATGTAAAAGGTGAGCATATTTATGTCCTAATAGAGCCGCTGTCTTGTTTATACTGATTACAGACACAGAAGAGGAAAACAGGGAAAATGGAGGGTAACAAGTCTAACAGGAAACTCACATAAATTAAATCTGATTAAAAGAAAACTGGAAATCAGAAAAAAAAAATATTCCTTGCTGCTAAAGCATTCAGCTCTGGAACAGATTTCCAGAGGATAGCATGGGAACATGTCAGTTAGAATCAGTGTAATAACATAGGATGCAGTTTACAAAAGGGAAGGTTGGAATGGTCACCCAGTCCAACCTCTCTGGTCAAGCAGGGTTATCCTAGAGCATATTTCACAGGATTTTGTCCATATGGTTCTTAAATATCTCCAATGAGGGAGACTCCACAAGCTCTCTGGACAACCTCCTCAAATATGTGGTCACCTGCACAGTAAGGAAGTTCTTTCTCATATTTGGGGAACTTTTTACTAATCAGTTTCTGTCCATTGCCTCTTTTCCTATTGTTTGACACCACATCATTAACTCTCCCTTATCATATTTACATACATTTATGAGGTCCTCTTTCAGCCGTCTTTTCCCCAAAGCTGAACAGGCCCAACTCCTCAACCTTTCCTTATAACAGAGATGCTCATCATCTTCAGAGCCCTCAGCTGGACTTGTTCCTGGAGCTCCATCCCTCTCTTGTAATGAGAAGCCCAAACTGGAAACAGCACTCCAGGTGTGGCTTCACCAGGGCTGAGTAGAGGAGAAGCGTCACTTCCCTTGGCCTGCTCGCAATGCTCTTCCTAATGCATCCCAGGATTCTGTTTGCCTTCCTGGCCACAAGAGCTCACTGCCAGCTCATGGACAGCTTGTTGTCCTTCAGGACCCCCAGGTCCTCTTCATGTCCTGAGAGTTGCTTTCTAGCAGGTCAGTCCCCAGCCTGTACTGGTGCAGTTATTACTATGCAGGTGCAGGACCCTGTTTTGTCCTTGATGAATTTCAGACAGTTCCTCTCTCCAGCCTGTCCAAGTCCTTCTGAAGGGCTGCACAGCTCTCTAGAGTGTCAGCAATTCCTTTCAGCTTTGTGTTAAAACATTTTCTAAAAGCAGGAAGCTGCCTTGAAATCCCTTTCAGTTTTTGTTTCAACCCAGTTACCCTTCTGTTGAGCCTAATAATATCTGATTCACTGAAGATTTCTTCCTATAAAGGCATCAACTCAAACACATGCGGAGATGGATAATTTGCCACTTTCACAGCAGCTTTCAGAAGCAATCATTCTGAACATTAAAATGTATGTCTAATATCCCATTTGAACTTGTCTGTCTTCTACTCATACATACTGGTTCTTATTATGAATTTCTCAGTCTGATTAATGAGCCCATTAGCACCAAAACTTAAAAGCCACAAAATAATCTCTTGGGTCTTTAATAACTCAAAGGGGCTGAGTGGTTATGGCCTTGCTTTTACAATTTATTCACAGTCTGTAACTGTTGTAATGTTCAGGAGTGAAAACAGGATACTTAATCATTAGCACTATTCTTTGTGGTAGCACCTAAAAATATACTTGTAATCTCATAATCATCCATTGACCTATTCTGACCCTACTTAGCCTTGAAATGTGATGGAATACAGCACAAAGCAAGGGCTGAAGGCATATGCAAGATCATGTCCATAAAAAAAGCCTCAACTTTAATAAAAGATTAATAAATACAGTAATTAAGATAACATTTCAAAAGGTAATTGGAACATCAGTCAGCACTGGAGTGATATTTTTTTTTTTGTATCCCTGTTCTTCAGACTTCAATTAAAAACAGGTAGCCATTAAAATCAAAATGCATTTGTGGGTAATTGCAAGATCATACAGGAAAATGCTTTTCTCTGTGACTCTCCACACCATAAAGGTTTGCAACAATACTGTTTCTTTCATCTTCACTATGCATCTCAAAGCTTATGTGTTTTATGTCATGTCATTTAAATGGTTTCTGGAGAATGTTTCAGTTAAAGTTTTGTTTGAGGCGTGAAATATTTACAAATGGTAGTTTATGTTAGTATTTCTTATATGGTAGTCATTTTAACTGAAACCAAATATTTAAAATATCATATCAGAGACACATGAAAACGTTAGCATTTCTGATTAATTTATAGTAAATCACTGTATTGAAAATGTATATACCAGCCAAGAGCATTCTAGGAAACAAAAAAAAAAAAAAACCATTGCAGGGAAAAGACAAAGTTCAGGAAAGGCCTGAGTTATGTGCCTGAATCATTCCCTGATATACTTTCTTTTCTGATGTTGAACTCTGATTCACTTTTCAACTAGCATCCAGCATAAACTGAAGCATTCCTGAGAATTTTAGTATGGAAAAAGAGAATATATTTCAAATTAAACAAACATCAGGACGCAAACATGATTCTGGAAAAGAACCACTGAAAGGGGATTAGAAGGGGACTTTCAGCTGAAAGGGGGCTTCCAAAGATTTTCACACTATAAGCAATTTTTAAGAAACTCATATGGTAATCATTTTCTAACAGCACTTACAACCTTCAAGCACATTATTAAATCCAGGATAATGCTCAAGAATCAGTATCATGATACAAATTCAATTAAGATAGGCCCTCTTTTAGATGACTGAAATTTTTGTACTCCACAATATTTCACAAAATAGAATGATTCACATGAAGATGACCATTAACAATGGAATTTCCACACTCATTCCAACAAAATAATGGTATATAATGTAAAACAAGTACTGTATTTAAGTGATTGTCAAGATATAAGGCTGCTGAAAACTTGTCAGATTAGGTTGTTTGATAAAACACTTTAAAAAACTATTAAATGAATGCTGAAAATATATTAATCTACTGTGTAAACCTCAAAAGACAAATTTCAGACTGAAATTAAATTGTAAAACATTTGTCACCTTGCACATAATATTGATTATACTGACAGTTATTCTTGTTTTATTGCTGCTTTGAAAATTGCGAATTTGGAGGAAACAGACATTATGTTTCACTCTTTCCAGGAGTGTAAGTTAACATCAAATAATCTCATGCTGTCAACTAACTGTAATGCACATTAATTTCTTAGTGTAAGAAGTTCTTTATTTGTAAAGGGAAGGACACAAACAGTGGCTTGCTGTTGATTTTTTTGCAGTTTTTTTCATTAGCCTTTGTTCAATTTCATAGAAATAAAGAATCACTAAGGTTTGTAAAGTTTGGTAAAATTATTGAATCCAACCCAGCACCACTGTGTTTACCACTAAACAAAATCCCCAAGAGCCATATCCACACACCTTATGAACACTTCCAGAGTTGATGATTCCATCACTTACCTGGGTAGCTTATTTCAATGTTTGAGCACTCTTTCAGTGAAGAATGTTTTCCTAATATTTGATGTAAACCTCCCCTCATGCAACTTGAGGTCGCTTCCTCTTGTTACTTTGGAAAGAGATGAATGCCCTCCTCACAGCAACCTCTTTTCAGGTGGGCTATAGAGTGAGATAAGGTATCCCCAAGCCTCCTTTATCACAGGAACCCCGGATCTCTCAGACACTACTCATAGGATTTGTGCTCCAGACCCTTTACCAGCTCCTTCCCTGGACACGCCTCAGGTCCTCAGTGTCCTTCTTGTAGTGAGGGGCCCAAAACTGAACCGGGCATTTAAAGTGGGGCCTCACCAAGTACAGTGGGGCAATCACTGCCCTGGTCCTGCTGGCCACACTGTTGCTGACCCAAGCCAGGATGCCACTGGCTTTCTCAGCCACCTGGACAGATACTGGATCATGTTCAGCTGGCTGTTGACCAGCAGGCCCAGGTTCTCTTCTGCTGAGCATCTTTCCAGCCACTCTTCCTCAAGACAGTAGTGCTGAATGAGACTGTTTTGAACCAAGTGTAGGACCCAACACAAATAGATACATAATTTTTTCTGGAAATAAACAGAAACTATTACATAGTTTTTACATTTGAAATTATGCTACCTATCAGAGCAGAATAGAAATAAAAACATTTTTTAAAATGAAGAATTTGAAATTACATGAGGATTTGTTAAAATTGTAGTAATGGGTCTTCTGATTCTCTTATGCTTTAGGAGCTACCCATTATATTTAAAATTGTATTTATTCAGATAAACCTATTGATAGTTGATTAAGTCTTGCACAAAATTTAGCTATCTAGGTGATACACGGTGTTAAAATGCTCATGGGACATAAAAACGGCTGCATGGGCTAAGAGCAAGAGATACATTTGTGACCAGAGAACAAATGCAATTTTGGAAATGATTAGAAGGAGTTTAAATGGTGAATATTCTATCTTCTCCACGTATCACAGATTTTGGAATCACAGATAGTGATTTCCTGTATGAGATGTTTAGAAGAACTTTGGGATGTTGTCTTCAATTTAAGGACATGCCCATAAAGGCAAATATTCATTCTGTTGTTGTTGTTTTGCTTTTAAACCTGTGGCCGAAATAGATTTGATGAAATCTCCGTTCTTGACTTGAGGGAAATAATATCCTATTCTCTCTTTCAAGGTCACTTCTGTCGTAAGTGTCTCTTAAAATCTCTCCAGTAAAGTTTTTATTATTATTAAGAAAGATAATGCAAAGCAAATACAACCTCATTTCAGCTAACTCTGAATTTTACTGAAGACTTGGAAGTTTTGATAAACTCTGCAAGTTCTTGCTTCTTCTCAGTTTTAGTTAAACATAAAATCAGACAGCAGTAGATACTATTTTGCAGTTCTGCTTCACTGTACAGCAACATTCTGAATGAAAATGAATCAAAGTATCTGTATTTTCCCATATACACACTTTCTCCAGCAGGTACTTTACAAAACTCTTTAATAAGAGGTACTGAATTATGTAATGCATTTCCAAAATATATTTTAGATTTCACTTCTTAAAAGGAAGAGGTTTTTACCAAGCATACAATACATAAGGCAGTTGCAGTACATCTCAGTATGTCCTGATGCATACAACAGATTAAGAATGTTAAGACTCAAGAACATATGTTTAGAACATATGTTATTCAAATGCAATTTGGCTATCAAAATGTTAAAAAAAAAAATAAAAGAAAAAGGTGGATTTTAATCCAGGAATTTATTCTACAGAATTCATTAATCTATGCTGATATGTATAACATTTGCAATGAGAAAAACACAAGTGTTTAAAACCAGATTGAAAAATCCTTTCTGTGGATGTACATTGTGATAACTTTCATGAGGAAGCCAAAGAAATACATTTTTAAGATTCACAGCAAATAGCTAAACTGTCAGGTGTACTTCTGGATAAATTCTTAAGAGAATATATTTTTTAAATTGTTATCAAATCCTAATTAACATAAAGTTTATTTTTTCCCCTAGGACTTTCACAACTCTAACTCAGATTTTGTCTAAACCTATGACAAGCTATTAATAACCATCATACTCTGAACTTAGTATAGGTTTTACAGTTGAATTAAACTGGTTTAAGAAAAAGTTTGGATGACTCTAAAATACGGATCCTCAGTAGAGTAGCAGAGTGGTTTAGAAATACTTTTAGTTCTTGCTCTGCGTGTCAGTACGTGGCTCATGTCTTCAGAATCAAAACAAGCAGTATGTTCAGTCTCATGAAAAGCACAAGACTGATGGAAAATTGATTTGGTTTGGATACAATCTTGTCACAGGTCCAATTCCAAGTACAAGGAGATATTTCATTACAGCTAGTGATTTCCACAGTTTTGACAGTTTTTCCTTATGTGAAGTGATTCCACGTACAAGTCGTTTCTTTCTAAATATGTAGCATAATTTCTGTGTGAAACACTAATTATTAACTCCATAGTAAGCCCATTACAGGATACAATAAAATTTACAGTTACACTCCTAGGCTAATAGCTTTTGCTTTTTGAGCCACAGATATAGCTTTTATTTCTCTGGCCACAGATTTGTCTGTAGAATGTGCTTAGTTTATAACATCAACTGTCTAGAGGCTATTATTTAGTATTTTACAAGAATTATTTAATTTTTATAAGAATTACCACATGGCTTTTAAATTATATTGATTTCAATTACATGAGTAGTATGTCCATAATTACAGGTATTATTGATTAAACAGTATTTTTCATAATTGGAACTTGGTCAGCAATGCCCCAAATATATAAATACATATACAAATGTACGTGAATACGGGTATGTGCATGTATAAACATACACTTATATTAGACATTCTACCACAGGCTTTTGAATCTGATCTGAATCATAGTTCTAATCTCATAAAATTTCTACTGAAAATTGAAAATTGCATAACGCCACAAATAAGTACATCTGAGTGTTAGGTGAAAATTACATTTTCCCTTAATTGGACAGCAATGGAATGTAGGAAATTCAGACTTAAATGCATCAGGTGGACTGATGAAACAGGATGCTCATAGCCTTGTTGAATCTAGCTTGGAATATTTCCAAGCACAGAGATTCCACAGCCTCTCAGAGAAAATGGCTACAATGAGTACTACTCTGCCTTTGAAGACGTGTTTTTCTCTTGGAAACCGCAACTTATCCCAATGTCCCCTCATTGTGCACCTTCAAGAGAAGAATGATTTTATACCATAACCCCTGATAGGGTGCTGAGAATACCATCTCTCTTAGCTTTCTTCATGAATGCCCTCTCAGCTTCTCTTCATATATTGTGTGCTTCCTGTTTCAGCTTCATAGCTGGTTCAATTTGCTCATCAATTGAAATGCCACCAGCTGGAAAATGCATTCCATTTTGGCATCATGAGTAGAGGGGAGTAATAATTTCTTTCAATACTCTGGCTAATGCAACTGAGGATATGCTTGGTCTTCATACAGATGCAGCACACACTTTCATCAGCAGGGAATATTTTAATAATTTCAGTAGAGAGTCCACACGTTAAAAATTGATAATGTTGACTTTAGCTGCATGTCATTCATATGGTCTGTAGACTGTGTGTTGCACTCCATTTGGCAAGCCAAAGACTTGTATAATAACTTTTTAAAAATAAAATCTTTGAGAAAAATTGTTCATGTAAGAATAGACCAAGATAAATCCAAGATATTCTGGTATGTTTTACATGTGAAGCAAGAACATTGATTAACCTTTAGGAGTCAGAAAATACAAAGTACCCTAGATGAAAGCACAAAAAGAACAAACTTCTCCCACCCCTGCAAACAGCAAAGCCAACAATAAACAACATAAGGCATCTGAGATATAATAGAACAGCTTTGACTCAGCTTGAATTTATCCATAACAAACTATAAAATTACTACATGCCAACTAAGAGGCCTTCTGTATAAATTAAATATGTGGGGAGATGAGGTATCATCACCTTCTTAACACATACTGGCAGTTTAACAAAATGAAAAGGATATATGTCTGAGAAACAGCTTTTAACTTTTAACTAAAGTCTTAAAAACCTAGTTCAATGTAGAATAGAGAAGAAGGGAATTAGACTACACTACCTTTAGGAAAGTCTTTAATGAAACACAAGTGAAACAATTAATTCTCATTAACCTTTGTATATTGAAGAAAAGCAATTTCCTTTCCTGCCTGGCTGTGATAGCAGCATCCACAGGCTTTGCTGTATTTTGTTTAACCCTACTTCAAACAGTAGCTACAATGGCTAGATATAACCCTGCTGAAATTGTTTGAAGGGAGGGATGTTTCTTTAGTTAATGTTAGTGGTGCACAGCACTTCATTTTCTAAAAATTATATTACTATTAAGCACAAAACACTGCTCTTACAACAATAAAAAAATCTGACAGATCTAGACCTATTTAAGAATTTGCACTAGGCTATATTGAACTACCAGTGCCACTGAAAATTTGGTTTTGTGAAACTGCAGATTTAAGCAAATAAATTTTGCCAATTTACATAATTAGTTTTTTTATCTAACTAGCATAAACAAAAATCACAATTCAACTCCTTAATTGCAATAGGAAGTGATACATAAAAAGCCCAGATGTAGCTTAGTTTTACAAAGAGAAAATATCCTCTGCAATTCTCTGCAATCATCAGTACACAAGAACAGTAGTATTTATGCCAAAGGTTACAGTGTACCTGTCAAACTTTGTATTTAGAAAGATCAGTTTAAATCATAAGAAGTTTAAAATAACATCTCAGAATTGACAGGAGCTCAAAATAATATAATAAAAATAAGTGGAAAATATTGTTATTTTTAATATAATGTCTTTTCAGTAGGATCTATTTTATAAATCACATCAGATTAATTTCTTGAGCAGCCTTGTCTAGGCAACTCATTGCTAGCAGGGAAGACTATAGAATTCTAATACAGATGAAAAAAAATAAAACATGACAGACATTGATGGAAATGTGCTGATGAGAGAAGGTTCAGATAGATGAGTTTCACAGACAGTTTCATAATTAATTTATCAAGATATACAAGCCTAATTAACTAATTGCTGAACTAAAATAAAAATATTAATAAAAATAAATTGTGATCTTCCAAAGAGTAGTTTTTAAAACTAACAATTTAATTAAGATGCAGTCACAGAATAAGGTGGTAGAACTTCAGAGTCCTTATTCATTATTGGCTGTAATGATGATAAAGTATTCCAGTGGACACAAAAGCTTAAGCTTTCCTCCAAGACCATAGATTGTTTCCATAACATAAGTAATTAGTTAAATGAAAAAAAATTTGAAAGCATTCCAGCATTCCTTTACTTACAAAGAACCACCTTTAATCTTGCACAGAATACTCCACATATCTGATTACATTAAAATTTCATTTGATGTCAATTTAGAAATGAAAATTAAACACTGGGCAAAGTAAAAATAAAATGTTTTGCTAGTGCCATCACATTAAAGCAGCACCACCTAGAACAGATCACAATCTAAAAGATGAGTAAGAAAATTATGAAACACTAAGAAATAAGTTCTTGTTCACATTTATCAATTAAATCTACATTAACATGAACTAGTGAACAGTGTTTCGTATCTTGCATTCAGTGGCTAAATAAACCTGTATGTCTCCTTCTTAAAGGTTTCTCAGCCTAGGCACCTTTAATCTCAGCGGGCTAGAAACCTGTCAGAAGTTTGCATAATTATAAAGCACATAACACTTGTCATACTAAAAAAAGAAGATATAGGCTAAATAAATACAAATGTTAGCCAATGGCCAGACTAAAACAAATCTGAAAGATGTGCAATTATTTTATGTTTCTTATTAAGAAGAGTGTGCTGCATTAAGATATATAAGGGACATATAATGAAAATTAAATGGAAATGAAAAGGATATTTTTTATTCTAAGCTTAATCAATGAAGAAAATGTATTATACAAGACAATGTTTATATCTCACTTTTCTTAAATCAATCCATGATAGATTACCTATTATGAAAGAAATGGATGAATGAAATTACAACCTGCTCCCTAACAAAACAAATAAATGTGCTGAATAAATATTAAATCACTATAACAAATAAGAAATCACTGCTTATTCAACTAATGAAAATGGAGTAACTATCCTTGTTTACGTGGAACTGTATGCACCACTAGAATTTAATGTCTCTGTTTGAAAGGATGACCTTTTCCACTGAAATCTGAAAGCAACAAAAGTAATTTAAATACTTTGGCAATTTCTTAAGTATCTGGTCTCTGGAGCACAATTAAGGAGCTTGTCTTTGATGTTTAGGACATTTCTATGTTTACAAAATTATCTAAACAGTGAAATTTGAATATTGTAGAAATGGGGCTACATCTGGCTGGTGACTGGTTACATATCCCTGGTCTGGGTGCAGGAGTTGAATGAACTATGAGGAAGGAACAAGTTGTTCTCACTCGTGCCCATAAATGATGAAGTGGAAAATACATTTTATATAATCATTAGAAAGAATTGTTTCATATTTGATCTTTAAGTATCTACTGTTACTGTGAGATTGAAAACAGAGGATATTTAAATATCCTTTGGAGAACCTTCTGTTTCTCCACTGATGACAGAAGAGGCCTGGAAACCAAGCTTAGGCCAAGCAACCAAGACTAACATGACCAAGTCATGCAAGCTAACTCTGGCTTTTCATTTATATTCTGAATTTTAAAAGGTGAATAACAAGTGTGCACTGGTGTAAGTATGAATTCATGGATGAACTAATAGTTTTTTTTAATTGGGACAACATTATTCATTACTGAAGATTATGTTTGCAAAGAAAACTGAAAATTAGATGTGGGTTGTATGTATTTTTTGCTACCATGTCATCTTTTAAACATATTAGAAGTATCAGGAAATTTTGGTGGTCTAATGTTGTCTCATTTTCTACAGTGTTTTCAGCTCCAGATACAAGAGTCTAAGGACATTAATAGAAGCAAAACACACAAAAGAAAAATCATCATTGTTTCTACTAGTTTAATAATAAGCCAATTTTACCATCTGAATTCTGTAAAAGGCTTGAAGTTTTGTTTAAATGATGCTGCATGTTGTACACATTTAACCTGTCTGTATTTTCAGATGGAAAGATAAATTCCCAAGTATGCAAGAAAAAAAGGGAAGTTTTAGATATTCTTAGAGCAAATCACCTGGATGTAGCGTCTTTTCCAATCTCCCTAGAAAAATTTTACTGTAAACAAATCTTGGTATTCTTTCTTAAATGGAAAGGAAAATCTTCTGTATTATCAATGGGATACAATGGCAGCAGATAGAAGTATTACATCTCATGTAAACTATTAATCACCTGAATTTAAACTTGGATAGTTGTTAACATGTAATATGTAAGTAGCTCATTTCTCCAGTATCAGAAATACTGACATTCTACTGTCATGGTTTGACACTGACACAATGCCAGTGCCCTCATGAGAATTCTCTCTCTTTGGCGTCTGCTGTGAGGTGGAACCCAGGAATAAGCAAAACAGGCTCTTGCTTAGGGAAAAAAGGAAAAAAACTTTATTAACTAAAACTACAAAAACTAAACCATAAAGGAAAGAAAAATAAACACGAGGAAAATGAAAACTATACAGAAACACTCTACCACTTCTTCCTCCCACCAAATCCTCAGTACATTTACATTTCTCACAAATATACACACTCGGTCTGACACTACTCTTTAGACAATCGAATCTTCAGCTCATCAAGAAGTAGACGGAGTCCCTTTCCCGTACCAGGAACTTTCTGTCACAATCAGCAGCCGCCCGGGAAAAAAAGTCTTTCACTGCTATCATGTGATTCTTTCTCTCTTTCCATGCAAAGAGATGCTCTCACCATCCCTTGCATGGGACAGAAGTTTGCTTCAGGGCAGATCTTTGGACTTTTTAAGGATGCCTCGTCTCAATCCAAGCAGAGCACAGTCTCATCTCTCATCTCTTGGGACTTCTTGTCCCTCCCATATTTATTAGCCTCCTGGGGCCGGGGGGCTTCCAAAATCTACAAACTGAACTCTCTTAGCTCTGAGTCTTCGCTTTCCCCCTTGAAATGCAGTCTCTGTATCACCAGGAGTCAGTTCATGGTTTTTATAGCAAGAAAAGGTTCAAGGAAAAACCTACTCTATCTTTCTTCTATTCCTTCAACATCTTTCTCTTTGCCAGACCTCTCACTGGTTTATTTCTTCCTTTATCTTCCACTCTTATCCTCCTCTAGGAAAGGGAAATGTTCTTGTAAAGTTTTCATTGTCTACTAAAGGGTTAAAAGTCCTCTCAAGCGAGCGGCGGGACTGCCTGCTCGCTGCCTCCCCTCTTCTCTTCCCAGCCGTGCTAGCCGCTGCCTGGACATGATATCAGGTTTCAAGGTAACTCAGTCCGGCACAGCAGCCCTGCGTTTCTCTCCGTCTCTAAAAGATGATGGGGGGGAAAATGGGGGGAAAGGTACACAGGTCTCTCGGTGCCCCCTACCCTTCCACCTGGGTCCGGCTTACCGATAGAAATGGGCCGCGTGGCTTCTCCCCTCCCCCAGCTCAGCCGAAGCTGAGCCGGGGGAGAAGCAGCTCTGTCCCGCCGGAAATTCGAAAGGGCCTGAGGGAAAATATCCCTGCCTTTTTAACCCCTTGGATTTGTGGTCTCAGAGGCGGATCCAATGCCCTACTGGCAAAAACAGGTGCCCATTTTAAAATCCGGACAGCCATTGGCCACCACAACATAAAACAATATATCCCAGATGTCCCATTTCCGAAATTTTTTTTTTCAAACCACGACATCTACTTATATAAATCAATCCTTCATTCCCCGGATAGCAAGCATCCCTATGGGAATTTACATGAATTGACATATTTCTGTTCAGGTTTTTTTTGTTCCATATATTAAATTATTTTTCAAACTAATATACTTAGTCTATTTAAGTTTATTTAAGACTACATGAGTTATGTGTGCCTGTCATACCCTCATGACCCTTGACAATGAAGGTTTCAAAAGAATAGTTAGATATTAGGATAGGCTCCAGAATCACTGGAGCACTGAGGTTAAATTCCTTGCATCTTTCCCCTAGTGGGCACACTGCAACCAACTATTGCTCCTGTTTACTGAACTATAATGTATTTCTGTGCTGCAAAAAATTCTATGTATCTCCTGCTAGAAGTCTCTTCTCTGTGGTGACCAAGGACAGGACCCAGGGAATGGTCTGAAGGTGTGTCAGGGGAGGTTCAGGTTGGATTTCAGGAAAAGGTTCTTCCCCCAGTGGGTGGTTGGGCACTGGAACAGCTCCCCAGAGAAGTGGCCGCAGCACCAGCCTGACAGAGTTCAAGACCCTTTGGACAGTGCTCTCAGGGACATGGTGTAACTCTTGGGAATGGTGCTTTGAAGGGATGGGAGTTGGACTTAATGATTCTTGTGGGTCCTTTCCAACTCAGAATATTCTGCGATGCCCTGAAAAAAGTCCACTGCCTCTAAGCTTTAGCTTCCTCCTGAGCTAAGGAGCTTTCTATCTTCTCTGTGGATTCCTTGCTTAGCAAAATTTCTCTAGCAACATTCTAAACTTCTAAAATGTTCCCCCTGCTAAGCAACCTGTTAAAGAGAACTTGGCCTTTGTCCCGCACAATTCCCCGTCACTCTGTTTTCAGTATTCATGACAACAAAATGGAAGCCTGCTCCTCTGTTCCACCTTTTTAGGAGGAAATATCAAGCCCTAACAACATAAAAAAACAGATTAGCATGTCACAGATATTTATAATGAAAGACAGGAAAACTAGTTAGGTCATTAATCCGGGGGTTTTTTTTGTATATCAAATATATGCTGCATATACAATTCACCAATTACTCTGTGACTAAGAATAACTTATGCTTTATCTCAATTTTATTTAAACATATTCAATCCTGAGATGAAAATACCTAGAGATGGAGAATTCAATGCTTTTCTCTGCAGTTATCCCAGTTCGTTCCAGTGTTTAAGCAATCTTGTTGATGGAAAAGTACTTTATTTCCAATCCATCTAAACTGAATAGGCTCTTACTAAGATTTCTCAACTAGATTAAAGAGCTCTTTAGTTCTCACTAGTTTCTCCCTGTGGAGATACACTGTCATCAAGAACCCTGTCTTCTTTTATTTTTAATAAGCTGAAACAGCCTGAGCACTCTAAGATATTTATTGCAAGACATTTTGTCTTGTCCTGTAATCCTATGTGTCTACCCTCTTCACACTCTCCAAATGTCAAGCGCTATTTAAAAATGGTGATATGAGAATTATACAAAATATTACCAAATCCACCACTGCACCCAGAGATTAGCTTGTTTTTTCTTTTCTTTTCCCCACACCACCAGACTGACACAGAAGGGAGTTCTTTATCTATTACACATATATATATACACACATATATATTTATATATATGATATTTTGGTATATATCTAGATAGCTATAGATATCTAAAAATATATGTATATACATAGACACATATATATATGTACCATTAGCATATATTTTGAAGTTTTACCAGGTTTTATTTCATTTTTATTGTTGTAAATTTCCTTTCAAGAACTTCAGTTTTCATTGAAGTACATCCTGCTCTGGTCTACATGTGGGAAACTAGTGTAATTATTATAAGCAAATTCATATTTCTGTTAAGTTTCATGGCATTTATACAATTAGTGGTAGATACACTCACCATCTCACTGCAATTACACTGTTATTTTTTTTGATTTAGCAATTAAAATCTGATATTTTTTCTTTGCATTTGTTGAAAAGAAATAATTAAAATATTCTCTTGGAACTTTATACTGTATGTCTGTATTTTCTGATTTCGAGTTTTTCTGCACAGATGTTTTTCATAACTTATATGTTCTTAGGTAATTTTTAAAATTTTTTTGTGGGCTTGTGTTTGAGGAAATTATTCATTGGGTTAGAATCCTCTGTGCAAGTATTTCCCCTCTCTCTGGGAATGCAAAATCTCAGTAGTTCTATACCAAACTCTATACTCTACCTTTGATTTTAAAGATCTTGATCTCCTCTCCGTTTTGGTTTTTAAGAACTATTTGGCCAAGTTGACTAATAAATTATAATAACTTTTTACTTTTGCAATCAAGACTGTTAAATGCTACTCATTCTTTGTTTATCCTTCTTTTCATGTAAAGTCATCACATGAATCAATTTTATCTTTGAGAATCAATGTTTCAATGATGCTCTCAAATTCATGATGTCATGAATTTGCTTTGGCTTAGTAATTATTTGGTAAAGAAACTACTATTTCTGGAAATGACTGGCCCCTACTTATATTAGAAATATTTAGAAATATTTACCTACTACATTTTTTACATCTTCAAATCTTCCATAATGACAATCCCTTGTAAAATCCCTCACTTCTACAACTTGAAATACAAGAGCATTTATTTAAAAGTCTAGTTCTGCAGGTCTCCAACAGACACTTTTCTCTATTTTATTATTCTTACACATTCAATTTATCAGAATTTCTTTGATAATTGCTAATTCTTATTATTTACCTACCTGCCACTCCATTTACCATTACTACTTTTCAGTTTCTTCCTTTAGTGAATGAGCCATATGATTTCATACTTGCGGAAGATATTCACAATAATCAACTTGTTGCTATCTGTATAAAATCCAGTTTCATATATTAAATAAAGACTTCTCCAGCTACCTGCTCTGTCTTAACCTGAGTACATAAGTAATTACGTATCACTATAACATTTCTAGTCTCTTACAGTTTCCTGCGCTCTAGCATTCTTCTCTTGGTACTTCTTACTTAGAGCATCACTTCAAATTCAGACCCTTCATTTTTTTTTCCCTGGGGTATGGAACTAACTCACTTGTGGGCACATTAATGTTAGTGTTAAGTAACCAGACCAGGCAATTCTCCATGGCTGGTATTTCTCATGAATGCCCTGACAATCTTTTTATCTTTGACAGACTTTAAATTGTTCAATTTATTGGAACTTGATTTTATTTGGGTTTGGGGTTTTTTAGTAAACTCTCCTTTTTATGCTAGAGGACACCCACATTATAGACAAGCAAAAAACCTCAGAGATTCTCTGAGAATTAGTAACAACTTAAGTAATATATATAGCAACTATCAAGATAAATAAAGCATATATTTGAAGCCATCTAATAAATGAGCAATAATTTCTGAAGAATAAAAGAATTAAAAGACACTTACAGGTATAACAAGAAGAATCGCAGAAGTTAATAAATAATCTAAAATACACTGTTAGGAAGAACTTTGATCAGATATATAGGTAAGTAAATAACCCAAAAAATACACTGTTAGGAAGAGCTTTGATCAGATATTTAAGTAAGGAAGAACTTTGATCAGATATCTAGATTAAATAATCTAAAATACACCCACAGGAGAAACTTTGGAATTATAATATTTGAAGAAGAAACCACTATTTGAAAAAGAAACCAATTTTTGAAGAAGAAAGCAGAAAAAGAAGCCAATAAGTTAAAGTGACCTGCCAAGCCGTTAGAATCGAGCCAAGTAAGACAATAATTTCTGCCAAGCCATGGAAAAATATGCCAGGAATAACAGGAAGATGCCCAAATTAGGAAAAAGCTTAAAGTTTAACTAAGGGGGACGAAGTATTCCCGGAAGACTCCACCTATACTCCTGCCTACCTATGAATATGCATATAATGAGTGATGTAATCCATGTTAAAATTGTATAAAAACCTGCTTTTGCTGTTCATAATTCAGAAATCAATTTAAGGATTTCTCCGACGCGCGTCGTAATAAAATACCTCCTGTCTATTTGACTTAAACTGAGTCTTTAGGCAGTTATTTTCGCCTTTTGGGGCAAAATTCGGCATCATTTTCTGGCGACCCAGATGGGACCAGACAGGAGATCCAGGCCTTAAGGAGTCCTCCCGAGCCGGGTCCAGGGGGGGACCCTCTGGGCGCCCCTGACGACCTTTTGTCAGAAGAGACTCCCCTCCGGACCAGTGCTCCTCGGTGGACGAAGGGTTCCCTGCATCTCCTGCTTCAATTAAGAGGTATTTTAATTGTTTATTGGTTTTGGGATAAAGCGCTTTATTAGGAAACGGGGGTCAGACGTGACTGCCCGAAGGACAAGCCAGGGGACGCCCTGGTATCAGTGCCTTTGGAAATTGGTATTTTTGGTATTAGTACCTTTGGAAATTGGTATTTTTGGTTTGTTTTTATTGTGTGGGAAACTGTTTTAATATTGTGTTAAAAGAAAAAAAAAAAAAAAAAAAAAAAAAAAGGAAAAAAAAGGGACGATTGCATGGATTCAAAGAAACCAGTATTTCACAGTTTGTAAGAAAGGGCATTCGTTAAAAGGTGTATGTCTTTGTTGTTGCTTTGCCTGGAACTTTAAATTATGCCATGCTTGAAACTTTAAGCTATGCCTGGGAACGTAGTGAAAACTATGCCTGGGAACGTATCCAGCCAGGCCTGGGACCCTGTCCAATTTTTACCCTTCCCCTGATAAGGTTTTGAGAATCCAGCCAGGCCCGGGACCCTGTCCAATTTTTCCTTTCCCTGATAAGGTTTAGAGAAGATATATTTGTGCTATATTTTGTTTAACTAGTTTTGTTGTTTGCAAGAATTTCGTAATTTGGTGAGGCGCGAGTTCGAATCTCGAGACAAGGACTCGGTATTTTGTGTTAACTGTAATTTTTTGTGTGTAAGAATGTATTGTGATATCATCTGCAAACCGTACCTTGGTTTACAGCTGCTTTACGAGCGTGTGACATTCCGAAGCTGACCAGTATCAGTACTATATGGCTTGCCAGTGACAATTTCGTGGTAAAGCAATGTCATTTTGGTAGACCGAAAAGGTAGGACAGTTTGGATAAAAGAGTGTGAGAATGGGTGAGAGTGATTGGAAATTGCATGAATGAAGTGTTTGTATAAATTGGTATACAGTACTTGTGGGAAAGAGATTGTTCTGACTAAACCGAAGACGCAGACACAGGGAATAACCATGGGGGGGACAACAGAGTAGGACCAAAGTAAAGGTGCCACTCTCAACGAGTGACTTGAACAATTGGAGAGATGAAGTAAGGAACTTCAGGAGGAATCCAGAGGGGGTAGCAAAGAGGTTTGAATTAATGGCAAAGAATTTAGATGTTGATTGGGAAGATATAGAGGTGATGCTGTCAGAGTTGACAGATACAGAAAGGGAACTCGTATTGGAAATAGGAAGGCGATATGCTCGGGTATTATCAGGGAGACTAGAAGATAATTTTCCCAGCAGTAAACCAGGATGGGACCCGAACAACAAAGAGCATTATCAGTGGAGGTAACCCAGCAAGAGGGGGAGGGAGACTCCAACCCCACCCAACTAGACTAAGGCCAAACCAATGTAAGTACTGCCTACAGAGGGGACACTGGCAGCGAGAATGCCCCCAACGAAGGGAAAGGCTAGTGGCCACTACTACTACCACCGATCAGGACAGTGAATGAGAGGGACCGGTGGGCCGTACCCTAGCAGACCCACTGGTTAAAATGGAGCTGGGGGAAGGTAAAAAGGAATTGTATTTTTTTTTTTTTTTTTTGATTAATACAGGAGCAACATTTTCGGTTTTAAATCAAGAATTGGTACCTAAGAGTGATGGATTTGTACAAGTTGTGGGAGCAACAGGCCAACCAGAAAAAAAAAAAAAAAAAAACAAAAAAAAACAAAGCAAATACAAAATTGGGAAACAAATGGGAGAGACTTACTGGAGAACTTGGGAGCTGTAATAAAATTCAACTAAGACAAATTGGAATTTCAAGTAAGTGGAGAGCAACTGATTACAGCCCTAAGCCTAACAATCAGTTGTATAGAACCAAACCCCGAAAGTCACAATATTGAGCATATCCTGAGTGAAACATATCCATTCGTATGAGCTACTGATATACCTGGGAAATCAAAACAAGCAACACCTATCATTATTGAACTTATACCTGGAGCGAGGCCGGTAGTTAGGAAACAATGCCCACTGAGGTTAGAAGATAGAATGGGAATTGAGCCCATAATCAAAAGGTTTTTAGAATTAAGGTTATTGATAGAATGTGAATCAGATTTTAACACCCCAATTCTGCCAGTAAAGAAACCTAATAGAGCTTATAGATTAGTCCAAGATCTGAAGGCAGTAAATGAGATTATGGGAACCAATTAGCCAAAGAATTAAAACAGTGGGAAAAGGCCACTGGGAGATAGTACTCTTTTGCAATATGTAGACGACCTCCTAATAGCAACAGAAGAAGAATGCATTGCATGGACTATTTCCCTTTTAAACTTTCTGAGTTTAAGTGGATATCGAGTTTCTCAACAGAAAGCACAGCTGGTACAAGAAGAAGTGGTGTATCTGAGATATGAAGTTTCCAGAAGACAGCGATCCCTGGGAGCAGCTAGGAAAGAAGCCATCTGCCGGATGCCTAAACCAGAGACGGTGAGAGATCTGCGTGCTTTTCTAAGGGTGACAGGTTGGTGTCGGCTATGGATCTATCAGTATGAGATACTCGTTAAACCACTGTATGATTTGTTGAAGGAAACTAAGAACGTTCTAGTTTGGACTCCCGAGGCAAAGGGAGCCTATAAGAGACTGAAACAAGAACTCATGATAGCACCAGCCCTGGGTCTTCCAGACGTGACAAAACCATTCTGGCTGTTTTCTCATGAGCGACAAGGAATGGCCCTAGGAGTCCTGGTACAACATTTAGGACCACATAAAAGGGCTGTGGCCTACTTCTCCAAATAGTTGGAGGAAATAAGTAAAGGATGGCCAGGCTGTCTGAAGGCAGTAGCCGCAGTGATCATCAACATAGAAGAGGCCAAGAAGCTCACATTAGGTCAAAAGGTGACTGTGTTAGTATCTCACACTGTGTCGGCTGTGCTGGAACAGAAAGGCAACCATCGGTTGTCGCCTTTCAGATTCCTAAAATATCAAGCTATCTTAGCTAAGTCAGATGATGTTACTATTCAAGTAACTAACATTGTGAACCCAGCTTCATTCCTAGAAGGGAAGACTTCAGCAGAACCCATCGAGCACGATTGCCTGGAAACGATCGAAGCCGTTTACTCCAGTCGCCCGGATCTCAAAGAAGAGCCATTCGAAGATGCGGATGACTGGTTCTCGGACGGTAGCAGCTTCGTAAAACAAGGAATAAGAATGGCTGGTTATGCAGTAACTACCACAGAAAAGGTAATCGAGTCAAACCCTTTGCCTGCAGGGAACTCAGCCCAGAAGGCAGAATTGATAGCTCTGACACGAGCCCTGGAATTGGCAGAGAACATGCGAATAAATATTTGGACGGACTCTAAGTATGCTTTCTCTGTTGTGCACGCTCATGGAGCCATCTGGAGAGAGAGAGGACTGTTGACTACTCAAGGGAAAACAGTCAAACATGCAGAAGAAATTCTACAATTGCTAGAAGCAGTCCAACTCCCAGCACAAGTGGCCATAATGCACTATAAAGGACACCTAAAAGGTAACACTACTCCAGAAGTTAGGAATAGAAAGGCAGATGCAGAAGCTAAATTAGCTGCTGCAAGGACCAGAAAGGTAACAGCTCTAATACCAGGAGAGCTAGATGTAAACCTCCAACCAAATTATCAGGAATCAGACCATAGATGGATTCAAAAGGATAAAGGTAAACTGTTAGACAGTAGATGGGGACAATTAGAGACAGGACAGTTGGTCATACCAGGGAACCTAATGTGGCAGATTGTTAAGACAGAGCATGAAAAGCCCATTGGAGTCTAAATCCGCTTTACCAGTATTTGCAAGCCAAGATAGCAGGACCGAAATTATTTACTATTGTAAAGCACGTTACATCCCAGTGCGAGCGGTGTCTGAAAAACAACGCAAATACAGGAACCAAGGTACACCAAGGAGCCACAAATCGAGGTAAATTCCCAGGTGAAGTATGGCAAATTGATTTTTCTGAACTCCCAAGAAAAGGGGGGTATCGGTATTTGTTGGTATTAACTGATATATTTTCTGGGTGGCCTGAAGCTTTCCCTTGCAGGACAAACAAGGAGAGAGAAGTGACTGAAGTGCTGTTGAATGAAATTATTCCACGGTTTGGGATACCGAAGAGCATTTCTTCGGATAGAAGTACACATTTCTGTGCAAAAGTGGTGAGAGCAATAAGCAAAGCATTACAAATCAAATGGCAACTGGACAAGTGAAAAAGATGAATCATCTTATCAAACAGCAAATTGCTAAAATATGCCAGGAAACCAGTTTGCAGTGGTATCAAACTTTGCCTATTGCTCTGCTGAGGCTGAGAGTCAAACCAAGATCAAAAGGTTAAGTCCATTTGAAATTTTGCATGGTAGACCTTATGCTGTGCAAGTTGTAAATGGGGACGCCATAGACCAAGTCGGTGATCAGTACATTTACGATTATGTAATTATGGTGGGGAAACAGTTCGATAAGAATGCTACTGTGATGGTAGAGCACCAACCTAAACAACCTGATTGCAAATAGCATCCATTTAATCCCGGTGATTGAGTGTGTGTTTAAGAATCTTTTTAGGAAAACCCCTACAAGAGAGGTGGGCTTCACCGCGATTCGGATCAAGGAGCGACCTACGTGGATCCACTACTCACGAGTCAGGAAAGCTCCGGAAGACAAACAAGAGGAGCGGACATCATAATTCTGACTCCACCTCAAACCTTCCCAATTTTGATCAATAGATTCTCGAGAGACTCTCCAGATACTTGCTAAATGGGTGAAGCCTTACGTATCTGGGACGTTGAGTGGTGGGATAGAATAACAGCAAGAGATGAAGAAGGACGACTGCAGAGAAAGCTTTTCTTTAATGTACACCAGGATCTCCAGCGTCTCGTGCAATATAGTGAACCAGCTGCCATAGCTCTAATGAACCCACCACGAGATTGGATAAACTAGGTTCTTACCACGCAATTTGACGAATCCGAACCACTGAATAGTACAGCTTGTTTAGCCTGTAGTAACATGTTTTGCTGTGCTTGGGTTGCTCTAAAGTGTGCTGGGTGTGGGTATACTTACTGGTATGATCAGGCACTTGTGTGGGAAGTTTGGTGTTGGAGGTGTCGTGGCCAATGGGCAAGAGAACGTTGCTGGATTAGAGTATTAAGTGAATTTACAGGTTTGCCAGGAAGAGAGGGACTTAATTTGTATGAGAGTGCAGAACAAATAATTACTGCTTTTGTGAGGTGGCGTTTGAATCACGAACTAAAAGCACTAGAAATAAGGAGAAATTCTCACATTGTAGCTGCCCGATGTAGAGAACAAGTCCCACTGACCCAAACATCTGTGGTAAGGCCCTTTGAAGGAGATCCTGACCAAGCATTGGATCAGTGCATCGAGAACCTTCAGAGATTGAAGGTAGGAAAGTGAGGAACGGCAAAACTCAAAAGAAAGAAGAGAGGAAAGAAGTGAAAGCTACACAAGATGCATTTCATTGCTGCTGAAGATAAGTTAAGAATAGAGCAGCTATAGACTTGATGCTGTAGCACAAGGCCATGGTTGTGAAGAGTTCAAAAATGTGTTGCATAGGAATGTGTTGCATGAATTTTTTGATCACTCTGTTTCGATTTACAGCAAGATTAGAGACATTCGAGAAAGACTCCGCAAGTTGAAAGAAGGAGAAAGGCTAAGAATCGATGAATGGTTAAAGAGTCTAAGATTTAGGCTATAGTACGAGCATATCAGCGCCCTATAGGACTAGAATTTGACGAAAGAATTCGTAAGTTATAAGAAAAGGGGGGAATGAAGCCATCTAATAAATGAGCAATAATTTCTGAAAAATAAAAGAATTAAAAGACACTTACAGGTATAACAAGAAGAATCGCAGAAGTTAATAAATAATCTAAAATACACTGTTAGGAAGAACTTTGATCAGATATATAGGTAAGTAAATAACCCAAAAAATACACTGTTAGGAAGAGCTTTGATCAGATATTTAAGTAAGGAAGAACTTTGATCAGATATCTAGATTAAATAATCTAAAATACACCCACAGGAGAAACTTTGGAATTATAATATTTGAAGAAGAAACCACTATTTGAAAAAGAAACCAATTTTTGAAGAAGAAAGCAGAAAAAGAAGCCAATAAGTTAAAGTGACCTGCCAAGCCGTTAGAATCGAGCCAAGTAAGACAATAATTTCTGCCAAGCCATGGAAAAATATGCCAGGAATAACAGGAAGATGCCCAAATTAGGAAAAAGCTTAAAGTTTAACTAAGAGGGACGAAGTATTCCCGGAAGACTCCACCTATACTCCTGCCTACCTATGAATATGCATATAATGAGTGATGTAATCCATGTTAAAATTGTATAAAAACCTGCTTTTGCTGTTCATAATTCAGAAATCAATTTAAGGATTTCTCCGACGCGCGTCGTAATAAAATACCTCCTGTCTATTTGACTTAAACTGAGTCTTTAGGCAGTTATTTTCGCCTTTTGGGGCAAAATTCGGCATCATATTAATAAAATGGTACTGAAAATTGTAAAATTAGCCTCTAGAGGCATAGTCTTTAGAGTTTGTTTATATTTTACATAATCCACCAGGGGGAGTTCTAAGAATGAAATAGAAATATTGACAGCAAACATGAACACTTGGAAAAAAAAAATTAAATACCCAACTGCCGTGGCTTACAATTTCTGTTGAGCATTAAATTTTCAGTCAAGCCTACGACAAGTAATGAGAGCTCAGTAACTATGAATTCATATCAAAGTTGAAAATTCTAGTGTTCCAAAACAATGTCTTAGGGGAGAATGAAGCACAGCTACATCATATTAAGTCTAATCTTCAGTGACTTGAGTATTTTTGAATAATTATTGAAGTAAATTATATTTAACCTTGAGTCAACAGTCAGTCTTTTATTATGGGCACTTCAGCCATGCAGAATATTCTTCTAAGTTCATTTTTTTAACAACACTGGTGTTAAGTGATAGATTTTCCAACCTTTTCATCCCATAGAAACGCCCCAAGAAATATTCACACAATTTTCTATACCCTGCTCTCAGCAATGTTTCGCTTATGGAGGACACTCAGATTATACCATATTATTATATGCTCAACCCTGTAAAACACACTGGCTAAACAGATTAACATCAGGTATGATATTAATATGGCACCATTTTGAAAAAATAATTCCAGGGGGTGCCAGTAAAGAAACAATATAAGGAGAGTCATGAAGGATTATCCAATACCCTTAAAAAAAGTTGAAAAAATCTTAATAGGGTGATTCTAGAAGTATATGTGTTTGCCAGCTGGTATAAACAAACATTAGCTTTAATTACTCTAATGAAATTATGTCTATTCAAATTATATAATTTTTTGCTACTCAAAAGGCTTTTTAAAGTATTAGATGTGATAATGATCTCAAAATCAAGTAAGGCTATTTCCTTCTAAGAAGCAGCTGATTCATCTGCTTTTGAAGCATGTTTTAATTTTTGAAGTAATCCAGAAGCAGTCATCTTCAGACAGGTTTTTGGAACTGCAATTCCAAAAGATTAGAAGTTATTTAAAGAAATCACTCAAACAAAGGGTTTTTTTTCTTCTTTCCATCTTTCTTTTCTTTCCTTTAATTTTTGAGGCATTCATCTTATTCTATAGAACAGTTGCTCTTTGCTGCTAGGCTGCAAGTACACTGGATGTCACAAAAGTGGGGTTACATACAAGGGGATCATAAAATAGCAAGACAAGCCTGATCACAAAAAAAAAAAATAATCTCCAGATTCCAGATCCACATGGGAATAAGGATCAGCTATAATTGTTAATTGAAAAAAGTCTTCTCTACCTAAGGGAATGCTGAATTGATAGAGGCTTCCTATTCCCTAGAAAATATCAACACTTGGAACAATAATTACTGCTATCATTCCATGTCAGCATTGGTTACATTTTCAGAATATTTGGGAAACATTTTTATGATTTTTGCATTTATACTGAAGCAACATTGATAACACAGGGATGTTTTTGTTATTGCTGAGAAGTGCTTACACAGTATCAAGGCCTTCATAATTAAAATTACATTACATTGAACCTGGAAACCATAATTATATATAATATAGCTTATGTGTTATATATGTACATAAATTCATATTTATATAATATATATATACATACTTATGAATGAACAGCATACCTGAACATTGAAGCTAACATACATTGTCATAATCCTTTTGAATTTCTCAATATTTACTGCCTTTCCAGCTTAATTTCTAAGGTTTTCATTATGTATTCTCTGTGTGGAAGAGAATTAGTACTGACAAGTATTGAGGCTGTGTCTACTTTAAGTGACCAAGAGGTGGAACCCATCATGGATGGAAAGAGAATAAAGCATGGAAATCAAAGAGGAGGGAAGGAGGAAGGAAAGAAGGAAGGAAAGCAAGCGGTAGGCAGAGAGGACATGAAGGCGAGAAACCAAGAAGAGAAAAAGGGAGGAGAGGAAAGGGACATAGGGAAGGTGGAAGGAGGAGGGAGATAGAGTGGAAGTAACACAGGAAGGAAGGAGAGGAGAAGGACACAGGAAAAGTGAAAGAAATTAATTACATTGTGAAAGGGAGAGGCAAAAAAAGGAAATTATGTAATTCACTATGTACAGCTATATTTCCAGGCCTAGTCTCCTGCATTTTACATGTCGGTCATATAAAAAGCATATCTTATTGTTGCTGTATAGTTTTGTTGGTTACTTTTCAGAACAGGTTGTGAGAAAAAAAGCACATCCAATGTGGCTGATGAGCTTTTCTATAAAGATTTAATTGCACTTTTTATAATTTTTAGATAAAAGTAAATACTAATTTGAAAAGTATACTAATACTTATATGAAAAGTAAATACATATTCGGTTTTGAATATTATATATATATATATATATATATATATATATATATATATATATATATAGGATTCTTTTATAGGTAGCTATCATGTATTACAATGTCTTTAAAACCTCTAAGTCTAAAGTCTAAATGAGTTACAAAAATAGTTTTTAAGTTCTATGTTTCCATTAAGAAAAAAAAGTGTTTCTGGTACAAATGTTTTCTAATCAATATGAGATAATCTGTTATTTCTTGATGCCAAGAAAAAAATTCAGCATGAACAGTTGTCAAGGAGGAGGGGGCAGGGAGAAAGAGCACCAGACAGTGTGATGCTGCAAAGTTCTATTTAATAATTGAACCAAAGCAGTGGGCAAGCTGTGTCAGGAAAAACTTCACACTCCTACACATACAGCCCACGCACAGTTCCAGCTACCAAAGCCGGCCCTAAATGTGAGCTGACACAGTGGAGCATGGGGAAATGCAGTAATTTCTGCAGCTCAGTGTTGGATGCCTGCATAACAATATATCCCTTCCCCTGCCCTTCTGGTCCCAATCCCTGTTACTGAGGTGTCACACAGGCCACAAATAAAATCAGTCCATGATGATATGATGCACCTTTCTGGAAGCTTCAGGTTTTGCTTTTCTCTTGCTTGCTGACCCACAGCCTGTACCAGGCTTATCATACTCTGTTACAGTGAGTTGTATTGTCATTGTGTTATCAGCTATGGGTCATGGTATCCAGTCACCCAAGTCTTTATTAAGGCAAGGTTATGATGTTTCCACAACAGAAAAAAGCTTTCTGAAAGTTTGCAATACCACAAGAAGTTTTATGAATGTGAATAAAGTGAAATATTTTATGGAACAGCATATAAATTATCTCAGGATGGAGTAACATGCTAATGAAATGGAAAGACCAAAGTCTTGTCTATTAATAAGATTTTTTTTTTCTTTAAATATCAATGGTGTTAAGTGAGAACATACACTCTTTTGTTCCCCTGCCTCCAATCTAGGAAGAAACACTTGCAGGTGATATTATTTTCTCAATATCTCTGTATGAAAATTTTCTAACACCTGTCATTATTGTATTGAACTGTTCCTGTACATTGACAGAACACTGTAAAGCCTGAGTTTCTTATACTGCTTCAGGAAATACCAGGGCTAACCTCTACTCTGAAGTGCTATCTTTTTTTTTCCCCCAGTACTGGTAGTATCAAAAACCATAGCATTCCTTGAGATTTCATTGATTTTATTTTTGTATGACTGCAAATTCTTTCTTAGTCAACAGAGAAATGAGAGGTCTGCCATGCATTGTACTGAACACATTATAGCCAGATAAGATCAGACTGAATATTTTCAAGTCATTTCAACAATATAAGCTACTGATGATTTCAGAAAGCAGAGCAATGAACAGGGAAAAGAATTTTGGTAATGGAGTTTCTACAGAGTAAAATTTCTACTGGTCATATACTGTCTGTCTGCTTCAATCATAGTCCAAAGAATAAGATTCTCTATTTTATCATGTCTCATTCCTGCATATTTCCTTCTTTTGTTTTTCTTACCAGAGTTCCCCATACTAGTATCAATTCAATCACCCTGTCCAATGTTAGCTCTTTTTCACCTCCCACCAGCTACATATTCCGGTTAGACTATATTCCTAGTTGTCTGAGATGCCCGTGGAAAGCAACAGTGAGTCTTCTTTCTACCCTAAAGGACCACTTCTCAATGCTAAACTCTTGGGAATAGCAGAGAGGAAATGCACTTAAAGCTTATGTCATGCTTTCTTGGTATCCCTGAACTGGAAATTCAATACATACTACATTTTCAGAGAATTTAGACATCAACTGATTTTCTACACACATAGTCTAAAAACTCATGTAGGGCTTTTATTTACCTACCCTTGAACACTTTCATGAAAACAAAGAATGAATGCTTATCCCTAGTACTGGGACACATCTTTTAACTTTACCAAAGGCATGCAAAAATGCCAGGTATTTGATTCTACGCTGCTATGTAGACTCAAAGGTTTGAATTTACAGCCACAAAATTCAGCTACCTTGTTTCTCATCTTCTTTTTTCCATGAATGGCAAGAAAGTCCTCCAAGATTCACTGTCTTTGGACTGCTCCTTTAGCTTGATCTTTGCAGTTCTGTACATACGGGAACAAATTCATGCTGATTTTAGACACTCACCAACACTTGTTAGGTTAAGTCTGCCTGCCCTGAGATACCTCTAAGAGCAGTAGTTTATTGCTGCCTACAGTTCAGTCAGATAAAGCAGGATTTATAAGTTGATATATTCTTCACTTGAGAGATTGAGATGTAGATCTGCTGACCTCACAATTACCATATGAAGAAGAAGGGACCTATCAGAGTACCCTTGGTATGCAAATATATGCCTAAAGCATAGAAGGTATTAGTTCAATGGGATATTAACATTGCTGCTGAATATTCAGTTTTCTGGAACTAGAATAAACTTGAAAAACAAATTAAAGCTATAGGAACAGTTGATACATGCGTATAATGTAAAAACATTATTTAGCTGGGAACACTACTTTTCAGAGCAGCCCTCTCTAGGAATAATATAGAATTCTGCCATACTAACCTTTTTAATATAGCATCTAGAAACAAAATTGAAGTTCCTGGTGATTACAAAGCTGTCAAATTGTGATTAAAGCACTACAGACTATTTCCTTAACTATTTTCCTGTAGATTTCACAGTATTTTTCTACCAGCAGTTGTCTTTTCTATTTTCTATTAATTATCTTGCTGTCCATATGCTAGTGCTTGAAACACTCTTACCTTCCTCTTCTCCAACTGTGTCTTGATGGAGTGGTGCTGTAACGTGCTATGTCACAGCTGTACTAAGGAGAACTTAAAATGAAAGCAGCACACTGAGCTAAGTGCTGATTATTGCTTTCAAACAAGAATATTAAAAATACTGAAAGTGTGAAAGGTGATCTATAAAGTACAATTTCTTCTCAAAAAATAAAAGAAAAAAGAGATTGGGAGTAGGAGTCATAATAATAGCAATAATAGCTTATATTTAAAAAAAGCTACTCAAATATTTTAAGAAAGTCATCAAGAGAAATAAAAGATCAAATTTTGTGGTTGAATTTAAAGTGGCAAGGATTTTGTCACTCTTGCTTGTGTTTGCACTGCTGCATTTGGCAATTGTTCATTTTTGTGGATCACTAGTATGGCTTTAAAGGGGCAAATTAGAGAAAATTGTGAATCTCAAAAAATATCAGTCAGGAAAAATTTATATTGGATTGTAAATTCCAAAATGTTTTTCATTTCTTATCTCTGGTACTATTATTTATTTCAATTATTCTTGTGGCTTTGTAATAATTTCAATTTTTAATTTTTCTTGTCCAAGGGATGTTAGAGATAGGAAAGACATTATAAAGAACCAACCTTTAAAAAGAGTATCAGAATAACAGCTTTAAAAATCAGAATTTACCTAGTCAAGTGAAAGGACCTGTTTTCTTTAAAATTAGCCTTCTATGTAGACCAAGGAAGCATTTTAAATAGAGATATAATTAAACTTTTTACTCCAAGCTAGTACTCTGAGCATAAGAAACAGAAAATTGCAGAATGTTTTAAAATATCAGTGTGTTACTATTAGCTTGTTGCTAACATGCTACCAATAGCTTACTGATAATAAAAGTCAATTAAATGTTAGCTCCAGGAAACCCATCTGTTGCACATTGCTTGAAAAGTAAAATAAAAATAAAAAAGTCTGAACTTTTGTTTTATGTCATCCCTGGATACATAGCTCAAATCTACCACTAAAAACACACAGGAAATATATTTAATAGCCTTACAGAATAATTTTGCTTCAAAGTGACCTCATATAGTCGCAGTCCCTGTTCAGTACATGTCTTAACTAGGTCATGTTTCTTAGCAACATTTTCAGTCATGTCTTCAATGCCTACCGGAACAGATCCCAAAAATTCCAGTGATTGTTACTTTCCTAGTATTTAATTACTCCCAATGTTCTAAAGCAATAATCTTAATATTCTGTTAGGATTTTCCACACCCTAATTTATGTCTGTTGCCTATTAATCTGCACCCTCAACAACAGTCTGGACCCGTGTCATCCCCCCAGTCATGTAGATGCTGGGAGCAGTAAGGTCTCCCTCAGTACACCAGGTTCATCAAGCCCAGCTTCCTCAGACTTCCAGCATGCAATCGGCATGGTGATCTCCCCTGGATGAACTCCACTATATCCATCTCTGTCTTGTTCTGAGGAATACACAACACTTTGTATTTTGTCTCATGGGTGCCAAATAGGAAGGACCACCTTCTTTAAATTTCTCACTCCCACTGATACACCCCAGGATGCTGATGGCCTTCTTGCAGAAAGGGTACGTTGCTGGTTTACTGTCAACTTGGTGTCCTTTTCTGCAGAGCTGTTTGTGAGACAGTTGCTCCCCAGTCTGTAGCAGTGCATGGGGTTATTTGTCCCTAGATTGCAGGACTTTGCATTTCCCTTTGCTGAACTTCAGGAATAGGCCTTTTATTATTATTCCTCATCCAGATCACCAATACCTTTATTGGTGATCTGGATGAGGAAATCAAGCACATCCTGAGTAAGTTTGCAGGAAACAAAATATTGGGCAGGAGTGTCATCTGCTGAAGGGTAGAAAAGCTCTGTAGAGGGATTGGAAAGGCTGGATTGAGGGGCCAAGGCCAGTCGTGTGAGGCTCAACATGGCAAAGTGCAGGTGCTGCACTCGGGTTACAACAACCCCATGCAACACTGCAGGCTTGGGGATGAGTGGCCATAATGCTAAAAAGCTAGTGAAGGGTGTGGAACAAAAATCCTCTTAGGTGACTGGAGTTACTGGAGTGGTTTAGCCTGGTGAAAAGAAGGTTCAGGAGAGACTTTATTGCTCTCTGCAACTACTTGAATGGAGCTTGTGTTGAAGTGGAGTTTGACATCTTCTCCCAGACAACTAGAGGAGGACAAGTGGAGGGAAACTGCCTCAAGTTTCGTGAAGGGAGGCTCAGCATACCAGGAAAAATTACTTCACTGAAAGAGTTTTGAAGCATTGGAAAAAGTTCTCCAATAAACTGGTGAAATCACTATTCCTGGAGATATTAAAAAAATAAGTAGAAGTGGCACTTTGAGTTTAGTGGGTATGGTGGTATTCATTCAAAGGCAGGACTTCATCTTGGAGGTCATTTCCAACCTTAATGATTCTGTAACTTTAGCCCATTGCTTCAGCATGCCCTCTAAATAACAGCCTTGTTCTCAAACATATCAATCACCTCCTCCTGCCAGTTTGATGACATTTGCAAACTTGCTGAGAGAGAACTCCATCCTATCAGCTAATAATTACTGAAGTTGCTAGACAGTGCTGGACCCCAAAATTATCCTTGAGGAACTTTACTATTTGCTGGTCACCACCTGGACTTTTTACTACTCGCCACAGATCTCTGGGACTCTCTGTCTAGTCACCTTTCCATCCATCTCATTGTCTGTTTATCCATATGTCACCAATGTGGTGGTGAAGAGGTCAAAATGGTCAAAACAAAATACAATTTGAAGTTAAAAAAACCTTTGATCTGATCAGTATCTATTGAGCAGCATGTGGTCAGCTATATTAACAGTAGAAAGAAACCTTACAACCCTGTATATAATACGACTTTCATCAGCTGGGGCAGGGTTCAGCCAGGACAGGGTTAATTGTTGCAGCAGCCAAGAGGAGGGGTAACAAGCACCTACAGGTTATTCTGTACCACCTTATACCATTTTCCAGGGACTTGGGAAAAGCCAGGTCAGCTAGTGTGGTAGATGAAGCAGTTGAGTATTGCTGCGGGGGAAGCCCATGGTGAACATGTGAATCATTTGCCTCCTTCTTGTACACTTTGTCATTTGTATACTATTGTTGCTGCTACTGTTCCTTTTCCTGTCTCATTGCTGTTTCCTGTAAATTGCTCTTATCTCAGCCTGTGATCTTTACCTTTTGTGCCTCTAGTTCTCCTCTCCAGTCCTGCTGCAGGGGGAGGGGGAGAGAAAAGGGGCAGGGAGTGAGCAGTGATTTAGTGGGAACATTAAATTGAGGAATACTACTCCTTCCCATGACTAAAGAACTATTATTTTTAAATCAGAATACTAGAGAGTTTTCTTGCCTCACTTGTTATCTGACTTCAGTTAAAGCTACACTAAAAGTAACACTAAAATAAACTCTGATGTCTAAATGTACAAATATAACTCATCAATGACTCATCAATTTTTAAAATTTGAATATGGAGTAAGGTTGCAAGATTTCAGTATGCTTCAGGATAAAATGTTGTAAATGAAAAGGAAAGGTTTTACATATCACTCCCCCCCCACTCCAGCCCAACATGTTTTTTTTCACCTGTTGTGAAATTTTGTAACCTAGATAATAAACATAACTAATAAAATGATCACTGAAGCTCTTCGCCATAAAAGATCATTAAAAATTTGCATAAGGCATACACTTCAACTAAATGAAATGTCTTCTCCATCTGCAGTACAATCAGAATTCTCAGTAAATTAAAGAGCCCATATAGAGTCAGCACATGTCACTGAGATACGTGCTCATAATTAAGACTGAATAATGTTTTGTTGTGCTGGGACTAATGACCCTTGCAGCGCAAAGCACAGAACTGCATCTCTGAGAAGCTAAACACCTCTTACCACTTCATTCAAAGGCACTTGCAAGCATTCTGCCTCTCCCAGGCTTGGAACTGTAACATATGTTAGGGTTGTTTATACTGCTAACATTATGAGTGGGTTACAGACACATCAATCACTTTATTCATTCATGTTCTTCTGGTCAAGGAAATTTTACTTATGCCCATTCTTCTGCTCAGTGCATCAAAGTAATTTGAAGATTTTACAAGTTTATGCTTAGCAATTCATTTTGAAATATGGTGAAATAAAAATAGGGAAGAAACTCTATCATTTAAATTTTCAAACTGCAGTTTCAAGAAGAAAAATGATCACTGAGGTTTAAGTGAAGTTTCCTAAGAGGTGAAGCACTGAGCGATTAAATAGCTATATCTATGAGGTATTCCAATTTTCAGTTTGAAGCAATCAGGTTTAAGTAAAATGGCATGATAATGAGATGAAGAATCTGGTACTATATCTTGGAAGGTAACACTCTCAATTTCTAATCATTACCTGTACATTGTAACACAAGCAGGACCATGGCCTTTACTGGGGAAAAAAAAAACCACTTGTATTCAAAACCATACCTGGTATGAGTATTTTTAAAAATAATTTTCCAGGCTTTAAAACCAAACTTCAATTATCTTTTTAGGGAAAAGTATGACATACTTTTCCTCTTTCAATATTTACCAATGCACCAAAGTAGTTGTTGTAAGAAGGGCTAATGGTACATTAAAGCCACAGAGTTTATTAATCTAGTATGGTCTATTAAAAACCTTCACCAATAAGCACACAATGGTTCAAATTAGAGCATATTTGAAAACATTTTCTACTCTAACAATAATTGCATCCCAATGAGGCATCACAATTTCAAATTACACTTAAGTCTGTTTTCTAAAGAGACAGAGAAGTCCATACAGTATGACTGATATTTCTGACAAGTATGACAAGCTGATAAATTTTAGACTTCAGAGGTTATCTTCCCTATACATGAAGCCCCTTATAACTAGACTAAAGAACTGTCACTAAAAATGCTTGCTTGAAGAAATCATTTGCTTCAGCTTATTAATATGTTTCATTTTACTACTTTTACGGGTTTTTTTTTTAAAGACATCACACATGCATTTCATTCTACAATCATCTAAATTAACTGGCAATAAACTAGGAATTTAAACTTATAAGACATATGGTTCTGCAGATTGAAAGCTTTCAGAAACTGACAAGCTAGTAACAACCCAGATTGCAATTAAGAAGTGCAGAAGTCTTAAATCAAGAGACTTGGATATTTGCACTGCCATTTAAATTAGCAGATCCATTAAAAATAATTAAAAAAAAATAAAATATCACACCATAAAACACTGGTAGGGCATGTTCATACATCAGAAATAAAACAAACTACATTAAATCTGATGTGCCTAAAAAAGAAACCAATGACAACTTACATTTTTTCTCTTATAAATGTCTTCCTTGTAAAGCGTTCATTTAAAATGTTGCCATCCAAGTTCCATTTCTTATAAGTACAGGGAACACAAACACAGAAATTTCCAACATTCCCATTGTTCACCAAATTTTTATGAAATCTACCTTCCTCTTTTCTTCCACTAATCTCATATTTTTCTATATGGCAAATTTATTGTCTAGGATTTTTCAAATGTTAACTGGTTTTCCTTCACTGCTTTTCTTTTCTTCGTTTCCTCACTTTCTCCCCTCTTTTATGATCACATTTGCTCTTCCTTGCTTAGATTTTGAACTCCAAATTAATAATTTTATAATTGAGACTTAAGGCTAAATATCCCAGTAAACACCAGGGATATTATACCTCTGCTCGTGGAAAGGTATATATAACCCTTTAGTTAATAAATATTATTTACATAGTTAGGACATACCTGTAAGCTCTATGCAAATAAAAGTTTGTATTCTTTGTTCCCACAGATTTTATGGTTAGGGAAATAGAAGTTATTCAATGCGACAGAAAACATGTCTGAAATTATATATCTCCTGTCAAAAGGATTCTTAAATTAATTGGTCTGCCCTTCAGGAGCTTTTTCTTCTTCAGTATAAAGAAGTTTATGAGCTCAAATGTCTTGCCCTCATAACATGTTATGTGAAAGCACAAAGTGACTTATATAACAACAGTGTAATTTAAAACTTCTATCAAGTCTGAAACTAGGCAAGTAGATTTCTTTGAAAAATGAAGACTAAAACATTTATGGAGACTCAATGAAGAAAAATATTTCTTGAAAATATATTGATTTTCATCAGAATGCTATTGTGAAGACAATTGTGACTTTCTACTTAAAAGTAATTGGTGGAGAAAAGCTGTATAACATTTGCCAGGTATAATATAGGCAGACAGCTATTGTTTTATTACTTGTTTTTTTCAAATTAATAAATGAATATTTAATTTCAACTATGTAATTAGCTAAGAAGCAAAATTATTCAAAGATTAGATTTAACTTGAGTCATACCTCAAAATTATTACACAATCATATCAGCCATGCCTATAAAACTAATTTTGCAAGAATATTTGAAAAACTTTGTCTTGTTCCCCATTCCTACACCAGTATAGAACTATTGTTTCTTTGAGGTTTTTATCTCAAGCAAACAACTGCACAAGATTCCAGAGTTAAGGGTATACTTTTACTTCCCCTTCATAACAAGTTTTGCAATAACTCTATGGAAGAAGATTTACAGAGCAATAATTTGAGATACACCACTTTGAACTCTTAAAAAAAGCACCACAAAAAGCCTTAAAGAAGGGACCTTGAAGTTCTCTGGATAGCAAGAGAAGTATTTTTTAAGGAAACACTGAATTTTCCATCATTTTTTTAGCCAACACTTCCCCTCAAGTCCCTTGTGTAAGACTGGAGGAGTTTGTTAACAAACTCCCTCTTGCCCTACTTTATGTTTGCCCTCACCACAGTCTACACTACTGTCCTGAAGTCAGAAGGAAAAAATAATTCTTTCTGTCACCTCAGAGACAATGCATCTGCTCTTTGCCTGGGCTCCTCACTTTCCTTCCCTTCATATTCCCAGTCTCTGGTGTTCCTCTATCACACTCCTCAGGGTATCTTCCTTGAACGTGTAAGTTTTCCCTGGTTATGCATCCATGTAGAAGAACGAATCACTTTTCTCTTATGTGGATTCTCTTTGATGGAAAGTGCTGTACTGAAGATAGGCAATAAGGCTGTTCCCTACTCACGACTGGTCTTCCACACACGTTAACACAAAACAGCAAGTCAAAGAGATGCGAGCTGACTCACACCTAAACAAAGTAACACAGTCTGAGAAAATATCACACACCATGAAGCTTATCTTTTTAGGGTTATGTTTTCACTGGGTCAGAAAAAAATATTGTCATTTCATGATTATCTGTTATTGTCTGTCAAGATTATCTGTTTTTCTTGCAAAGAGAAAGCATGACTTGTGCATGCTTACAAATGCCCTTGAAGATAAATTAGATCTTGCTTATTAGTTACAACTGACTTCCTTTATGATCTGCCCTTTTTTTTTGGTGATCTTCCCATGAGATTTTAGATGTCAGCATTAAAATATTAATAAATCATATACCCAATATCTGAGACATGGTACAGATCTTTGTGAACTTTGTGAAACATTAGATATGTATTAGTCACAAGTCTTCAAATGAACCATAATGAGTAATTTCATTCACCTAAAAACATTTCACTAAGTTCTTTTAAAGAATCATGAAGAGTTTTAAAAATTTTTGAAATCAATTTTTTTCTCTAGTTTTATCATGTTCATACAAAACAAAACAAACTGAAAAATAATATATAAATCTAAGAAATATATTGATAAAAAGGTTGTATTTTTTCAAAACACATCTGTTCAGTCCTAATAAAATTTCATTCAAAAGAAGATCATATGAATTTTGCTCTGACAGCTTACTTCTCTCTACTGACACACCTAGGTTCACCTGACTAGCTTGGACCTGCAAAACAGAGAAATCACAGAACTTGCTCCAGAAGTGCACCATGGGTATAACTACCTGAAATGTAGTGGTAAAAAAAACCCAGTTAAAACTGTGAATTGTAATGTGTTTTTAGTTATAGAAAAGAGTAAATAAAATAAGGACGTAAATGCTGAAGAGGAAACGATTCACTGAAATATGCTCTATTACTTCAATAGTAACTTCAGTAGAGACCTAAAGGGACCATTATTTCTCATAAATTATAAATAATTTACTCTTTATGTAAGCTTAATTTCATGAGCCAGATGTTTTTAGTCTTGTCAAACTATGAAAAATCAAATGATTACCAATATGATTTAATTTCTGAATAAGTAGTATATTTCTGCTTCATTAATTCTGGCTAAATTTTGACATTAATTCCATACCTGCTCTGTCAGATGAAACTAGAAAAATATTAAATATTACCAGATAAAATTTCTTATTTCTAGAACTTCCTGTCTTAATCTACTTCACAGATGACTAAAAGGATGACTAAAATTCTTGACAAAAAACCCCAAACCAACTACCCAACAAAACTTCCCTTCATAGTGTTCCCATGCAGAACAATGATAATTACAAAGCTTCCCTAATGCTAAACTGCAGTGATTAAAGAGTATTATAATGATTTACAAACACTTTACTATTATCACCTGTATGAGAACATGCACCTAAATAAGTAATATACCATTCTGACCCACCAAGCAGTGCACCCATCACAGAAGGTCAATTGTCATAACTTCACTGAAGTTCTTAGGAATCACCACTATAATGGTTTTCACTTATGAAATGAAGTTCCATAGAAATATGAAATATAATACAGAATAATTTCAATCCAAAGTCTAACACAGTACTTTTTACTTGTAGAGGATAGACTCTATATATGGAGAGTCTCTTATAGGACTCAAAATATTCAAATTTAGATATTCCAAAACTGCCTTACCATGGTGTAGTTGTGAGCCACCTTCATAAGCTCTGTGCATCCTTGTGCATCTGCAAATGCTCGTATTCCCAAACAGTTGGATGGGTGCAAAAGCTTCATTAGAAAATGGCAGCAAACCTCTACTACTTGGGGGAGCTGGAGAAGGCAGGCAGCTGCTAGAAGGTTTTCAATGGTGTCTTCTTTTAATTCCAGGCAGCCTAAAAAAGAAGTATTGATAACAAATTTAAACTTATTTACTTAGCATTTACAAGACATACATTATTGAAACACATTTTTATAAATAATTTTAGCTCTATATAAATAACTCTACAGAAAAAGTGAAGAAAAGAAGGATTAATCTCCCTGACTGAACACCCCAGAGACCTGAACTTAAAGTATTAGAAAAGTTGCTTTCTAAACTAATTTTAATTCAACTATATAACAGGCCTAAAAAGAGAGACTGTACTGTATCAAATGGAATAGAAGACTTGGAATATCTCAATATCAACCAGGCTGTGGATGGTTTTTTGTTGGGTTTCTTTTCTTATTTTCATTGAAATCCATGATAAAACTTGTGTTATCTTCAGTGGCACAGAGCAAACCTCACAGCCATTTACTTCCCTGAAAAGAATGAAATAACTGCCGAGTATAGTATGAATAAACCCATAAATACATCTTCAAAACAAGGCTTAACAGTCTTCAAACATTGCGTTGCTTATTTGTAATGTGACTTCAGGATTAATGCTATCTGAGTAACACATGGTAGGCTTCTCGTAACACATAGTTCCTCTAAAATAATTTATACTGGGTAAAAGAACCATTAATTAATTATATTGCACTCAATTCTGTGATTTCACAAATTGTTATATTTACCTTGCAGACTGATCCACTTTTTAATAAATAAAAGGTAAAAAATAATAAAATAAACTTTAAAAAGAATTTATTTTAGGCTGGAATAAGTAATTCTTATTATAATGCTTCTCCCAACCATAATATTAAATTTTATTTTTACATTAGAATCTTATAAATCTCTTGCATTAATAACATAAAATCTTCAAACTAAAGATTACAAGGATATTTAGGAAAACTGAAAAAAAAAGAATAGGAAAATAAAATGTGCAAATTTAATACAAATTGTCAAAATACTTCTGATTGTATCATGCTGTGCTCAGAAAAAATAAATTCTGACTATAAGAGGATTAAGTGCATATTGATCTTTCTCTTAAAATTATTATGGTTCAGCACCTAGATAAACTCACTATTTTCTGCACAAAAGCTTTGTATTTGCTGTCACATAAAAAAAAAATCTAAAAATCTTAATAATTCTATTGCAAGGAGCTAAGGAGTTCTAAAATCCTCAATTTCACAACAGCATGCCATTGGAAGGAGAAGACACTTTATATTGCAATACCAAAGCCAAAATACAGTAACATTAACACTGCACATCTGATCTTTTCTCCTTTCACTGTATCTGGAGCTTTTAATACAAGAGGGAAACTGTGAAGTTATACTTTACTAGATTTAGTTATAATACATCCTTTTGCAAAGGTCAGAACATCAGATCAAGCGCACAGCCTAATTTAAGTGGGTTTCCTCTCCTTAGTTTTATTCTTTTATTAATGTCACATGAGAGTTTTTTTATCTTGTCTAACCTTTTCTCACAATTTCTGTACACCCCATCTTTATGCAGTGTGGTCAGAAGGCACACTCAGCAGCAGATTCTTGGCTGACCCATATATTCATCAATGACACTCCCACATTTGCTGCATGCCTGCAGGTAATGGCTGGCTCAACACAGTTCTGGAAAACAGTTCCACTGCGTAAAGTGGAAGCATTCAAAAGATAGTTGTTTTCAGGGTAAAACTGACCATCCTGATGACAGAAGTAAAAAAAATTAAAAATGCGCAAAACACCCTTGAAAACTGGATGAACTGAGAAATGGAAACAAAAAAAAAAAAAAAAAAAAGAATTCTAAATCTCCTTTTCTTGCCTGCTATTTATTTTTCAATAATGAGCTCAAAAAAGTCTCCAGCCCTACAAAATTGATCCAGGCAACATTTCCAAAGTGAAGTAAGTATAGAACGAATAACTTTCAGTATCCTAACTTTATGAGGAAAGGTAACACCCTCATGGTTTGGCCTTTTTATGGCTAAAGGTTGCTATACTAAGGAGAAGAACCAAAAGGAATCTGTTGAAACCACATCAATCTATTTGTTTTCAAATTATGATATTTTCTGTTCACTTTAAGGTACACTAGTCCTGGTACAGTATTAGTTGGGAAACAATAGGATTAAACTAAGTTTAAATCAATAAAACATATCTGGTTTATGAATAACTTATTTATGTACTTCTTTATGTAAATAACATGGAAATTTTGAAGAAGATGATTCACAATTTTATAGAGGAGTGTGAACACATTTCTGCTTTATACTTTAATAGAGGAAGTAAACATACAACCACTTCTGGGATATCTAGGGATATGAATATATTATAGCTTTACTTATTTTTAACTAAATTCAGAAATATTAATTTACTACTTAATATATGTATAATAAAAGCTAGAAAAATACACTCAGTATGAGTTAAAAAGTTTATTTTTCTTCATTCTTTTAGCTTCAATGAAAGATAGGTTTTTAATCCCCCTAAATGTCTTCTAAATCTTGATTATCTTCTTTTTTAAACATCAAGACACCTTCATAAATTTGTTCATAGGGTCTGTATTCCCTTTTTCAGAAGAGTGCTGTGACATTTTTATACAAATTCCTCTGGGATATCAAATATTTAGCATGGTCAGAGTTTGAAAAAATAAAGCTGTTAAGGGGCTCTGTATATAAAATATGAAATCTTCACACAGTTTCATATTGGCAATTAGAAGATCCAAGCATCTATTTAAAAATGCTTAATGGGATATTCAAGGGGCATTAATATTACTGCTTCTTCAATTCACCTCCCCCTCATATTTTTATGCAATAAAAGCTTGCACAATGCCTTAGTCTGAGAAAAACAAATTAACTAGAGCTTAAAATCTCCTTTTGTACTACATTAATTAAGATGAAAAAATATGAGGAAAAAACAATCAAAAGAACTTTAATGAATTCTAATTGTTATTCTAAATTATAGCTGTATTTGTGAAAAATTTTATATGCATTGCTTATGCAGAAATTAAAATGCCTGTCTTTATCATGCATTCTCATAACAACTACATAAATTTTATTACCTCATTACCAAATATGAAGCAGAGATAATATAAGAATTCTCTGATATTCTTGCTCTGTTACTTGACTATTTCCCAAGTTCAGGGACAGTTATGCCTTGGAGTTGGTTTGTGGGGTTTTGTTCGTTGTTTTTTGTTTTGTTGTTGTTGTTTTTGGGGGGTTTTTTGTTTGTTTGTTTTGGGTTGTTTTTTTTTCTCTTTTATTCTCTCTTCTACACTATTGACTATACTTTAGAACTATTTTGGTTTACAAGAAATCACTGCACCTTTGCTCACCTTTGTATGACGTTAAATAAGGTCAGTTTATATAATAGGAACAGCCTCCCACATGTATTGACCAACAGATTGGACCTGTGGTGGGACAACTCAGTAGGTACAGGTCATTCTCTCTGTGCAAAAGCAATGAATTTTAACCTAAATTTGTAACACATCATAATATCATTTTACATCATGTTCAGAGTAGATTTTTTTTCTCTTTTGTAATTGCACACTTACCCACAAGACTCCTCAACATTCTTAAGAGTGTTGTGTGTACAAGGGAAATCATGGGAAGTGTCAAGGAATTAGACACAAAGGCTAAAACCAATTACTTGAAATCAGGTATTTATCTTTTTAACCTTTCTATTTCATGTATCTTGATCAGTTGTCTGGCAATTTTGAAATGTTGCTGAATGGAATTATTTCTGGAGGGTGATCCGTTTTAGAAGATTGTTCCATTTTAAAGTTTTTTAAATTTTTAAAAAATTAATTATTTTTTAAAAGGCAGTAAATTGTATCAAGATAATATTTATTCATCCTATGCGTAGTAGATTAATCTACTACAATAAGAAATTGACTTCTTGAAAAATCATCTAATTCAATTGAAGACTTGAAAAAACTTATTAACAAGGTGCTATGCCTCACACTGCTATAATAAACATTTTTGCTGTTGCTCATCTTAATCATTCCAAATCTTCGGTACTTCGAGGTGGCCACCTGACCTGATCGCCCAAGATCTCCTTTTACAGTTCACGGAGAGAAATAGGAAGGCTTAGAGCAGTTTTTACCTGCTCTGTTTCAGTCATGTACTGCAGAATGAGATGCATCACTCCCTGAATGGCTATTTCTTGATTGCAGCTACAAAATGAGCACCTTCACTTGAGTTACTGAGACACTACTGATATTCATATTTGTTGATATGAATTCAGTTACTCTGCTCCCAAACACAGCACTGGAATCATTAGAGCCATCAGGTTTCAGGTGATGAAATACTCTTTGGGTTCAAGTCTGATTATCAATTCTCTCTGTCATGGTCAATTTCTGGTAGTGACATAGTGTGTAAAATCACCTCTTATATCTATCCACGAGCACCAGTCAATGAAGAATGCTATAAAAAGTATCATCTGTGTAGTAGAACATCTTTTAGTCTCCATTTTGACCTATGCCTTAAAAGATAAATTCTACATTGTATTGTCTTCCATACTTATTATAAAGGTGAAGATGTTTTCAGAAAAGAAAACAGGACACAATATATTCACTTAGCAGAGGTTTCTTCTGATCAAACTGTGTTTTATTTTCTATTAATTATTTGCTGCAGACCTCATTCATCAGTTGTACTTGAGGAAGAAGCCATTCTATGGTTAATTGTGTTTATTTAGAATCACAGAATGGTTTGGGTTGGAAGGGATCATTGTTGCGGTGCGCTCCCGCGGTTTTTTTCCCTTTTAATTTATTGTATTGTACCCCCCGGTTAAGTTTCTTAATGTATTGTATTGTATTGATTTTTATTGTATAAGATGGCGCCTGCCGGGTTTCCCCTCCCCCTGTTTTTCCCTCTGTAGAGCTGTCCGTCATTTGGTTGCTTAGTTACTCCCGCCTTTTTGTATCCTTTAGTCCCCTCCCTAGTTCTTTGAGTTGTTAGCCTGCCTGCCTGTCACTCTCTGCCCCTGCCTGTTTCTCCAGAACCTTCCCCTCAGGGCAGAGGGTGATTGGGCAGGAGAGGGCTGTCCCACCCCTTATGTGATTTCATTTGCTGTCACCCTTTGTCAATTATGTGGTATGTTAAGTTCATTGGCCAGGGGAAGGGGTTAGCCTCCCCCTGGTCTCCCTATATAACTTCTGTTCACCCCGCCCCTCGGTGCAGTCCTCTACAGCCTCCCTACCCGCCTCCACCCTCCCCCATCCTTGAATAAACCTTCTCCCCTGCTGTGGAAGACTGCCGCCTCACGTCTGCTTCCTCTACCTCCATCGCGTCGCACCGTTTCCACCTTTCAGCCTGCTGGAGCTGCCTCCTCCACCACAGACGTGGAGGGAGCTCCAGGATTGGCGCTGTTCACCCAGTCTGCTCCATGCCGGAGGTCCTGGGACTTGTGGCCGCCAGCGCCCCCAAACCAGGCTGTGGGCTGCGCATTTCTCTGTGGGCCAGCCGGGCTCAGATTCGGCGCAGCCGCAGATCATAAAGATCAACTGTGGGACAACAAATGGGGGACAGAACAGAGAGCATAGTGGAGCTTATGGAATGGGTTGTTCTGGCTTTGGTGGGATACAGACCCTGGGAAAAGAGACCATAAATATGAAAAAGAACTGGAAAAACAACTGTATATGTAACTATCGAGGTCTTTGAAATTATGTAGCTTTGTAAGGCTGCCAGGTAATGTGAACAATAGGCTATATGCAGCTAGTGGGAAATTTTTGCTAAAAGCTGTGGCTGTCTGGAGCTGTAACAGTATAACACCGCACTGTGAGAACAATACTGCAACTTCAATAAACGACTTCAATGACTAACTCCAACTTCAACTTGGTTTTGCTTAGGCTTTGGCTTCTTGCTTGGACTACTTTTTGCACCCCTCCTTTGAAGTCCTGTCCCACAGTCACGTGACAATCATCTACTTTCAACCCTCCTGCCATGGGCAGGCACATGTCCCACTAGACCAGGTTTCCTCAATCCAGCCTGGCCTTGAACACTTCCAGGGTGGGGCATCTCCAGCTTCTCTGGGCAATCTGCTGCAGTACCACACGACCCTCACAGTAAAGAATTACTTCCTCTTATCTAATCAAAACTTACTGTACTTCAGTTTGAAGCCTTTTTTCTGTCTCTATGTGCTCTTATATATATTCCCATTCCACCTCTTTTGTAGGCTCCCTTCATTTAAATATTATTATGTATTAAATAATTTCATAAATTATTCCAGAGATATAAATATGCAGCTTGTAAAAAATGAAAAAAACCACCATCACAGCAATATCAGAATTCTTATAAATTAACTAGAGTCACTCTTTTAAAATACTGTACAATTATTTGCACCCTAATGTCATATCTTTTGAGTAAGTGGACTAAACTGGCCTAATCATGTGACCTTCGTCAGTACTGCCAGTCCTCTTTATTTAAATAGCATGGAAAATTATACCATTGCAGAGTGATAAGGAAATGCTATTAACAAATTAAAATCCCCCTGAGCAGGAAACTTCTTACAAATGTCTGGCTAAAGATCAGAAAACTATATTAACCAAAATAATCCACAACGTGTTACTTTTCATCTCCTGTTCTGAAAAAAAAACCCCTCAAAGCTACAAACCAAAACACTTCTGTTGTATAACTGAAATGTCATGTATTAAAGAAAATTTGTCCACTGACTCATACAAATCAGCTTTTTAGAGAGAGACATTAAAATGTATTTTCTCTTTATGCCATTCATGTACCTTAGCTCATTTTATACACTTGAATTTAGTCACCTGTAAGATGTACATACAAATAACAGGACTAAAAGCAGCAAATCATTTTAGCTTTGAGCCTAATCTTAATAAAACCTTTTTATCAACTGTGAAGAAAGATATGTTAGCACTCTGAGATAGAAGATATGTTTTTCCATTAGCTATAGAAAAGTTGTTTAAATATGAACATCATTCTTGGGATTATATGTTAAATATTACTGGTTTGTACTTGCACAGATGAGCATTATGTTAGCAATTTTATCACCAGTAATTCAGCTAATATACAGACATTACATTTGGAATTATGCATATAAATATGGAATTATGTATATAAATAGAGGAATAAAAACTCAGAATTTAAAACAAAGAAAAAAAACCCCAAGATAAAAGTTACCTCAAAAAATACATAAATATAAACAACACTTACCAATTAAATTTCAAACAGCACAGATTTTGCACTGATTCACAAAATAAACTGAGAGATTACAAGAATTATTTCAAAAAGCTCATTTAATCTATAAGGCCTTAGTTTCGCTTAACTGCTTTTAGTCAATGGACGTCAGTACTTATGTTTGCTTCCAGACTCTGTGTTCTGTTCATCATGCTGCACACATCAAAAGGCACTCCAGGAATTTATGTTTGTAAACAAAACCAAACTTCAGGTTGAGAAGAGGGGGAAGTTTCATTCCACAAGACTTGTACCAAATATTGAGTACATTTGGAGAGATACAACCTTGCTATTACATTGAACGCAATCAAGATTTGGCCTCCACGAAATTTATTTTTATTTTTTTTCCCACCAAGATTTTTCAGGGCGGGGGGGGGGGGGTTGCAAAAAAAACCCAGGAAAAAATGTCTCAAGGACAAATGAGCTCAGCTTTAAGGTTTGAAGGAGCAATATTGTATTCTCCACACCTGAAGCTAGCTCAGAAGCAGGAGCACTCACCTCTGCCAGATAAGCTTCTTAACTTCTCAGGCAATGGTTTGGCAGCTTGTGCTACAGCACTGAGCAGCTCAAATCCATGCTTAGAGAACAAAAGTTACAGAAATGGAGGCATCAATTGCCAAAAAAAGATTTTTGCTTATGATCCATCTTACAGCATAATGAAATCTACTTTTGTTTGGGCTGGATTGAACTGCTGGGAAACATGAGTACTCCAGTCACATCCTGTTCTGAGGCTACATTTCATCACATCTGCTGTCAGATGGGCACAGAGCAGAAAGGCAGTGAAGGTGTTTTACTATGCAGGAGCAGGAGCAAACACCTGAAACACTCTTTCACAGAATTTCATTGCAATTTTCATTATTCTTTTTCTTTTGTTTTGGTACTGGAGATACACAGTTGAGCTCAAGAGCATGGTTGCAGGTACAGATCTCCAGTGTAGGAGCTCCAGAAAGAAACATATTAAAGAGGCAGACCATCCTACAGCAGTCTGTCCAATCACTTCACTGATGCAATTTAAGCAACAGGCTGGCATGTGCCAGATGGCAGCATAGAAGGATGATGTGCCATGCCAGCCATATCCTGTATTAATGTTCAGTACTTGTTTTAATCTCTCTTTGGAGATGAAGAACTTTGAGCCTAGCAAGGCACAGCTTTAGAAATGCACTCTGAAGTGCACCCAGCTATCTGCTCTTCCCCTCCATGCTCATTGCTTCCCTGTGCCTGCCTGAATTTATTTTTATTGACTTCTCTGGAATAGCAGATTGCATCATAATACAAGGAAACACAGTCACTATCTATCTCTTCATAATATTCTAGATAATTCTGAATACTCAAAATTTATGGATATCCAATTCAGAGCTCTTTCCTAAGCAATTCTCATATACTTTGCCAAAAGAATGAAACAACAGCTGGTTCCTGGTACATAATTGCCAATTCTGTCCATTAATGAAGTATCCTGGGTAAAAGGAAGAATAACAATTCATTGGAGTGTAGGGTAGAGCTCCAGGAATGAGCAAGGATGTTGTGTTTCAGTGACAGGAATGGAAAATATCTGTTCCAGATGGAAACAAGATCCTCAGAGACTGCCTAAAAAAAAAAAAAATTGAGGAGTCTCTGCAGTTCTTTATGATAAATGGGTCTCTGAAGTTCTTTCCTACAGACCTGAATTATGTGAAAGCCTACAGTTTGTTTTAGAATCAGGAAAATATTCTGTGAAGGAAGGTGTTTTTATCCAAGCAGGCTGACATTCACAGAGAACAGAAGACAACAATCTGAACCTACAGTTACATTGAGGAATTTTGAAAGATTCTCGCATTGTACACATGGGCAGTATAGTTGAGAATTTAATCCAGGTGCAAAAATAAGGATCTTATGAGGAACGCTATATATGAAAATGTCAATCTGAAATGTAATTGGAGCAAAGGTACATATGAAATTTGAAGTGTAGTCAATGTAGAATACCCATGGACAGATAACCTGAATCATGGCTCTACAGATCGTGCCATCACTACCACTTCCTACTTCCTAAACTAGAGCAACCCTGATAAAGAAGGCTTCTTTGGATAACTCTTTATTGACTCCTGAAAAGTATGACATGTATCATGACAAGTATCTGCTTCTAGAAGAGAGTTTCACAGGGGACCCTCCATATCCAGAAGTTAAGTTTATTCAATGTCTATAAGCACCTAATATGATATGTGACCATTTTTCTGTACTCTTCATTAGACAACAGATGACAAAGTCTTTCAGATCAATTCATTTACCTTAATTTGTCCTTTTATCACTCATCTCAGAGTTCCTGGAACAAATGATCTCTCAGCTGAAATGAATGGAAATTTAAGGGCCTATTCTTTGCAAGTGCAAAGTCAACCATCAAATACATTGCAGAGAAAATGCAGCGGGACAGCAGTAGGTAATAGTCTCCTTCAAAAAGTGCTACTTAGACATGGTCCACCTTCCCAGGCATCTCTAACATGATACTACAGAATAAATAACTCATGAACAAACTCAACATGTCACAGACCTAGAGGCAAAGACCTTTACAATATCACGGTAGCTCCACTTCTCAATGTGATCAATATATACTAGAGAGGAGTAGCCTGAAACGCTGTAAAAATGCCACCAGTACCTAAAATCCAGGCATTATTTGTCTTAGCACAAGCTTTTAATAAAATACTTACTGTTGTATCCATTGAGTTATGCCTATTTGGGACTTCCCTCTAGCACTGGGGCAAAAGGGAATAAAATGGCCTCAGTTTTACTCCAAAAACTGTCATCCTCAAACAATGGCAGTCACATTCAAACAGCATGTTGTAGCATTCTCCAGTGGCTGTGATAACCCCTTGACTCTTGGCACTATTAATTGGCACAAGCCTAAAGTATTGTTGAATTGTCTTCAGTGTTTGTTCACACAGACAACTGGCTTTCACCAATTAAAAAATAAAAAAAAAAAAGTCCCCAAACCAAAAAAGAAATCTCCTTGAGATATTTAATTAATATCGTTTCTGTGCTGCAAAAATCTAAGGGTCCTTGTGCTTAAAGGCAAGTTCCTACTTGCTACATCCCTGCTGTCTGCCCTGTGTGTGTTATTAGCTATAACACTGACAAAGGCACTTGGCAATACTTTAATTAAAGACTCTCCCAAATAAAGTTTAATTAAAAGCTATGCAATAGGGCTTGAACCTCCTCCATGTATGAAATATTCTCTCTTCTTTTTTTTTTCAGACATGTATAAATAAATCAAGGATTTTTAGTTTTCTATTGCTTAAATGGATTTGCTTTTCCAGTTTCATTAACAGTATGAAAGCACCAACCTACTCTTCTGATCACTGTTGGGAATGCATGCTAATTAGATATCTCGATGCTAATTAGATTTCCTGATATAGGAAATCTATAGTAACTTCACAGCTCTTTTGTATCTTCAAAGGAGGGCTCCCACAGTCACCAATAGCAAAAAAACAACAGAATATCAATCTATAGTTTCAGTCTTCTCTGAACTATTGAAGCAAAATTGAAAATAACGAAAACTCAGGTTTTAAGATCAAGAAAGAAGCATCACCTAAGAAAATAAGGTGAAGAAACACTCATCTGTATAACTGCTATATTGAATTCTTAAAAGATCAAAGATTACACATCCATCTGTCCCAGGACACTAAGATCTCAATCATAGATTTTTTTGCTATCAATCACCTTGCTGCTTGAAAAACGAAACATACTTTCTGCCTAGCCATTGCAGCTGTCTGTGTTGGCTTCTGATTTCCTCAGCTGACTCACATGGAGTAGATATGCAAAAGAGGAAGGTTTGTTTCCTATTAAGTTACAGTTCTACTATATCACAGAGAAAACATACTTTGTCTATTTGAATAAACCAAAAAAATGTAGCAAAGCGTGGATAGATTAATGAAGTCACATATTTTTACTTGTCAAATAGATCCTTTACAAAAAAACAGTGGTAAAACTGTTTTGACTTATCCTTGTGAGCATATGTATAGAACAAGAAGCATATAATTTTGATGGAATGTTTTTCTAATAAATTCACATCATCTACATAATTTGAATTATACAAGTCATAATTACAGTATAGTGTAATTATATCATTAGAAAACTTTGTGCATATTTCAAATAAAACAATATGTAGTCACTACATTATTAATTTGTTTACAAAAAATGTAAGTTAAATATATATATAAAATCCTAAAACACTTCCAAAACAACCCCAAGACTGACCTAACACAGAGTTTTTAGAATATATTTTAACACATGCCAATTTTTTCATCTTTAATCAAATTCTGCTTTACAGGTATATCTACATAATTATTCATATTGAATCTTCACAGAAACTTCAACACCCTTTATTATCTTTAAATCAGTACTTTTGGTTGTCTAATTTTCTGTCTTCCTGTTAGTACTCTTAGATTGGCAGGTGCCTTCACTCAGGAGCTGCTCTAATCAAGGCTGTACAAGACTTAATGCTCTTCTGGTCACCATGTAATTCTACTTTGCCAATTATTTAGAAATCTATTTGTGTACAGAACCACAGAATCACAGAGTAAGCTGAGTTGGAAGAGACCCTCAGGGATCACTGAGTACAGCTGTAAGCCCTGCACAAGACCAATCCCAAGAGTCACACCACGTTCCTGGGTGCGCTGTCCAAATGTTTCTTGAATTCTGTCAGTCTTGATGCTGCAGCCACTTCCCTGGGGAGCTTCTTCCAGAGCCCAATCTCCTCTGAGTGAAGAACTTTTTTCTAATATTCAGTCTGAATGTCCTCTGAGACATCTGTAGGCCATTCCCTTGGGTTCTGTACTGGCCACCACAGAGAAGAGATCAGTGCCTGCCCCTCCTCTTCCCCTCAGGAGGAAGTTGTAGACTGCAAGGTGGTCTTCCCCTCAGTCTTCTCAAGGCTGAGCAGACCAAGTGCACTCAGCTGCTCCTCAAGCCCCTCACAAATCTCCTGGCCCTCCCTTGGGTACTCCCTAATAATTTAATGCCTTTATTAATATTGTGGTGCCAAAAACCACACACAGGACCCTAGGTGAGGCCACCCCAGTGCAAAGCAGACAAGGACAATCCCCTCCCATGCTCGGCTGGTGATGCTGTGACTGGCGCACCAGAGGATTATTTTTCCTCATGTGTCTGGTGTACAAAATCTCCCTTTTGATGAACTTTAATTCTAATATTTTGCAACCATATTAGACTATATTGGTGGAGGGTCTGATATCAGTTTATGATATCTTTCCCTATAATAATGATTTTCATAGACACATATATTTTATCCTTCTTAACCTCCTGCTTAATATGTATGATTCGCAGGTGAAAATGCAAAAATTTCACTACATTATAAAAAATATAGACTTGACTGAATTACAGATAACAAGATGTGGAAATGGATGCATCTTTTAAATCACATCTGAACATATTTGCACTGTAATATTCTTAACTTCTACATTTTTGCAAACAAGTCAATGTTCAGCTGTGTTTTTTCTGATTTGTTCAGTTTTCCCCAGGGAAAGCCTCCTCTATAACAGCAGCAACTATCATTGATTTTTTTCTTAAGCTACTTGAGTTAGGAAGGGTGTGACAAGAAAAAGAAAATAGGAGTAAATAACTGCCCATTTGTCAAAATTGTTTTCTATTCCTGAAGTAAAACAATAAAGAGCTAAACTGGTTACAGACATGAGTTGCTGAAAACTTTTTCACATGTGCAATCAGTAATTGGAATTTGGCAGCCAGATTCTCCAGATATTCTGCCTAAGTCAAGATGTGTATGCTCCCAATTTGAGATCAAAAGTCTGAAAGGGAATTTCTGTTGGCTTCTGTGTTTCTGGGTATCAAAACACTGGCTGTTTTCTTAAATTTCCACTTGTCCACATCCATGAAGCACAAGACTGTTTGTAAATAAGGAATCATAGTGCAAGAAATGAGATAAGAAACTATTAATATAGATAAATCATATGAGATGATGGAAACAAAATGTGAAAAAAAAAAGGTTTTGCTCTGGCAAGGTCAAGGAAAAACAGAGGGATTAACTGAGAAGCCTAGACTGTATTTAATTTCAATAAACTGAATAAATTTGGGATTATTTTCTAGGAATTCACAAATCATGTGAGTTATCACTGAATTTGCCATAGCACTTTTGAATGCCCTTACCCTCTGTGCAAGGTTGGCCACATTCATGATAAGCTGTGTATCCAAGGTACACCCACCATTTGTTAGAGAGACTGCTATTTGGATTTGGCTAAAACTTCCAGGATCAATAGAGACAATTGTGTTCCAGTGCCTGCAAGCCTTCCCCAGTGTTGTTTAATTTATTATCATAATTGTAGCTAGGAAATTTAGGCATCTGCTAAGATATCTGATGCAGAGAAAAGAAATACAGAAAGAAATAATTCCACAAGAACTCCAGGAGATAAGGAGACAAGCTAAGAATAAATAAGGATAAATAAAAATAAATCAGGATAAAGAACCTGATGAAAGAGAAATGCAAGATAGAGTAATCAAAACCAGAATGATCTATGGCATCCAATCTTTTAACATGTAAAATTGTCTTACGTTTCCCAACCCTCATCACTCTTCTCTTGTCATTAAGTATTTGTGAAACTTGTAAGTGTAAACTTAAAGCATTTTAAAGTCTTATTTGGTCTCCAAAATGAGTTAGAAAAAAAAAGAATAATGGGGTATTACCACTTCAAGTGAAAGACATTGGAGATCTTGGATATCATCTTAAGCTTCTATTTCTTCTAGGTGATGTTACAATAGTACATAACGTTGCCATTTCTGAGGCAGTTTGGACTGTGTGACTGTTTAAATGAAGGAATATTGCAGATGCAAATTTATATGAGGTAAATTAGAAAACATGCAGATTATACTAGCTGTATAATCTTCCCTTTTCATCCATTTGTGAAAGCTGGCCCTTATTTACCTTACACCAAAAAGAAACTTTTTTAGTTTTACATCTCATATAATGACCTGAGTACACCACATAGCATAGAGAATGAAGGAACATAAAGGAGCTGAAAATTTTAAACATTTTTGGTAAGCAGAAGTTTGCTTCTTCTATGTTTTCATTGCTTCATCCAGTCTCCAAAGCTCTCAAAGATAACCATAAAGTTCTTATATAGCTTCAGTCATCTTGAAAATGTTTATCTTTTCTCCCCACCTTTCTTCTGAATCTCCTTCTTTCCCTAATCTACACCTACATACTATCTCTTGCTGTCAACAAGTCTTTTGTATCTTTCCAGGTGATATATTTTAGGGAAAACTGAAGCAAAAGAACAATACAGTACTTCAGGATTTTCACAATTTTCAGGGGAAAAACACTCTCCCTTCTCTTACCTCCTCTATCTTTAACCTCCCTCCTACAAAACAATTTAACATTACCCGTAGTCTTTGCTGTTCTGTGCCAAGGTGTTCTTGATCTTGCCCCAGAATTCCTGTGTCATTCATTCACCAAGGAATCAGATTGTATCCTTCTTAATGAACTATTTCATGGATCCCTGGCTTGAAACCCTCAAAACGATGCACATTCCTGAGTGGCAAAGCCACAGCTGAAGGGAGTAGGCATTACCCTTTTAACATGTAGAGTACTACCTAAATCACGCTCTTACATTCCTGGAACATTTATTTCTCAAACATTATTCTCAAAAAGAGTATTTTTAATTTAGATTATGCTTATTTGTCATTTCTGTTTTCTGTTAAGATGGTAAAGCTATTATGTCATAAAAACCCCAGAACTTATCCTGAATAAATACAAAGCGAACAGCAAGTTGTGATTAAATTATTATATGTGTATTTAAAATCGATTGAAACTGCAGGGTTTGGGCTATCTATTTAAAATTGAATCTAAATCAAATATACAATAGAATAATCATGATAAAATATGGTTAATTTAAACAATATAAGGGTGACTTTTAGGAAACCAATAGAAAACAGTATATATTTTATACTTATGTGATTCAAAATAAATCTTATAGGCAGTTCCACTCTTTTAATTACCTTATTTTGTAATATTAGCATTCTTTCTTTCAGATTAATGCACTTCAGTTAAAATGTGCATAACAAGTTGCTCAAGAAGTATAATCCCAAATCTATAATGCATTAAAATATAAAAACTGTTCAGAAGAGTGCTTTGAGTTATTAACTCTGTATTGTGAGTTTGCACTTCAAAACAGAGTAGCAGCATATGAAGGGAAATGAAAGTGAAAACATCTGGTTCATAATAAAGGCTCATAATAAAACCTTTTAAAATATTTTCTTATTCAAACTTCAATTTTTCTTTCTTTCAAATTTTTAAAGATTTATGCAATTATTTAAACTGAGATTTGATTTAAAAAAGCAATACAGGATTATTCTTAATTAACATTTGTACTTAAAAAAAGTACAAATGTTCCTTCAGTGATCTTACATAATTTGAGTTATGAGGGTATGAGGCACTCCTTTTAAGTATTTGAAAACCAAGAAAAGTATACAATTTTCTTGACTGTCCTATGGAACTTGACAAGTCTGAAATATTGTACAGTTTGGAGATAAGAGATAATATTTTGAATTCATCCCTAGAAATAGTAATTAAACATTTTTGGATGATTATGTTTAAAAATAAAAATATTTATACAAAAATATAGTTGATTGGAAAGTAGCAAACAAAAATATCAACACCTGCCTTTATAGGAAGTATATGTAATGTATGCACCACAGTACCTGTATATGCAAACTGAACAAGGTCCCACAGCGCATTGGGGTCTATGCCTTCCATTTTGATCTCTTCTTGCTTGGCTTCACAAACATCACTTGTAAACATGGCAGCAAAGTAGTCAGAGACAGAACTGAGGACAAGTCTGCAGAAAAAGTAAGAAAGTGGTGTAATTTGCTTGGATATATATATATGATAAATGTCAGATATTTATAAACTTCTTTAAAAGTTATTAGGAGGAATATATTATTATTGCACATTGGCAGCAAAATACAGAATGACATTTGATTTTAATTTGGTTTTGCCTCCTGTGATATGAAACAAGTGATACTTTAGCATATGACTATAAAACAGACATAGAAATTAGCACTCAGTCTTTCTAATAATCTTCCAATCATGCAGATGTCCCAACTGCTAACACGATAATCTCTCAGTATCAAATCATCAACTTCATAATGACAGGCATTTCATGATCCAGAGGTACTTTTCTTTGTTCCTAAAGGCTTATTTGCTATAAACTTTAATAATAGCATTTGACTTTAGACAATCTATAAACTTACTAAATATAATCTACTAAACTGTTAGTAGCTGAACATGCTACTCACAAAAAATATGTAATAAAATCACTGTGTAATACAATGTTTTTGTTAATAAACATGTCCAAGGAAAATATTTTTAAAATAATATTTTGAAAATGTCTACAAAATGCTCATAGCTTGTTGTTTAGGAATCTGATACAGATAAATCAGTACCACAGCAGTATCAAGTACAACTTTAATTACTGGGGCTTTAAGTTAAGGCATTCGTCCAAATATCATCTACAGTGAAATTTTGATTTTTTTAGGACTGAATATTCACGGATTATCTTGAGATTAGAAGCATGGTACAGACATAAATAGTGTTCCATGTGCTTCCATAAAGATGGTCACATTTCTGGATTAATTTGAAAACATGATATACAAACATATTAATAAAAAAACACTACAATCACGAGTGGAGAACTTGGAAACCAGGAGAACAACAATTAGCCTTTTGTATACTGTTAGCTAGTTTGCTCAGGGCAAATTATTATTTAAAAAAATAGGGAAGATAAACAAGTTAATTCTTATCAGCCACCATGGTAATTGATTCCCTTTGCTCTCTTAGCTCACCCCAATAGCTAAGTAAAATATGACAGCGTGAATTCGCTTCATAACTTTACAGTGCTTTAAGCTGCTACATTTTACCAGCACGTAGGGCAGACTGAAGATATTTATATGATCTTTGCCTCTAATGATGAGGAATTAATAAATAGGTATAGTACTTTTATCACTTTTCATGTTGTGCTCAACTCAAGCAATCATGAATTTTAGAAGCAAACATCCTAATTCATAAACAATTCACATTTATATTTAGGCAATGACTAAATGTCAATGGATGACTACAAAAACATGAACTTAGACTTTGGGGCTGCCACTAGAAACTCCTAATTTACTACTTTTTTACTTCTTCATTTACCTATTTATTCTATCTTATTTATATATTATTATATTTGTAAATTTTCTTCTGGTACTTTTTCTGACCACTTATAAATAAGTGACTTTATTCATTGATGCTTCAATAAAAGCATCACAAAAATCACAAAAAGGAAAAACATGATAATTTTATATGAGATCAAAATTCTCACAGATAGCAGAGATGTAATTTAGGTATGTGATGGAGATTTTCATTTGAGATCATTTCATTCATGGAGATTTAATTTAATTTCATTTTGCATTAGCTGTTGCTTCAGATTTACAAACCATCATTTAAATTCAGCTATGGATATTCAATTTGATCACTTGCCAAAAGCAAGGCCAAAACCAAAACCCTTGGCTGCATCAAAAAAAAAAAAAAAAAAGGACAAATGAATGAACAGAAATTTTAATACACCAGTTAATGATCAGTGGAAATATTTTCAAACGGTAATATCTTGTGTTTTTAATTCACATGATTTATGTTCAGCAGTTACCTATTATAAAATCTTACTGTATATATATATATATAGTCAAATTTAAAACAAACAAAAAACAACAGAGGGAGGGCAGAAAATAAATAACAGAAGGATTAAATCTCTTTCACAAATTTCTATCAAAATATGTGATTTTCCACAGTTTGTGTGAGGAAAATAAAAGATGTTATCTAATGGATTTCAGCTGCAAAGGAGCATTCAGTCTACAGGAACACACAAGAGCCAGTCCAAAGTGGGAAAAAAAATTAAAAAATAAGACACATGTCAGGTAGTCAGCACTACCTATTTTTCTTAGCAGTTTATCCCTACTGGATTGTACCACCTATCAAAGAAGATGGCTTAAATGAGCAGAAAGGTTCTGTGATGTAGCAGCTCACCTACAGAATCAGGACAAGCTTTTGAACATAGTGATAAAAAACCCAGGATTAATTTTTTAAGTGTCTTATATTAATCAATATTAACAGAAATACTGAGTCAGCTATTTCCTCAATTTACTATAACAAAAGATGAAGTTTCACAACACTAAGTTTTACCCTGGGAAGTGCTTGCAAGTTGAACTGAAGAGAGAGGAACTTGCTAATTACACTTAATTCTGCAAGGTGACACCTTTTGTAAATCTTTATTGTATTCCAGGGTTGAGATGGAAGATCAAAAGTGAGAAATCAAAGAGATCAATTAATTTGTAATGATCTGCTGCTTTTTGTAGATCAGAAGACTCCAAACAGCCCTAAATCCTGGTTTAAAGGCATGTTGACCTATTAATCAAGAAAGGTCAGGTGGCTGAGGATGTCACCTTTTCACCTTTGGATCTGGCAGTGAGAATACATAATAAACTCTTTCATCCTTGAGACTCACAGCAGGTAACTCATGGCTTAAAAGGAGTTTGTGTACCTAGAAAGATTTTCTCCAGATTAAGAGACATCTTTCTCTTTACAACTAATTTCAGCCTGATCAATTTGTGGTTTCTTTTATAAGTAACCCATATGACTGATTAGGGTTGTGACCTTTTTTCCCAGGATATCAGGTTTTATTTTAGTTTATTACAGAATGTTTCTTTGCTACTTTCACAACTGTTTTCATATACACTTTTGATAGAGAATTGCTTGACCACTGATGATGCATTTATTAATTAAAAAAGCCAACAAACACTGATCACTTAAGATCTTTAAGAAAACTCTTACAATATTTTACTGCCAACTGAGTAGAATATCAGATGCTATTTGGACTAAAAAATCATAGGCAAGACACAATTATTTTCTCCATGCATATTATGCTAATACACATAGGAGCTAAATATTCTTGAGAACTGTGTCCATGAGAATCTCATGAGGTTTAACTGGACCAAGTGCAAGGTGCTGCACCTGGGTTAGGGCAACCCCCAGTATCAATCCAGGCTGAGGGATGAGTGGACAGAGAGCAACCCTGCTGAGACTGTCTTGGTGATGCTTCTGGATGAGAGGCTGGAATGTGCACTCACAGCCCAGAAAGCCAAACATGTTCTGGGCTGCATCAAAACAGCGGTGACCAGCAGGGGGAGGGAGGGGATTTTGCCCCTCTACTCTGCTTTGGTGAGACCCCACCTGGAGTACTGCATAAAAACAGCTTTCATTTACAAAGGTTCTAGGGGAAAATGATGATATCTGGAATTTTTCCACACTACATTTAATTTTCATTTACCTTTTGACAGATGGCATTGTGCAAGTATGCATATATATATGTATATGTATCTACAGACATATGTATGCATTCATAAGTATTATTTATTTTAAAAAGTTGCAATTTTAAGCTCTGAGTTCTGAAAGGAATAAAATCTCACATTAAATAAATACTGATATAATTCACAGCATAGGAAGGATATCAACCTCTTAGAGTGAGTCACCAAAGTGATTAGGGGGAGGGAGGACCTCTCCCATAGGAAAATATTGAGGGAATTTGGCTTTTTCAGCCTAGAAAAGAGAAGACTTAGGGATTACTTAATTGCTGCCTTCCAGTACCTGAAGGAGCTTTTAAAAAAAGTGGAGAGGGACTCTTCATATTGTCATGTAGTGATAGGACAAGGGAGAATGGTGTCAAAGTAACAGAGTAGGTTCTTTCACCCTTCAAAGTCCATTTCAGTTACTGCATCTTTTTCCAGTCCATAAAGTAATAGCATTAGTATTCTGGTTTAATACAGTAATAAAATATCTCTGGCTGGAAAGGACCCTTAAGGCTCCTAAAACAAAAATAAACCATGTGATTAAGCACATGATTAGATGCTCCTTGAACTCTTACCACTTCCCTGGGAAGACTATTGGAGCAACTTACCATCCTTCTGCTGAAGAACCTTTTCCTAATATCCAATCTGAACTTGCCCTGACTTCATTCCATTTCCTTGGGTCCTATCCCTGGTCACCAGACAAATGAGATCACCACCTCCCCCTCTGCTGCTCCCCTCAAGGAAGCTGTAGACTGTGATGAGGTCATCCCTCAGCCCTCTTTTCTTTAGGATGAACAACCCCAGTGACCTCAGCTGCTCTCCTTATCCATTTTTCTTTCAAAGCTTTTCACCATCTTGGATGCCCTCCTCTGGACATACTCCAACAGGGTGATGTCCTTATATTGTGGCTCCCAGAACTGCACACAATGCTCTAGGTGAGGCTGCACCAGCACAGAGCAGAGAGGGGCAATCACCCCTTGATGGGCCGGTGATGTTGTGCCTGGTGCTTCCCAGGGCATGGCTGGCCCTTTGCTGCCAGGGCACTGCTGACTCTCATTCAACTTGCCAGCAACCCAAACCCTTGTATCAAGATTATCAATCAAGGTTAAAATCAAAAACTCATCTAAATTGCCTTGCTGCTCCTCTGATAGCAGGAATTTTTGCTGTTGTTCTTTGCCAACCATATTACTTGAATTAATTGGTTTTAGACTCACAGGCAGTGGATTGTGTTAAACAACTCAGTCCAGATGAGTTCAGATGATATGGGAAGTTCCTCAAACCTTACAGACATCTGGGAATGACATAAAGCAGCTGTTCTGCTTTTAATCTGTGTTTTCTATGTGGATCTGTTACTGACTAGTGACAGAAAACTGGTCTTCAGACTATAATGTGCATCTTCAGACTAATGAGCATTTTTCTTCTTTTACTCCCTGCTTCTAGACTTTCCTTCCTTTTCTGCCTGGTTCTCCTTTCTTTTCTGTTTGGTTCTTTATTCTTTCATCTTGCTTTCAGTTAAACTTTCTTCATTAATTTTTTCCTCATTTTACTACTACTTTTTTTTTTAACTTTGTCCCTCTGTAGTAGCACTCAAAATGCATTGAAAAAAGTTGTTACCACCCAGAATACTGAAACAGACAATGCTAACTTCATTTTATTGAAGGAGTTTTATTAAATTTATTTTCACATGTCATTCAAATACTAGTAGAAAGATTTGGGTAACCTTACTAAAGTATTTCTTTGTTTCATACATTATTGGTAATATTCCCAGAGTACTGCACTACCTTTTCTGCCATGGTGGGAGTCCCCCATGATGCTTTTCTTGAGTATTGGAAAGAAAAAAAAAAACTGATATTAAGAGAAAACAGAATATAAAAATTTGTATTTCTCATTATACACTCAACTATACCTGGCTATATTATAACAACAACAAAAGTAGATTTCTTCGTTTCTTAACAACTGCAATGGAAGTCAAAACTGTAAGGTGAGAACGTAACTCCCCTTCTACATCTTCTTTGCCTTTTCCAGTTTTATTGAATTTTCTGGTTTATTGAATCAAGTCTCTGTTATATGGGAGTGTTTTAATTGTATAGGAGCAGGTGAATTTTAACCTCATATAACATTCGTTATTTTTTTGTTTCCCTTCAGCATAGAGTTTCTATCTCGTTTTGTGCAGCATTACTAATCAAAATGTCTTAAACTACTGTCTGAGTTTAGAGATGCTCTAACATTTCTGCAGTCCTAGATGGAAGTTTTAATGAACTCTCCAGCACAAATATTAAGGTTCATCTATCATTTGCAGTGACTTTAGCTCTTCTCTTCACAGGATTTTTGATGTTTCTTCAGCAGCTGTAGAATACAGCATTTCAAGCACAGTTATCTAAAACCATTGCAGTTCATGTAAATTGCCTTCACTCAAAACAACCAAATAATTGATGGCAAACACATACTCTTAATTTTATGTTGACCCATGTGATTATTGCTTGATTAACAATTTTCATTTACTCTGATAATGCCATTATAGTTCTGAACAATATTTACTTCCCAAATGCACAACAGAAGTACATGGAAAATGAAAGCAGAGGTGAATGATGTGGGAGAAATATAGAAACATTGTGTCAATGTAAAAAAATGGAATTAGAGAGGCCCAAAGGTCAGGCAGAGATGAAGACAGCAAAAGATTTGATAGTAAAGAAGGGTTTCTGTAAATATCTTGGAAGCAAATGCAAAACTTTTGAAAGATTTTGTGCACTGCTCAAAAAAGCTTTATTTGGGACAGTCTTTTTTTAAATTTATTAAGTTGTGTTTTGAGGACAAGTTTAAAGTGAAATACTGGAGAAAGCTCTACAATATTACTGAAGGACCACTCTCTCCTATCTGTAATGGATCATGATAATTGCAGGAGATTTTTAAGGACTGGAAAAGTCAATTTCCATGTAAATCCCTAAGAAGAAGGATGTGGGTACCTATAGACTTGCTTGCCTCACCAAGATCATGGAGAAAATTTGCCCGGATGACACATCCTGCATCACTAAAAACAGTGAGGATAATAAAAACTGGAACAGGCTAACAAGAGAGGAGCATCCACAAGAGATGATATTTAAAAATTAACTGTGTATGACCTCAATGGTCTAATCTTGCAGTTGACCCTCCTTTGAGCAGGGAAAGTTGAAGCTGTAATTTCTAGGATTGCAATGACTACAGTAAATAAGCAGCTCACTGTGCTTGTCCAGACACACCTGTCTAAACAAATATAGAATAAACACTATCAAAACTTTTCCAGTTATTTGAGATTTAGAATTTTGACTGCAGACCACAGAGAAGTAAAAAATTACATGTAAAGGCGTCCAAAGGTTTATTAGAAAATCTAAGTAGGATTACGGGTATTATTTCACAGTTAGTCTTCTTATTAGGGCATGTTTTCAGCTTGGGATTTATAAACACTGTAGAATTGAAATGACAAATGTGAAATTAAATTTACTTCTCAAAGTTATGCATCCAAACATGAACAGTTGTATTAAAAATAATAGAGGAAATGAAAGAAATTAGTTAACAAAACCCTATTATTTAAATATATGAAGTTTCTGTCTGGTTTTAGTTCTTAGCATTTGGAAAATAACTTTGGCTCTGCAGTCTTGTATATTGCATGTGTTTTTCTTTTACTTACTGTTGTAGGAGTTGGAATATAGACTATTCACCTTCTTTGTTTAACAGGAATAGTCTCTGTGTCCATATTCACTCAGGGCAAAAGGAGCTTTGTAAGGTCCAAGTTGTCAAGATGCCCTTAGAGTATTCTTCTGCACCAGGAAGTTAATTTCTGAGTTCAGAAATGCACTGGCTGTTTTTCTGATTTCCTGCTGGGGAACCATAATCCTGCTCTGAATTTAGTATCTCACCAGAGGAATCAGGACACAAGCAGGAAATAATTACCCTTGGTTTGCAGCCTTATGCAGAGTTCAGATGCAAAAATATTTGCTCACTTGGAAATTCTGAATTATTCTCTGTATTTTAATCTAAACTCTAGGACCATATTTTTATTTTCATGCATTAAATGAAAACCTATTTCTGAGACCAAAATCTCAATGAAGAATAACTATTTTAAGTTTAATTTTTATCGAAAACCAAGTTTCATAAATACTAGCTGCTTTAATACCAGATAATCTTACAGAATTTTAGAAATTAAAGTGTTCTATAACTTTTATTCCAAAAACTAGAATTAAAAGTAAATAAGAATTTTTTAGTTCATTGAAAGGCACAGGTCATGGCAAGAAAGTATTCAGTATTCTACTATAAGTGTCTGAGAGACTCTGTACAACAGACTTATCACAGGATCAAGATCTTAAGCTAGAAAAGATTCTGTTCAGTGTAGCTGTACAGCACCCCATTTCAGAAATTCACATTCTCTTCACATAAGAATAGCATCACAGCAGGGAGAATTGTTAGTCATACTCACCATCAGTTTGCTAGTTGAGTGCTACTTGAACTTTCGAAAGCTGTACAAAAAGCCCTTACCTTCAAAGACCCAAACTTCAAACCCACCTTTTTCAGTCACTTACACTTGTGTTTAAAGAAAGAGGAAATAATCATAAGGAGCAATAGGAAACACTGTTCTAAGAAATACACATACCCAAACCATTAACTTTCATAATTTCAATGTTTTATGCCTATCTCCTACCTGTGTGCTGGTATCTTGCGATCCCCAGCAATCAGGATAACATCACAGAGCTGCTGCTGCTTCAAGTAGCTCTCCATTTTCCTGAAGGTTTGCTCTGCGTGGTGAACAGCCTGGTAGAATTCCTCAGAGCTACAGGAATCCATGTCACAGTGGGGTGGCAAGGGGTGGCTGGCTCCCGACAGTCTGTAAACAACAAGAGAAACTCCAGGTTGGTAAGATGTGACCAAGTGTTGACTCCATCACAGCTTCTAGAATTTGACACATGTAAATCAATGCATCCTTTCCCTGTTCTCATCACTGGAAGTACAAGATAGAAAATTCTTACTGCATTGGGAGAGAAATGGAAAAAGCAATCCTATCTTTCCACTGATTGTGAGCAGCCACCCTAGTTCACTTTCTCAAATTCACATTCATTTTGCACCCCTTGGGAAAGAAAAATAAAACTCTAATTGACTTAATTTTAATGAATCCTGATTAATTTCACAATGAAAAATTACATACCTAATTTCAATCCAAAATATTTATTAATAAAAACCGAATTTAGCCTGCAAAGATAATGATGTCTACATTTAAAAGAAAAAAAAAAAAACAAAAAACCCCAAAACCAAAGAATAAACAGGAGAAAAATGTCTTGTTTTGTTTTTTATTATATAACCATCTATTCCTAGTTTGGAGTTATTCAGTTCAGTGTTGCAGTGGAAAATCAAAGTGTCAGGAAGCACAAGTCCTTGAGGAAACTAGGAAACTATGCTAGAATTTCTAAATAGCTCTCAACACAGATGATACCCCTTCTTTTACAAAAATGTAATGAGATGGATTCAAATGAAAGCCTTAAGATTGTATGTATGACTTGTAGGGCTGTAAAATGAAGGATTTCACAGATGAAACTAATTTTTTATTCTTCAATAGATATATACAAAAGATTTACATAATCAATAAAAGAGCAATAGACAACTTATCTTAGTCCAGCATATAAAACAATATTATAAATTAATTCAAAACAATCTCATTTTATATATTCTATTGAAATAGAGCACAAAAAATGTGCTCTATTAAAGAGCAAATAAACATTTTTTATTTACAACAATAATACAACAGTTTCCTTACTCAAGGTTTGAATTCAGTAGGTATTACATTCAAAAAAATTATATTGAAAGATGTGTAAGAAAATGCAGTCTACATTCCTGGTGCTGGGAAAAAACTTGAAAAGCACATAAAAATAATAATTCTTAAACATCAGAATGAAATGCAGTTATAAAATATATATAATAAAACCCCCTAAATTCTTGAGACATGCTAGTGATTTGCCTCTGAATTATGTTTTGTACAAAAGTGCTCCACACAGTCTCTTACAGTCACTGTACAGGGCTCAGCCTGTTTAAGGAGGAAGGGCTGGTCCATCTTTCTGTCATAGGAATCACTGGGCTTCACAGCACTCCTTTAAAGGAGCTGGAATCCTGCATAATTGAAGGTGACATGCAGGTAATTTCCCAGGGAACCAACCCAGCTACTTCTGCATCTCACTCCCCCACCACCTATTCTGCACCACATACAGGTACTAACTTAAAAGAATGAGTTATGATTTAAAATTAAGTACAGTGAAGTTAACTTCACTTAAAATTCATTTAAAATAAGTAAATTCACTTTTGTAATCTAAGTTGGAGAGCAAAAAATTATCAGTTGGTTTAAATTAATTGATTATGTTTTTTTATGCTGCAAAGGTTTTAATATGCCTGAGCCTGTATATAGGAAATTGAACTGGCGAAATGTTATTAAATGTGATTCCTCAACAGAAACAGTTACAAAATGGTGATTTATAAAGAAACCTTTGCTTAATTCTGTTACAGGTAATATTGTTATACTGTCAAGTACTTAATGCCAGAGATTTCCTACTGGATAAAACAAACACATTCATTCTGTGAATGTGGTTTCACAGAATGTACATAATTTGCATATGTATTCCTATCTAATCTGGATCCCAATCATGTTGATCAGATAACCAAATTTATTTTCACATCTTTGGTTGATCAACTGATGCTTTCCCACAAAACTCAACTGACAGACCTAAGCTCATTAGAATGGGCAGTGGGCAGATATTTCAGCTATTATTTTTTCTTTTTATTTTCCATTTTACGTTTGTAGCCATACACAGATTTCTTTAATTTTATTGACAGAGAATTAGAATGTCAAGCAATTTACAAGAAATAAATTAATGCCTAATAAATGAGGTTGATAGGTTTAAACCAGACAGGTTTCTTCGTCTCCTTTGGGAATTTGGAAGTGACAACAGCAGTTTTGAGAAAGGATAGTAACAGGAATGAGCAGATCTTAATGGGTTCATACTGCTTGTTAGTTCAGGAGGTAGGTCTAGGTCAGCTTAAATTTGAACAGATAGGATACGAGTCCTGAATCTTTCTGGCTATTCAAAATGCTGTCTTTCCCAGGTCAGAAGAAGAGAACTATCCTGATTGAATTTATGCTGGTCCTGTGAAGTAAGATTGCACTGTAATAAGCTTAGTCTATTTTGTTCTTGAACTGCTAAGCAGTGTTTGCCATAATTTTTGGTCTTTCCTGCTAACCATTTATAAGCAAGACTTTCTACCCACTAACTCAGTGTATCTGTCATTTAACAAGTCAATAAATGACTGCTCAAAAGCAAGCCACCAACAACCAAAGCATATTTTAAATATTATCATAAAAAAGAGCAAGCAATAGGTTTGATAGAAGACAGTAAGTTAATCTTTTGTTTATTTTCTAAGAAAGCCCAGACAAAAAGTCTGCTACTTATCCTATTCAGGAGCTATCTCTGTTTCATTATAAATGCTCTGTCTGCATAATTAATGTTTTGAATTCAGATAGCAACTTGTTAAAGTTGGGATTAGTTAAAGCAAATACCATTTATAACCAATTACCAGTTTGTAAATGGCATATATAGGTGCTCAGGGCCAATCAGTAATATGGAAACCACATTTTCTCTTTGCATATATTGCTCTTGTTTAGGTGCAAGCAAATCAAACCACAAATGGGGGGAGAGGCTTTTTGAGTGCATTCAGCAGCAACTCCAACACAAATTTGACTGAAAATTTCCTACATATTTCAAAACCCTTTTTGGCATTTGTGCACCTCACAATCCTGTAATCAGTGAATTGGACAGACTCCAGGTGGACTTTTTCAATAATCTTCCTCAACTGGCAAGTGCAAAGCCCAAACTCAGTGTGGAAATTTCAAACATTTGGGAGTTTTCCAGCCTAAAACACTTCAAATGACTTAGGTTTGATTTCCTTATTTCTGTGCTATTAACATTCTCAAGATTACAGCAATGCTACGGAAGAGTGACTACAGCATGAGAATACTAAAAGGTTCACAAAAATTATCAACATTGCAAATAACTAATAATCTTAAAAGTTTTTTTTATGAAATGGCAAACCAGAGTGCATATTGCACAATAATTTTTAAAAAGAAAAAAAAAAGGAAAAAATCCACCTTAGCAAATTTCTTCAGATTATTTTCAGTGCCAAGAACAGCTCTTAAAAGAGAAATTATTAAAGAGCCTGAAGGTATAGAGAAAAATTCAATCTTTGAGCCATCACAGATATTAAAACAGTGTAAACAGAAACAAAAACTAGAGAATCAAAAACATCTGACTTCAAAATTGTCCTCTTTTACAAGAAAAAACCCCACTGACTTGAAGAATGCAGAAATTAAAACCTTTAAGCTAAAGAATTGTTGTCAAGGATTTAAAGAGAAAATGCCAGGGAAAAAGGAACTTCACACACAGATTTAGCTTCCTACAACTTTCTTGTTAAGTAATTAGTAAAACCAGTAGTTAAACCATATACTGAACAAAAGAACAACAAGAAGTACTTTGAAATAGAGAATTTACATGACTTGAAATTATACGACATTTCTCTGTGTAAACAGAGGCCAAGATTTAGAAATGTTTCCGTTCTGGAAATTATATTCATAGATGTGCAGAAAACAACAGATTCATATCACTGTGTATAGCAGAAAACTTTACAGAGTACTTATGTATTTTAAATACTCAATTTGAATACTTTTTTTCTTCATTCCACTGAAGGCCCTGGCTCCAAATAAAAAACTCTTTAACCAGAAAATGTCATAGAATTTCATCATTACTGGAATATTAAACCTTAATGTATTTAACTGGATTTTTTCAGTTTTCACTCGTGCAGGATTGATCACACAAACTTATGCAGAACCTGTTCAGTTTAATTTAGTGTCTATTATTGGGTACATATCCAAAATACATAATCAAGAAACAAAATAAATCCAATTTTTCAGTGAAAGAAACATTGCTTTGCTATTTATAACTTGCAAAGCCGGAAGAAGTATTCCATATGTAAGAGTGAAAAAAAAACTTCACACAATTCGTTCTCTAAAAATTGCTTATTGAATGCTTAAAAATCAATAGCCTGTGGAATTGCACCATCTAACATGGACTGGCAGAAGTCATGTCTCTCATTAGTTATCATTTGCAAAAAGGCAAGAGGGAGTTTTATAAAGACTTTTAAGATTTCTTACTGCAACAGCAAGGCTAAAGTTCTGTTTGTGAACAAAAGTTATTCTTTTAATTCTGCTACCAGCAATCATATCTGCAACTACAGGCTCTGCCCAGAGTTTCGGCAGGTAGAAGTGCCAAATAAAAAAAAAAATCAGAGTATCAAATAGGACTTTAATTTTACCAGATTTGCTCAAAGATGTATTGGTCTGATCTCAGAGATCCCTTTTCTATGTAAAAAAAAAAAAAAAAGAAAAAAAATAATTGAAGCCAGTGATTATTATAAGCTCATTCTATAGATAAACCTGCATAATGTATACTCTACAAAGGTATCTCCTCCTAAAAGCAATTTGTGGATCAAAATACTTGTAACTCATTTTTGAACACCATAAGGCAAAAGACAGTCATAGAACATCTGTGTGCCCAGCAAAAGTGCAGCTGAATCCCCTACTGTTCTGTATTTCCATATCTCTTAAGAGTATTACCAGACACAAGAAACAAAATACTGGCTACCAGTTTGTTGTGCTGGACAAATTGTTTGAGGAGCTCTTCAGAAACATGGGAAGGACAATGAGAAGGGACTACTGTAATACATCAAACTGCTTCTATGGAGAAGAAATAGTTCCCTCGTTTGGGAGCTGTATTGGATTTGTGTGGCCAGGCTTTATTAGTGTGGGTGGGATACTGGGTTGGTTTCTGTGAGAAACTAGAATTTCTTCCATGCCCAGCAAAACAAATTCCAGGCAACTTTAAGATGGACACGCTGCTGGCCAAGGCTGGGCAAATCAGAAACAGTATTAACACCTGCAGTCAGTGGAGAAGGAGGGGGAGAACATGCTCCAGGCTCTGGAGCTGAGAGCCCCCTGCAGCCCATGGCAGTTCATGGGGATGCAGAGATCCATCTGCTGCCCATGGAGGAGCCACATACCAAGGCAGGAGGATGCCAGAGAGGAGGCTGTGAACTTGTGGGAGCCCTGTGGCACTGGCAGGGATCTGCAGGCCTGTGGAGAGATGAGCCTATGCTGGAGCAGATTTTTTTTTTTAATAGGATTTGTGACTTTCTGGGCGACCCACGCTGGAGCAGCCCACGCCCGAAGGACTGCAGCCAGTGGAAGAGTGACGTGCTTGCAGCAGCTCTTGAAGAGCCACTGCCTGTGGGATGGACTTATGGTGGAGAATTTCATGGAGAACTCTCTCCAGGGAAAGGGAGAATCAGTTCCAGACACTCTCAGTCAGCTTTTTTCTTATCCTTCACCAGATAGTGACCTAACCTAAGCTACAAGCATAGGCCTCTCTATTGCCAGTGGTGATTAACCAAAACATAAAAATTCCATAGCCTCCTGAAATACCAGGGTTTTTATATTTCAGTTCTTTTTAAAATGTCTTAATTTTGCCTTTTTTTGTTGTAAAAATAAAAATACAAATACAATTAATTTAATTAATGAACAATTACTAAAAAATTTAATTGTTCTGAAAGCAATTACTTACAGAATTCAGTAATATTGATGACAAATGCTTTATCTTCCCTCAGTCTTCCCCCATTTTTTGCAGATTTTATTATTTTTATTGATGAAATGAGTTTTTTCCATGTCCTATGCCCTAAGAACCACTTAAACTGTTAGGATGCTTTGTTCTTTCTTTAAGTATTCAATTGATCCTTTATCTCTGCATACTTTTTCATCTTTTATCCTCCACAGTCTTCTAAACAACTACTTCAAGCTTCCTATTTCCTCTCCTCTTTCTCCACAGTCCAGTGCCCAGTGTTAAAAATAGCATAAGCTTTTGCTCACCTCTACTGGTACTCTTACCAATATTGTGCTCTACTTTCTGTCAATATTACTTTCAGCATCTCTCTCCAATACTTACAGCTCCCAGCAATTTAGATTCCATGGATGAACAACTGAATGGGCTCAGCAGTCCAACACAGCTTAGACTGATATTCAAAAAATGGAATTTCCGAAAAAGACAGAGTGAGCATCAACAATTATCAATAGAATGATTTCAAACTTTGAGAAAATATTAAAATATCATAATATGATACTTGCAGAAAAATTAAGTATATGTAAAATTTGAAGTTTGTTGGTTTGGTAGTTTTAAATTACGTCAAAGGTTGAGGCATTGGGATGGTGGGGCTTTTTTCCTCAATAGACTGAAAAATGCCACACTGAAATGGTTTTATTTGACAAGGTTTAAAAAGATTCATCTTGATATTGTCTTACATTACAACTATAAACTGTCTTCAAAGACGTAGCTAAATACTTATAAGGACAGCTTTTATCAATTTTGTTCACTTATGAATTTCATGAAGAAATAATACATAAAAGAATTCTGATACAGAAGTTTCCAACTGAAAATGTACAGGTCTGTGCTACTGATGGAGATGTTTACTTTTAAATTTATGTATTCTGAGAGGGAAAATGAAAGATATCCCAGACAGAAATGGGGCCATTACTGAGAAAATATCCATTTCATATAACCCTTCCAGTCAAAAAAATTGTTAGCAACTGTTTTGCTGAAGTTATGCAAAATTCCCCAAAGCATGCTTTTAGCAAAGAGCAAGTTTGTGGAACTAACTTAATTTAGTTTCACATGTGATAATTGATTCAATTTGGTCTTTTAAGATTAGTTTTGTATTTTGGAGGGGGTTTTTACTTGCTTTGTATGTGTGTGTGGTTTTGTTTTGTTTCAATTCAGAATTTCAGATCTCATTTTAACAGCATTTGAGACACCTAATTTATGACTCTAAAGATCACTCAAAAATCACCATCACAGGCAAAAAGCAGTTAACTTGGTGAAACTAATTTAATTTAGTAACAATCAGAACAAGGCGATAATGAGAAATAAAAACTCCGTTTTTTGGGCTCAACTTCACTCACAATTTCTCCACCTTCTCCCCCTCAGAAGCACAGGAAATGGGGGTTGCAGTAAGTCATCATACTTTGCCACTCCTTCCTCCTCAGGGTGAGGACTCCTTACACAGAATTCACAGAGTGACTAGGTTGGAGGAGACCTTAAACATCGAGTCCAACCCACGCCCTAACATCTCAACTAAACCATGGCACTGAGTGCCACATCCAGTCTTTTTTTAAACACAACCAGGGATGGTGACTCCACCACCTCCCTGGGCAGAAAATTCCAGAACTTTATCACCCTTTCTGTAAAAACCTTTTCATAATATCCAACCCATATTTCCCTTGATGAAGCTTGAGACTGTGTCCTCTGGTTCTGTCAATTGCTGCCTGGAGAAAGAGACCAAACCCCATCTGACTACAGCCACCTTTCAGGGAGTTGTACAGAGTGATAAGGTCACACTCCTGCTCTGCTCCAGTGTGGGTCCCTTCCATAGGGTGCAGTCCTTTCAGAACTCTCAGCACAGGACCTCCAAGGTCACAAGTCCTACCAGGAAATCTGCTCCAGTGTGGGTCCCTCTCTCCATGGGTCCACAGGTCCTCCAGGAGCCTGCTTCTGTAGGCTTCCCACAGAATCATTCTCCTTCAGGCATCCAACTGCTCTGGCCTGAGGTCCTCCACCAGCAGCAGGTGCATCTACTGCATCATGGACCTCCATGATCTGCACCACACGCTGCAGGGCAATCTCAGCTCCAGTGCCTGGAGCACATCCTCCCACACCTGCACCTTGGCATCTGCTGTTGAATCAGCATCGGCTGTTTCTCCCACATGTTCTCACGTTTATTTTTATTTCTCATGTTTATTTTTCCCCTGAAAATCCAAAATATCTAAATCATTACTAAAAGAGGATAAGTACAAATAAAAACTAAATTAAAAGTTTCTCTTTCCTGACTGACAGCAGAGTTGCCTGATAGGTTCTAAGACATTGAATATTTTGTTCTGTTTTCTTCTGTTCTGCACAATACCCACCAATCAAAGGAATATTTTATTTTTTAATACTTTTTCAAATCTACCCATTGCCTCTTACAGTGTCTCGGAAATGTAACTAAGATCTCATAGTGTTTCTCTCATCATGTAAAAATACAACAATTTACTGTAGTGCAGCACAGCAGAAAATTCATACCTAAAATCATTCTCACACTTTCTGAAACTCATTTTGACACAAAGGTGATCATTTTATAAACATTATTTCAAGTTCCAAGCACTTCCAAAAATCCAGAGAAAAGTGTTGAAGAAAAGCTGATTTTTTAAGGTTCATCATACTGCTTGTGCCAGGCACCTGACAGCTATAGTAATAATGGTACCACTACAAACCTCTGTCACAGGTTAGCAGCCATCACACTTCCTTGACAAATCACACTTTCTGCCCTCCACCCCATAGCTTCAACCTATTCTGCCTCTAAATAATCTTTCTATGCAGCAGAAAAAGATGCTGGTTGGACTGCTCTCTCCCACACAGAGCTAATGCTGCATCCACTGCTTTTTCAGCTTTGCATGCCCAAATAGAGGTAGCAGTTTGTTCCAGCTGTTCCTGGAAAACCAATGATTAACTCAAACAGAGTTCTCCTAGCTACACACAGTCACATTTTAATGACTGGAACACACACTGATATATTTTAAGCATTCACATTGCTGACAGAAGTTTCTATTATATTGGATCTTGCTGTATGAATTTATTTTTTGAATCATGGAGAATACCCAAACAAAGAGCCTACAAGTATAAAAGCCCTGCAAACAGATACCAGGTGCATATAAACCTACACTGTTGAAAAGTTACAGGTCTCTACTACTAATGGGGACATTTCCTTTCCAATTTATGTATTCTGAAAGGGAAAATGAAAGACAACCCAGGCAGAAATGGTTCCATTACTGAAAAAATATCCATTTTATGTAACCCTTACAGCTGAAAAAGGTTTTAGCAACTGTTTTGCTCATGCTATGCAGAATTCCCCAAACTTGCTTTTAGTAAAATGCAAGTTCAGTAACAGGCAACTTGCTTCCTGAAAGGAGGAAACCCATTCTTCCTGAAAACACAATACAGAAAAAAAATACACAGGAAACTTCAATTTTTAAATACATACACTATTGGAGAACAATAAAGAAGCACACTCACATTTTCTTAAGTTGTTGACAGTAATATTTCTCTATTTCTAGCTCAAGACTCAAGCGAGCCTGCTTCATCAGAGTACCACCCAGCTGCTCTGCTTTCCTTACCTCTCACCTTTTACTATCATAGCAGTAGACAAAATTCCTGCTGAAAGAAAACAACTTTAGACCAGGAATGAACTTCTTTTAAAAGCAAGTAAGGTTCCTTCTTTAGATAGGCATTCTTTCTCCATTATTCCCCAATCCCATCAAAAACATTGCCCTCATTCACCATGTTCAGTTAATGAAGATTTTGACTCTGAGTTGAAATAATAAATAAATAAAACTGCACCACTGCAAAAATGAAATCCCTTATATTTGTGAGACCGTTTGCTTCTCATTAAAAAAACCCCAGAAACCAAAAGTTGATTTATTGTCTTCCAAGCCTCTTATGCTCTTATAGCAAATAAATACATAGAACAGAAAAGTGTCCTACCTCCATCACAGGCATCAAGTGGCCCCAATGCATTCACAGTCCATACATATTTTAATTACTCGGTTGTTAAAACAATGGGGATACATCAGCTCCATTATGAAGACAGACTGATACAAAACTTTTTTAACACTCTGGTTAAATATTTTCTAGCATTTTATGATTTTCCATTTCTACCAACCAAAAGTTGAATGAAAATAATTATTAGGATTCAGAAATGCAAAACTTAATTTGACCTAACCTCAAAATCCCTACAGAAGTGTAAGTCCTCCCAGTGGGAGTAGTCATCTGAGAAGTTTGAGACAAAGGGTGAAGACTGTTGTACAGGAGGCTAATATTACTGGCTTGAGCAGTTAAATGCCTGACAAACAGAGGAAGAAAACCAAGCAGTAGGTGCCCTAGTGAAAATGGGAAAAATTCCTTTCTTAATAGCTCAAAAAATTCATGGAAATGTGTTGTGTACCACTGTGCACTATCAGCTGAGCAGTGCTAGCAAAGCCACAGGCTTCAGGCCCTCACAAAGCACAGACTTTCAATTTCCTTGATGCTCAGTTGTTAATACAACTTATTCCAAATGACAAACTGCATTGAGCCTTTGTGGTTTACTTAAGTGGTCAAACATAACACAACAAAGTAGTTCTCCTACATCATTTAAGCATCACCACACAGCATTTATGGAAATACTTCCAAAGAGAATGAGATTTTTACAAACATGCACACTAAAAACTCAAACTGATGAAGCCAACACTACACACAGGATAGTTTTCTAATATGCTATGGAGGAAAACTCCCATATCTTTCAGGCAGCTCTGGCTGTAATTCCATTAGCTGTTGCTACCAGTATAATGTAATTCTACAAGAACTGCCACTTTAAAACTTCATAAAATCAGCGCCAGTGGCACTGACATAGAAGCTCTCTTCTATTCCATGCTACTCAGAATAATCCAGTTTCAGATTATAAAAGAGACTTGATTTACTAGTGAGACACCTAAGATAGAGCTGCTTTTGCTTCCTTCTGCAACAGTGCCCTGTTTTCTGAATGGATGGTCTGCATTATGCCTAAGAGAGATGCTGGTGTCATGTGTTAATTATCCAGACATGATGAATGGCCATTTCTATATGAACAAATGAAGTAAATTAGCTGCCACAGTTACTCATTCAGAGTGGGCACAAATACATACAAGGATGCAGATCTCTTTTTTATTAAGAGACATTTTTTTTTCCAACATTTAATTTGTGACATAGGGACTTTATATAAACAGAAGTTATATATGTGAGTGATAGCAATGACATTCAAAAAAGGATAAACAAGTATTTTATGAATATTGAGCTTAGGATACATTTCAATAAAATTTCATTGTGCTATTATCTTATGTGCTGATATTCCACACCATAGGTAGTATGTCAGAGCTTAAAACACATTATGACTGCAATGAAAATCACATCAAAGACCACTGGAGGCTGAATCTTTAAAATTCCCAGATTAAAATTCTAGTTCAGCTAAGTACTGCACTTGGTGAGGTGGGAGATCACAACACACCTGCGTGCACACGCTGCCCTTCAGTAAACTGCATGAATGATTCAGCCCATGTCCTGTTGCAAGACAAGCGTTTATAGAGCTTGCAGCATTCAGTGGGAAGCAGCGTACAATCTTTTCCTGCTATTTGTTACAGATCTATCAAGTGTCATATATCTTTTGGCGACTCTCACAAATTTCACAGCACCTGTAAATCAGTGAGAAAGATGTGTCTGAAATACAGAAATAAATTGTAGGTGATTTTGCCATGCTGTTTTAAAGTGTCAGTACATTTTTTTTTGCTAATCCTGAAAATACCAATTAAAATTGACAATTTGGTGAATCCTGTCTAATATGAATTTGATGGTTTCAGTTTCTACACTGCAGGATCACTACAACACTATGAATTTAACTCACAAGCAATTAAATTCTACATATTTCATAATAGCTACCACTCATTAACCCAGCACAAACCCAAGCTGTGTTCTTCATCTTATGATCAATATGAAAAAGGTCTAATGAATTTTTCATATGCATGCATGGCAGCACAAACACCTAGCCATTAATACTGCTTTTGTCTACTGCAGTATTTGTAAAATTACTTTCTAAAGAGGCTCAAATCAGGCAATAAGAGTGATATGCTAGACTGAACCAAATAAAAAGGTAAGTACACATACATCCACATTAAATACTGCCCTTAATTTGAAAACTTGTAGGTATGAAACCTCCAGTCAAAGCCTCACTATTATGTACATTTACAGAGAGTTACAGAGCAGCCTGTGGCATAATTAATGACTACTTCACAGAACTGAAAAAAACCCCAATGTTATTTTTTCCACATCACTGATTGTGATTTAATTTTGTTTAAACAAAAACACAAACATAAGAACAAAACTTTGAATTCTGATTTTTTTCCATTAAAGCAAAGGTATTTCTTTGTGCCCCTCTGCCTTTTGCTTAATTTTTTCTTGAAAGATGAAGTAGCTGAAATACTTTTACTCTCTCCTTCACAGATCAGTCTGTAAAATCCAAAGTAAGACCTTTCCCTGGAGATGGAATTAAGAGCAGAGCATTAGTGCTCTCACCACAGATTTAATTGCAAATAGCACAAAGAAGCCAGACCTTAGTGATCAGGAATTTTGCACTTTTTTCTCACATCTTTGGAGAGATATAGATATGAGACAGTTCTGCTTGCTAGTCTGACACAGGTGGAGGTACTTCCAGCCATACACATGGGAAAAAGGCAAGATATAAACAAAGCCTTTTTTTTTTTTCACCTGCCCTAAATTAGCTAGTTTATGAGGACTAAGTGTGATCTTTCACGGATCTCCATTTTGTGCACTTAGACTTTTGCATTAAACATTTAAGGAACCCTAGAATCTTTTTTCATCATGGGTACCCATCCTTAGGTCCTTCAGCACTTATTGCAGCAACAGTCTCCTTTGGAAGCTGAGCTACAGTGATGACAAAAGGAATGTCTAGATTTCTGAATAACTACATTTCTACCTACATTCTATATAATGTAACACTGCTATAAGTGAAAAAGAGGGTCCAAGAGTATTTTTTAATAACACTGATTGCTGCATATGCTTCCCATTTTTTTCTTAGGCTATTACATCACAATTATTTTGAGGTCATTCTTTTTCTTTCCCACTTTAGATAGAGAACAAGAGAAACAAACTGCAGGTCATATACATAGAGATTAAACCTAGTCACATCTTTTGTGAATCTTCTGTCACATCTACTGTCTTAGGACAGTTTTAAAGCATGGTAGCAATGATTATTTGGCTACATTTTTCCTTTAATCCATATGGAATATTCATGAACTTGTCAAGTGTTTTAAAAAATGCTCACTTGTGTTACAAAATATGCAATCCCCTAATTTATCAGGTCTACACAATTGTAAGCATTCCCTCCTAACTAGCTTCAGTGAACCCCACACCATTTCAAAATTAAGAACTACTGACTAGAATAAGATTTATTTTAATTAGGCTCATTATAAACCAGGCTAATTTGTACTGCATCTCAAAAGTGTCTGCCTAGTCAAGTCTCAAGTCTATTTGGTTTTTCCCTTGCATGTACTCACTTTTGCTTTCTGAGTATGTGCTTTCAAATGTCAAGCTAATTTTAGTGCATCTGGAATAATTTTCAGGGCTTCCATTCCCTGACTATCTGAATCAAACTTCATCTATGTAGAATAACGTAGCTGTGAATTACAGTACTATTCAAATAGTAGTTAAGACCTGTGACTGATAGGTTTTTTATACTTATTTCTAGAACTTTGGGATAAAATAAAATTCTAGCTCAAGTATACTTGAAAAGACAAAAAATTAAAGTTCATACCATTCATTAAGAATCAAAAATATTACATCTTTAAGAACCCCTGAAACCTTTATAAAGCTATCAAGGAGCATCAAGATATGAATGACAAAGTCAAATTTGGAACAATTTTTCAAACTACTGAGATCCTTCCTGAGTCAATTAAATGGTTTCATTATGGGATATTCATTCAACACAATTAATGTGATATCCATCAGATGCAGTATCTCTGGAAGCACACTTAAAAATGACCACTGATTGTAGAATATAACTTTACTTAGTTCTATAGTTATACAACTTATTAAAAGGAAAATATCTGAAATTGTGCAAAATATCTTAGAATTATATCTCATTAAAATACATTGCATTGATAACACTATTATAAAAATATTAAAATATTATATATATTAAAATATTATAATATTCAAATGTACTGCTATATTTTGTAACTTAATAGTCTTTCTTGAGCAATCTAATATTCAGAAGAGATGAGAAGATTAGTATAAAAACAGAGAACAAAAATGTAATCAACCCACTTTAAAAATGTCTGTAACACTGTTTATGTCTGTACCCAAGATTAGAAAGAGATTTTCACTGAATTGCCATTCTTTGGATGAAATGCGAATACAATAGAACACATCTGAGTGCCTTAAAAATAAATAAATAAATGCCAACTTAAATTATTTTTTTAAACTAAAAAGAATCTAGACATTACCCAAATTCAGTAATAAATGACATGTTAAAGCTTATTTAGATGAAAGTAATCCTACTTAAACAAAAAAAGCTCTAAGAATATATTTAGTGCTGTTCCTAAATATGACTCAGAAGATATAGAAAGTCCTGTCTACTGCAAAGAGCATGTTCCTTATGCTTCAGACCTGAGCAAGCTACTACCAATGTTCCCCTGGGATTAAACAACCAAAGATCATGAAGATAGTAATCAAGAAGAATGTTTACAACATTCAGAATGTTTTTTTGGTTTTTTTTACTACATCAGTTCAAATGGAAGTTATGTCTATAAATACATATATATACAGTCTTCACCTGTGTTTTCTAGTACCCTTTCAACATTTTCAAATTTTATGAAATCAAATCAAATTTAAAATATTAAAACAAACTAAATATCCAAAAAGTGAAAAGCTCCTGTTGCACAAAGACAAATAGGTTTACATAAAATTTGCTTTTTCAACAAATCAAATCCAGTAATACATAGACCAAAACATAGAGGCTCAACAAATATTATTCTTCTACAACTATAAATCCAGTCAAGCTACAGACATACTAGTATAATTATAGTGAATCAATTACAATTAATTACATTGGTGCAACAAAACCAGTCTGATTTCATGTCTAACCTCACCATGTTTCATGTAGAAACTGAATATGCTAGCGCAGGGTATCTCTGAGAAACATTTTTGCCTGTAAGGTTATTGGGACTGTTCACTTCTATCTTCAAATTTAAATAGCTCTAGGGCACTCTCATGTCAACAAAAGGGACATGGTAGGTTTATCTCCTCTGGATTTGTTGCTGTTTGGCAAAATTCTTGCTACCAAAGTATTCCTCCGTATCAGAAGTCTGAGGGGGAGGGAAGAAGTAAATTAACAGGAAATCCTGCCCTTAGCTTAAAAAATTAAATAAAATTTTAAAAAGAAAACAAATAACCACACCAAAATCCCCACCTATAAGTAATTGATCACATCTGAAACATTTTAACTAGCTCTGTGACTTGTGCTGACTGCCTAGCTGTGTGCACAGCCCTGGTAGGTTCATTATTTACTCAATTCAACAGCTAATATACATTAGCTATAGAAAACATTATCTGCTGCCATATCTGTTCATTTGCTTGAGATTATTTTGCTGAAAAGCCCTTTCCAGTCATGACTGAATGTTGTCATATTTTTGGCAGCTATAAGACAAAAGAGAAGGCATTAATGCTGCAATTAGTAGCCTACCTCTAAGAATGATCATAGATTTGACTATTTTTCACTATTAAAACTGATGCCTGGGATGAGTAGTTTACAAAGTGCATATTTAAAGAGCCCTAATTGTGGAATTAATTTCATTTAGTTGTCACTTAAAAATCCAACTTGTATAAAAAGGTTTTATAAGTGGAACACATCAAACTATCATACACATGCTTAAGGGCAGAATGTGACAATTCGGCAATGTTAAGGCTCAGTCTCTTGGCCAGGGATGTCTGTAGGCTGTGAGAGCTTTGCTGACAGCTTTCTTCCTGTACCTGAGAAACTTGCATTCACAAACTTAGCAGACAAATCAATCCCTGTAACCATGACCCATGTTCCATTAGGAATGTTGTAAAACAAACACAAAGGTATCTGCCAATCTTCTTATTCTGAAGAAAAGATAAATTGTCTACCACTGGACACCATGCAATATTTTCTTTTAACAGGAAGGAATGTTAACTATAATTACTTTAACAACAATTGTTTGATTATGCATTTTTTTCATGGTTTATCAAAAAAGACACTGACAGCTCTAGTTTAAAGTCAAGAAACTTTACTCCACATCAGTAAGTTCCCAACAGGGTTTTTTTGGGTTTTTCTCAGTAGAGAGGACCTTTAACTTCTCACTAATGGAAGATTAAGGCAGCACACTTGTATTTTCTTTGCATGTTACAGTGGAGTACAATTTCTTTATTTCCAAATTATTTTGACAATCCTAATATTGATTATCATCACATTTTAATAGCCAGAAACTAAAACAAGAGCTACTATTAAATAGAGCAACAAACAAGTATATCTTCTCTGTAGACTGTGTGGCCATACTAGAGCAGTTACTAATAAATTTTTGCTAGATAATTGCAATCATGCATACTATATATTATGAAATTAGGTAAAATTGTGTATGAGACTGGCTCTTATTAACAAAATACACCTGCTAATGATTTTGATGTCTGCCATGATTTGCTGTGATGAAGAATTCAATTTAAAATAATGATGTGTGCAAGCCCACTAATTTTTGGGCTTCTCAGCTGTTGTATTTGGGCATCTGTCAAGGATACATTATGCTATGGGCAGGCACAGATTGCTAGGATTCATATTTCATTGAAACTTTTCCAGTGTGCTTGACATGATCTTTTTTTCTCACTGTCAAAAAGAGCGATTCATTCATCCTATAATGATATGAAATCTCTAAATCATAACGTGAAATTGCGACAGATTGTAAAATACCAGTCATTCTTTCTGGACAGACTTTCCGATTTAAAACACCACCACTGACAAGGCATCGACAGAAGTTATTTCAAAGGTACAAGCAATGCTGGGGGGAAAAAAGCCCCACAAAACAGAACAAATAAACCAGCTCTGTGAGTTTTCCTCCAAAACTGTGCTTATTCAAAATTATTCTGCTTGTGCATGTAAGGAAGAATCTCATCTCCAAGACATCACCAGAACATCTAAATACTCAAAAAACCTAACTTCCCATCATTATATGCTGCCTCTGTAAAAAAATACTTAAAATGACATTTCATTATCACTTTTCTTGCTTTCAGAAGAGTATGCTCACCTTCTTTAAGCAATTAATGATGACTTTATCATTATGGGTTTAATTAACACAAATTCATTACTAAATGATGTATGGGCATGCCTAGCACAAGTACATAATTAAAAAATTTCATGCACAATATCATTCTATTTACAATAAAAGATAGTAAAAGGTTATTGGTTTGTGGTTTTTTTATTCACTTTTTTTCCCTTGGCAATATCTTTTCTGATGATTTAAAACCACTAGGTTTAATAGACATTAAGAAAAATCAATTTAGTACATAATTTTTCAAGTAATTCAGACTGTAAAAATATTTAGGAAATCATTTAACACATTCATTTATTCAGCAAGTTGATTATACATGACAGAACTCCTAATTCGGTGGGAAACCTTCTGCACTGTTGCTGAAATGCAAAATAAGTTTAAACTAACATTGAACTCAAAGGTGCATCCATTCCATATTCTTGTGTTACAAATCACACATCACAAATTTACCTTAATAGCAAAATGCTTTAATTGAAGTGCTTGTAAATTCCAAAGCTGTGTTGCTGTATTTAGGATACAGCTGCAATATCTGAAAACACTTTGGTTCTAATAGGAATTCGGAATGCTGGAATGCACACTGCTGTGCCACCTTAAGCTCGCTCCCCGCCACGCCCTGCTCCCCAGTGGGATGGGGAGGAGGATCAGAAAAAGGTAAAACGCATGGGTTGAGATAAGAACAGTTTATAATTGCAATTAAGTTATGATTATCAATAATTATAATATAGTCATTAAAAGAAAAGAGAGCATAACAAAACCCAGGAGAAAGAAGTTATGCACAATGCAGCTTCTGGATGTCTCCAGCAACCAAGCTCAGACACCCCAAATGCCCAGTTTCTGGCGCCTGGACATACCACAGTCAAAGGCCACTCTTCTTGCTGGCACAGCCCCTGCATTCTTTATCTCACACCACAAAGAACCTTTATTTTATTCACCAATTCAAAGTGTTTTCATGTGAGACACACTAAAAAGTTATGGAAAATTATGTCAACAGCAGTTAGTGAAAAAACAACCAGAAGAGTACTTCTCTCTCAGGTAAAAATGCAGCAATCCTCAAACTAAGGAAGATTTTCTCACATGAGCATCATATAAGCCTCTTCAAGCAGTAGAGGACAAGAAATACAAGTATAGCATTAAAACTTTTCTTACAGTCCTTCAGCAGTAACCTGAGACACAGAAATTGGAGGGTACATTTCTTTAAAAGAGAAGTAAACCTAGCCTTTTATCTTTCATTTTCCACACTCCAGAAAAACTATTGAATGGAGGGAGGGAACAGACCATTCAAGCATCTGATGTGGCAGAACGTTTGATCTTCAGGGTTTTCCTTTGATTTTAATCTATAACACATTTATATATTGATATATTTTGTGCACAATACATTTCGTATGTGTGAGTTTTCATATATATATATATATATATATACATGTGCATATGATCAAACATACATACACACAGACACATTCACTCACGAAGAGCATATCACATTTAGCTTTTAGTTTAACACAAAAAATAATCAGTGCAATTCAAAAGAAGGAGTAAAAGCAAAATTGTATCAAGCCCTGTTACCAGTATTAGTAAGCTACACAATAACAAGGTCAGTGATCATCTGTTAAGTTTCAAGTGGTCCACTGTCAAGTTCATCTATTTCATATGCATTTTGCACAATAATTATGACCATAGCTGTCAGATCAGAGCATGGCTTTTCAACCTCCTCTAGCCTGGATAGCTGTAATTAGTTATTCTTAATAACATTTTGAAAGGAAAAAAACCCCTAACTTCCAAGGATGCATTGTGACCCGACTGCATTGTAAGCTGCATCATTCGCCTATTAAATTCCAGGTAGAGTTCAAGATGGTGCTATGGGTCTCAAGGATTGTACACTTAATACATTAGTTCTCAAAAGATAGCAGTAAAGCACTGTACATCAGTTCAGTCAAGTTCAGTTAATAAACTCATGGTAATAAACGATTGGATTTTACATCAAACTATTGTCAATCAGAGATTTTAGCTCACCTAATTTTGAAAAATGAAAAAATAAATTTCTTACAATGCCTTTTCATATGTTATACATTTAAGAAAGGCATAAACATAGAAGCAACTGACTGCTTTAGAGTTCTTACATCCAAAATGAAAACAGATTAAAAGATTAACATTAATGTAGCACAGTATGTCTTTATATGACCCTTCATACTAATTTACTCTTCCCACCCTAATATTTCTATTAAACTCAAATATTATCTAGATAAAGTCTGCACATTCAACATCATTGTTCTTAAAAAAAAAAACCACTATCACTACTAACTGCATTTTAGTATTGGAGAAGACGTGTCATTAACACATGAAGAAGTATTTGAAAAAATCCTGGCCAATAAAAAGTGATGCAATAAATTCCAGAATTAACCAGATCCTGTTTGTTGCTTGGCAAAATGCTGTATTTTTTGTAAATAATGTAATGTAGGCAACCAAAAGAAAAAAATTTCAATAGCTTCATAAATATCAATAAACAAAACATATTCTGCAAGGCAGAAACTGTGCCTTGCAACAGTTAAAATGTAGAGTCATAAAATTAATTAGGTTGGAAAAGACCCTTAGGATCATTCAGTGGATGTCTTCTTGGTGTTCCATCACAGCTTGAGGTGAAAAGCAACAAGGTTTAGTATTTTGACAGTGGGATGGATCATATTTTGAAAGTTCTTGGAGGATTTTCTTACAGAAAGAAAAAGGATTTGTCTCAATTTTCATGTCGTGTATTCTTGAAAGCCCGTGTGTTCAAACATACCAGCAGATTATTCTGGACTACAGACAAACTCGCTTCAAAGCCCACAAGCAACTAGCTTAAGTACATTAAGCCAAGGAGCCAATTTAAAGAACAATAATATAAGTAATTTATGGAAAATAACACTTAAAAATCAAAGCATTCAAATAATATTAAAAAGCTTAATGTATTTAGGTAAAAATAGCCATACACTTGAATGTTCACACATCTTTACAAGCAGTCTGTCATTCTTCACCCAGAGAGCGTAAGCAAGAAAGAAAGAGGAAAAGAGAATGCTAGTTATTAGCAAAGGGAAAGGAAGGACTCCTAACTTCTCAGAGTTTGTAACACTAATCTTTCTAGTACGGTTTTCCTTTACAGTACAATATGCACTTTTCACTGTCAGTGCTTACTCAATAGCATATGTGTACTTTACATGTAGATTTGTGGAATAATTTAAAATAGGGTGACTAATAATAGATTTTCGCATAACTATAGTATCAACACACAAGAAAAATTGCTATGTGTCAGAGCTGCAAATCTGGCAGGACAATTTCTGGGATACATAAAGTTTTATACTATAATGAAGTAAATTTTACTTTTAAAATTAATTTACTTTGTATCCTTGGAAAAAGATTTTCCTTGATTTTAAAAGGATGATACAGTTAATCTATTTAAAGGTTTTGGCATGAAGAAACAATTATACACCAAACATTTCTACTCTCAGATGAAATAGATATGCATTTAAATGCCGGTAGCTCTTACAATAAAAATTTAATTGGAAATACAAGCTACTGTTGCTAAAGAAAAAAAGGCAATTAAAAAACTCAACTAAAATCTCATCCTTATCCTTCCCAATTAAAAATAAACCCCAAATCTGCCTATCATTAAAAGGCTCTTATTGTCCTAACAATGTTTTGATAACATACACATATTAATCATTGTATAGTACTTATCCTTACATACCTAACCATCAACTATTCTACTCTTGGAACCAAATGAAACAGAAGAGCAAATTTATACTATGTTTTAAAATGACCTTTACACCTTAATTCAATTCCAGCTCTCATTGATAAATCACTAACTCCAAATTATTTTACTGTTGAGTTTTAAATCCTTTAAACCTGAGACATAAAACCAGAGCCAATATAGCCTTTCCATCAAGCTCTATTATGCTGCCAAAAGGATACTAAGTCACAGCTGAAATGCGTTACATGAAATGACCCCTAATGAACTTAACACCTGTTTGTTGCCAAGCCCTGTCAATGGCTGAAACAAACATAAGTTTACCCTTTCTCTTTACTTCTGGAAATACCATCTCAGCAGTGACCAACCTCTTATCTAAATTTTGCAAATGTATGCAACTGAAGGGCTGCCCTGACCTGTAAAATCAGACATCTAGCAGATTTTAAGAACCAAGAGAGCAGATACTGTAACCTTGCATCAGTTCATCCTTGATTGACCAAAGAAGGCTAAGATGATAATAAAATAATGCAAGGTAAAATCTGCTGCAGGATGAACAAAATCCAAAGGATTTAAGCCTAAATTATAGTTCATTACACTCACAGATGTAATGAGATCTTGTCTTACTGTGAAAGCTCCCATACCTTCTCAGTGATTTCTCATGGGCAGCTACTCACAGCACTGACTCCTTCTCCACAGCACAACCAACAAACTCCATTTCTCCCCTCACACAGCTACCCCACTCTTTTGTAACACTCATCTTCTTATTGGACACAGCTGTGGCCTGTTAAGAGCAGGCCTGCTCCTAATCTTCGGTGATTAGTACAGCTGCAACCCCTCAGGTGTGTGACTGCCTTCTGCAGAATTCTCTTACATTCTATCCCTCCATAATGAGATGCTACCAGTATGCTTGTTACTTCCAGAAATGAAACTAATAAGTGCACCAACAGTTGGTAGAGTTGTAGAAGACAGAAAAACTTGTTTGTTTCATAACAAGTTCAGATAATCAGAAGTCAGATCATCTAGTTGAGCCAGCATAGAATACCAGGAAAAGAAAGAAGATTGAATCCTTATGCTGTAGGATTGGGAAAGATAGTCATAGAGCACAAAAGAAACTCCCTCATGACTCCAGACTATTATAAATATAAAACAGAGATCAAGAGACACATACCCATTCTGGACTTACTAATCACAGAAACACTTAGGTTGGAAAAGACCTTTAACATTATTCAGTCCACCTCTTAGGAGTAACAGTCTGTAATGGCTCAGGGTAAGAGGAATATCCTCAAATAGTAGAAGATATGGGTCTTATGCCCAGAACTATGGGTTCTGTGTCTGCCAGCCCAAGAAAGCTTCTTGTTCATGTGATTAGACACTATTCTGTACTGGAAGCCTCTCTAGACAACACAGACTACTGACATTGATTGTTACATCATGCAACTGAAACATGTTATTTATGGCTCTAGAGAAGATCATGTAGAAGGAATATAATTTAGGAACTTGGTATGTTCTGAAGCTTGAAATACAGTACTATACATAAGTGGTATTACATCTCTCTGAACAAAAATGAGACAGCATCTCTTGTTCTGTGAAGTGATATTATACTGCTGTGCATTCATAGTTCTTCCACTTGATACATGGACAAAAAGCCAAAAGCCAATTTCAGTGCACTTCACACTACTTTTGCTCACTATATGTTTCCAAACCATAGTCGCTTGAAATACAGTCACCACAAATTCTGCTCTTAAACATGAAATTGTTACTACACTGCATTTTCACAACTCCGCCTTTTGACTTAATCTTGAGATTTTAATGCATACAATGCCAAGTTAAATGTTGGCTGAGGAAAAAAATTAATTACAATAACATGTCATTTTGGGATGCTTCATTTCAAGACCAAGGGCCAGAAGTGTGCTTTCCCCAGCCTCCCCACACTTCTTTTAAGCTTTGTAGAAATAATGACTTAGCCATCAATTGATTGAGTTATTCTCCCCGAGCTTTTAATGTGTTTTGAAAAGATTTTTGCTTACCACACACATTTTATATATATTCAGAAGATATATATTCTAAAGGATTCAAACTGGCATTCATAATTAATTTCTGAAAGCTATTTAAGCTGTTCTGTACCATCTTGTCAATAGCAAACACAACTTTGACAGAAACAATTAATCCAACTCCTTTTACAAATGTTGGAAAGGCACAGTTATTGTTTAATATACTGCACATATTTAAATATAATTTAATCCTTCTAATCATAATCACTTTTCTTCCAATTATTTTTCTTCAAAGCTATCTGCCCTTCTATAGATATGTCTTTAATATTCACTTTCAGCTCAACTGAATCACCTCAATATTTTTCCCTTTCTTTCAAACCACTTCACATTACCTGCTTACTTCTTAAAATTAACCATTTAAAAACCTTAAGATTCCTTGGCAGAATGCAACTAATTGAAAGTTCTGTTTGAATAAATAAGTGGATACTCTAAATAGACAATTATGCTTTGGCGTAAATGTTGAATGACACGGCTTAAAAGAACTGGATCTCCCCTCTTCATGATCTTTATGCATGTCTGATTTTATGTCTTTATAAAGCACTCTTATTCAGATCAAGAAACACTGCTCTTTGGAGAAAGTGAGGTTTGAGCAGTGCTCCCTATTGATTGAAATGTGTCTTAGATTAAAAATCAGTTTTGTAAACCAAAACCATAACCCAAAATAACTTTTTTTTTTTAAAGAAAATCCCTTAACAAGTAAAAATTTAGATGATGAACAGGAGTTATAAATAGTCTACACTTGCAAGCACTGATCTTCATCCAAGTACATTACTTTATTCCTCAAAAATCTGCCCCATTGCCAATATCCTTCCAGTATCTTTTGGTGGATCTCTTACTGTCTCTCTTGTTTCTCCAGTATGAATAAAGAAGCAGTTTATGTGTCATCAGTTTTTTTCTTTATTTCTTTTGTTTAGGGCAAACATTAATTAGACAAATGCATGTAATACACAGCCAAATAGCAGGTCAATATACAGCAGCTAAAAATTATGACAATGTCTTCAGTTATATTTAACCACAGACTTCATTTTCACTTGTACCACTTTTATTCTGTCATATTAGAAGATTTTAGTTTGCTGATTTGTTTATATGTTGGAAAGAATAATGAAAAGAATATATGGGGAAAAGAATAATAAAAGAAACAAATATTTAAAAGATTACTAATTGTAATTTAAACATCCCTTTATGGTGAGAAGACGCCTTTGGCTGCACAATTAATATCCTCAGTGTTAGGTCTTTTATCAGAATAATTAGCATCTTCACTGGTAGTCCATACAAATCACAATGCTACCATTTCCATTCACCCCTAGAAATGTCCCAGGCCAGGTTGAATGGGGCTCTGAGCAACCCAGAAGGTGGAAGGTGCTCCTGCTTATGGCAGGGGAGTTGGAACCAAAGGATCCTTAAGGTCCCTTCTATCCCAAATCATTCCATGATTCTGTGATCCTATGATCCTACGGATTCAGGTTCTTCCTGTGTTTAAAACAAGTTCTGCCAGATCAGCTGTAGAAGAAACAAGAATGCCTTAATGTGTCTACACATCAGCATTCATAGTTGTATCCTAAGAAAATCCTCTGATATGAAAAGAACAATCTAACAGGCAGATTTCTTCTAATTCTTAAACAACAATTCTTTTACAGTAACTTTTTTGCCTCTCGTATTTTTAATTTTAAGGTTATAGGGAAGCTTACCAAAATGTAAAGAGTTTACAAAGTTGTAGAATTATATATTTTGCAATATTTGGCAAATAAAAAAAGAAATTTCAAGGAGTTTAGTATTGCATGTTATTAGAATAATACTACCCTTCAAACCTAATATAAAGAAAAGTGAGGATATCTTTATATTATATCTTTATATCTTTATATCTTATTATATCTTTATATCGTATCTTTAATAAATAATATCTTTATACATATATTTTATATAATTTTTATATATCTTTATATCTTATTATATCTTTATATATCTTCATGTGGAAGCTATGAGATTAAGTGACTTGTCTGCAAAATTACATTGAAGGCGTGAAGTAAAGCAAAAATCTAAACTTAAATCTCTTGTACATCAATACAGTGTTTCAACAACAGAATCATCCTTTCTTTTCATTTAAATCTTGTATTTCAGAAAGTTAATGATATCCAAGTAAGAACAAAAAAGCCTAGCTAAATATTTTTCTAGAATCACTGAAGTAAAATCCTTTACAGTGGCTTGACACCCATACTTTTCATTAGAAAAATGGTCTCTCATTTAAGGTATATTGGAAATCAGAGATAACTATAAATTATACTCTAGTTTTTTCTTCTATCCCTTTCCACATTCCATTGTTTCTCTGGAGACAAAGCAGAACTGGATAATATTAATACACCTCAGAAGCCATACTTGTACCAGACAGTGTAATTATGTTATTTAAGGGAGTCTACATAAGAAATTCCTGGCTTCCTCTAAAAAAGACTGTAGCTCAACAGTGACAACGCAACTATGGAGCAGGGGGAGTTGGAGGGGAAAAAAAAAGCATGTGCTCTTTTCACACTTAATACATTTTATTAGATTAGAGGTACTATTTCCTTTCAATATACATGGAATTCATTGGCATCCGAAACACAAACCAAAACAACTGAAATGTAGTCACAATATGCAAAGAAAATAATAAATGGAAAAAAACCACTATTATTTCCAAATATATATTAATCCACAGCTTCTTTATTTATTGTGAACATTTTTCAGGAGTTTCCAAGAGGACTGAGACCAGCCTTCTTGATTATGTCTCCTTGAATGCTTTCTAGTGTCCAAACTGTTACTAATGTCCCTGGAAGAAACATTTTACTTAGTCAAAGGTACAGTAAGCTGTCATTAAATGCATATTTACCAACATGCCTGAGAGCAACAGACAGCAAGAGCCCCAGCACACAGGAAGATGAATGCAGTCATACACATGGGAACACATTACATGATGCAGAAGGGAATGATGCAGCAGTTTAGTACTGAATTGCCCACAGCCATCTGGAAAAACACATGAGAACTCAACTGAGCTCAGTAGAAACTCACACATGCTTCACATGAGTAATATTCCTACATATTTCACTTGCTCAGAAAGGATTCAGGATTTACAAGACAACTCAAATACCAGTTCTGAAATTCAGAAAGTCAGAAATCACATGGTGATGCTTTTGCTTTACAAAGACTAGGGTACTCAAGAAATGCATTCCTGTGTACAAATACTTGGGTCATGATCAAATTCTTTGTAAATCCTCTCTTCCAGTCAAGAAAATATTACCCAGCTTATTAATTTTCTCTAATGCATAATTATCAGATCATTCTTCCTTTTTTTCTCTAAAGTTTTTTGCTTAGTTTTGCTTGGTTTTCAGACCCGTGCTCTCTTCAAAATGTATACCAGCACAGCATGTGTAGCTCTTGTGATGCCATTACCATTGCCATATATTTTCTTACTTAATCTTTTCTTCTTTTTGCATTCAAAATTTGTTAATCCTCTCTTTTTTTATTTTTTTTTCTCTCTTCATTTTTGTTTATCATTCAGGATGCTATTTCCTATCATAGGAATATATTTTTATATTCTTAGCAGATATACATTGGTACCTTGAAATAGCTTGTATTCAAGAGATTCCCTTTGCATTACTCTATTACTAGCATGGATGCTAACTGTACTATTTTGTAATTAATTATTATGTAAGATTCTATAATTTCAGAATCATCTGCAGATTGTATCAATAAATTTATATACTATCTTTAAAATAATTATATATTTATGCATGTTGACACCATAAAGTCTAGAGCAGAGAAAATTAATGAACTCAATGCAAGTCATACTTCATTTATCTGGTAAAAAATCCACATACCCAACAATTTTTTTTAAATTAGAATCTTATGAAAGACTAATATAAAACATTACAAGTGTCAAAACATATTATTCACGTGTTACAAAACTGTATCCATTTTTCTTTTGAAGAAATATAATTAATTGAGTTGATAAAACTTATCTTTCATGAAGCTCTTTTGTTTTGAATTACTTAATTCATAGTGCATACGGTATCAACTTCTCTAATATTTTCTTAGGATTAAAATGGGACTGGTTTGTCAGTAACATGTAGCTGGCCTTTTGAACTATTAGAAGAAAAAAACTTTTCCTTAGACATTAACATGTGCTCCGACATTCTGTTTGGTTCTTTTAAAAGATTAATTCAAGGATCTGATCAAGAATTTCACTTTTAATAAACATAACGTTACTATGTCTGCTATCTATTATGTACTCTTAATAGTTCAATACTAGCAATTCACAAATTAAAACCAGATCATTTAGCATTACAAATGCACCATATCAGGCATATGATTGCTGTATTTTCAGTACGCCCTGCCTACCTGGTTCTGATGTCAGCAAAGTACATTTCTTCCAAATATTTAAAATATTGTTGTCTTTGTTTCTTAGTCCTGCTCAGAATTTTTCATGGATAAGTTTAACCTCCTTTATATGCCTGTATATATATCTTGACTGCATATTTCTAATGTCTTGAACTACATCTAAACTGAAGGACCCAGAAGCACCTTAAAACTGTTTCCATGTGGGAATAAAAACTGGAAGGCAGCACTCTTCCTTCTAATCTCTACAGAGACTGGTGGTCATATAGGCTTGATTCAAGTTTTCTGAGCTATTTCTGATTTTGCAGGCATACAGGAATATAGTTCATATTTTAAATAATGAAAGAGGAAATGGATTCCTTTCAGAAGTAAAACTCCACTGCTGTCTATACTGTAGCATTGTCTCCAGGTCTTTCTCTGGCCTTGTCTCCTTCTAGTCTTCATCCCTCTGAAGCACCCTGGCTGTGGTTCCTTGTTTGCTGTGTTGGGGTTAGCAACAGAGAGTGACAAGCCCAGGTCTCTGTCTGTTGTGCTCAGATCCTTTAGGGCTGTACCCCATCATTGTCCATGTTGTGGTCACCCTCTGCTCACTGCTCCCCCTCCCCTACACAGCAGTCCTTGACCTCTCCTCTCCCAAAACTATGAGAGACGCTTTTGCAATAAAACCATTTGTGAGGACCCTGTCTTGAAATTAAGGAAGGTGAAAATTTTAAGGTAACCCATTGGTTGTTTTCTGTTTGAATTAAAAGGCAGTTCTACAAAAATGTTCTGTAAATTTTAATTTTTCCTTCCTATTCTATTCCCCTCCTGTTCTCTATTGCTTTTTCACAGGGAATTTCACGCACTTAAATTGTGCTTTGACCATGAGAAATTACTACTTTTAGTAAAATGGCAACTGAAAGCTGGAGCTTGTTTTCCAGAGCTTGTTTACTGCATGTCCTGTGAGCTTGTTCTCATTACTTTTCCATATGAAAATTTCAGCTGTGGGGGTTGGAAAGGGAATAGATATAAAGATGGTCTTTTGGGAGAATTTTTCATATTTCTGATGAGGGAGAAGGATGAAAGACTGCAGTAATGAGTTTGATGAGGACAAGCAGTAGCATAAATTACTTATTACTATCTACATTTGTTAATATGAGCTAGCTGCAAAATTATAATATCTTTTAAAATAAAACTGCATTTATGTTATATGAAACTCAGTTTCTGGTTGGCATGCACATTCTTAACTTGTGGCAATCATCCAACATAGATCTAACAACAGCAAGAGCAAAAATACAGGATTGCTTTAGCTGCAATTGATTTTTTCCAGAAAAAAAAAAAACCTTTAAGCTTCTGTGAAATTCATTGCTGACTACATAAAACTATATGGACTGTCATTTCCTTCTGATAGATTTGGCCACAGTTAAGCATTAGCTGCAATAGCCTACTTACCAGTGGCCAAAATAACAACAAATAGAAGGGCTTTGAAGTACTGGTTCATCAAGTTCTGTTATGGCAGGAATCATGCTGAATCCTGGAAAAATATGCTGAACTGAGAAAAGAGATGATCCACAGATTGATTGTTTACTTTGCTATCTAGCTGTATCTTAAAAAGTAGAAACTCTTATGCTTATTAAAGGATTGCTTCTTGCAAAGATTTCAGAAATGTGTACTAATAAAAAACCCCCCACAAATAAGAACACTAATAAAGCTGAAAAATATAAATAAATAAGAAAAAGATAAGTACAAAAATTGTTTACTCTTGAAAAATAAGTTCTATCATCAATGGAATGAGAGAGCAGATGAGCAGAGGAATTTATTTACTGTCACAATTGCAGCAGAGGTTTTTCACTGTGTGGTAAATAGCTTTGTCAGAGTGCTCTGAACTCCTAAAGAAAAAAAAAAAAACAAACATCTAATTCCAGGTTTCCTTTTTCCTTCTTTATAAAAAATTCATAACAGTGCAGACCTCATCCAGATGTAGACAACAATTTTTGCCAAGACTGTTTGCGCTGCACTTGCACTGCACAAATATCTCTTGTGTGTACACACATGCATATGTGCAGAACTGCACCCTAAATTGGAAGAGAGGATAGTCTTACAAGTGCAGTTTCTGAGGGAGAATTAATTTTCTTTTCCTCAGCTTTGATGTGGAAGTATCTTAGCTTGGCAATAACAGTACCACATATTTTTCTACCATTTTTTCCCTTTCCAGCTGGTTCCAGTGTCTGGGGTCCTGCTCAGTAAGGTGAGCTATTGCTTCTTTTCCTGCAGTTAATAGCAAGTGCACGTAGAAACCTAGAGTTACTTTAGAGGACAACTGAGTGGCTGCATGCAATCCTTAGAAGCAGACAGGCAGGCAGGGAGAAAGGTGAGCCTGCAGGACAGATGCTGACCTATCAGAACGGATGATGGCTCATAAAAAAAATTACAGCTGTGAGTTTGACACCTGTGGATAAGTTGTGAAATGTTCACAGCACCAAATTACTGAACTAGCACATAGACTTGGGATATAGAGATGAGAAAAGACACACCAGCGGGAGATTGCTATTGTGGTCTCAAAAGAAGTTACAGTAAGATACTAATTTGTTCTGCCAACCTCGTTTCCTTATTTTCTCACATGCAGTACTGCTGCAGTGCATTTCTTTGTACAGTGATACTGTCAGTAAGCAGAACAATTCTAAGTTGACCTGAGATTACTCAGGAGATGTACACGCACATTAGCTGCGCACCAGGCAGTGCCACTTCAGAGGTGCACCACTCACAGCGTCCTTGGACAGCAGGTCATGAAGGCTAATGGAAGGCACAGGAAGAGTAAACAAGTCATAGCAGGTTGCTTAGGAGACCTGGAATCAGCTTCCTGGGGAAGGCTGAGTACTTTGTATCTCTCAGATAGCACTGGTATCCAGACAGCATTTGTGCACACACATCACTTAGGAACACAAGGCAGATTAGTTCAACTTCACAGTAAATAGTCCGATAAATTCAGATCATGGGTGGCAGGGGTGACACTCTTGTTCCTGCTCTTCCTGGTGCACTCTGTAAATTACATGAGGGTGCATTCCTCAGGGTGAGTCAGAGGGGTTCTGCTGAACAGTGCTCATCATTTGGATGCATTTGGCTGAGCAAGAGACACGAGAAATGCTCATTATATGAACTGTACTAGGAAGAGATATGATTCTGACATAGTGGACAAAAAGCTAAAATAAAAGTGATTTAAATATTAATTTTTTTTTTTTTTGTTAATTAACCATTTACCTAGTAAGAATTACACAAACCGAGAAAATTGCTAAGAGATATCTGGATAATTCTCAAAACTCAAAACTGCTTAGTGAATGAGATTTAGAGGTAGCTGTAATAATAATTTTCAGTGTTTATATCTCAGGCTAAACATGTTCCTAAAAGACAGCACATATCAGCTGTCCAAAATTTCAGTTCTTAGCCACAGATGCTAGAAACGTGGAATAGCTTATCACTGTTACAAGAGAAATATGTTAATATAAATTACCTTGAATTTGTTCTGGGATATACACACTTGTGATTAGTAAAACAGCACCCATGGGTAATTTGCTTGTGTGGGTGAGACTTGCATTTAAAAATCTAGATTGCTCCTATTTTTTTCCTTTTTCTTTCCAAGTGGTTTAAAATCAATGGGAGGTCAGACTTCTGTATTTGAAATAATTTTTTAAATCTCTTTTGTCTTTCACCTGCAGATTATATTAATTTTTATTTTATTATTCAAGCTATTAGAATAATGGATGAAACTAGATTCCGAACATAACTGTAATAAATGTCCTTTTAGATAACAAGAAGTCTTTAATAACTATCTTGTGATTGATTTTTAAGCAGTTGAACACTTACCAGAGGCAGATTACACCTACATCATATATCAATACTTCATTTATCAGTTAGCTTAAGTGCCAAAATCTTTCCTGGGTTTTAATTAATTGAGAAAGTCAATCTAACAAAGAGACTGGTTTGACATGAGTTATTCAAATACTGGTGATAGGAAGATAGGTTTTATCTCTTGATCACAATCTTATAAGATCAGTGTTTATTTGTTGGGAATAAAAATACCTCAGTGAAATTCTGTCTATGTGCTCCATGAGTCTTAAGCCTATACAATGATCCCCTCTTGATTTGTTATAAATCCATCACTTTTTTGCTACTTTCAAACTCCTGAAGTAAGAGACAGTATTTCTTCCAAGCAACAGAGTCAATGATTATCCCATTAAATAAACCTTTGTAGTATAGTGTGCCCTGAAAGTGAAATAGCCTACAAAAATTGTTCCCTAGATTTGAAATTTCAAGGCATCTGAAGTGAATATATAGCATGAATAACTTCAGGATGGAGGGACCAATTTAAGTGAAGAACTTATGTAAAGAAACACAGCAAAAATTAAAAACGTGTCTGTTCTCTATTTTAGAATATAGGCCAGAAAACAATAAATGGAAAAGTATGATATATGAATCTTAAATATTTTCAGTAAGTTTTTTGTTTTTTCTTTTCATGAGCACAATTGATACCTTTTATTCCTGTATTGGAACATTGTTTTTCAATACTATAATTGTGCTGTGTCATCATAAATCACTGTATGATGGGGCTCACAACTGTGGGATTTTTTTTCCAGAAAATAAATTGCAATAGTCAAAACCAAATTGCAGTACAGTCTTTCTCCTCTTTGATATGTTGGAGGTCTTTTGTTTGTTTGGGTTTTTTTATAATATTAGAAACAAAGGCTGCTGTATGTGTATATTAAGTAACAAATGAGTATTCTGTAACATGTTAATTATCACCCTATTATGCTGTTTTAAAATAGAAAAATTAGTGAAATGTGTAATATTACATGTGGGATTATGAAATTATCCTTTCTGTAGCACACTTGTTCACCAAGTAAACACAACACAAATGTGTATATTTAAAATTATTACTTCTTACTGACAAAAGCCTTAATGCCTTAACTGTGGCACTCTATGCTGTTTCAGTACAGCTGCTCACATTCCAGCATCTTGAAGCAATCTGAGATGCTTTTACATCTTGTCTGGTCTTCAGGTGGCATCACATAAAGAACAGTCTGCTCTAGATACAGTGTAGTACCTGTCAACCCCATTGAACATATCTCAGACATCTTAAGGCATGTCAAATGGCACTAGATATCTACACAGAGGGAACTGAACTCAGCTGTTAGTGGAGCTTAGAGCAGTATTATCTGGACATTTACTGACATTTCTTTTAGCAAGGATACTATGAGGTCTCTGAATATACTATTTGGCTTTTCTTTAAACAACGTGGACTTAATTGCTTGACCAGATTCAAATGTCTACATCACAGACACTGAAGTAAAGTAAAATGACTGGCTTTTCCAATTCTGTTTGGTTCAGTGGTCAGAAGTTGCAAGTAAAATTGCATTGTTCCTGAAAAGACAGTAAAAAGATTTAAAATTGCATAAAGAAGGAACTGGAGCAGGCATTGTTTTGACTGTTAAATGTAAACCAAAACTTTTTTTAAATATTACTTGAGTTTAATAATTACATTGCTACTGCTCATTCTTTATAATAAATAAAATTAGAAAACTCCAACAGCATTTCTGTGGATAAGTACCTACAGCTAGCTATGCAACAAGAATTATAAATAATGAAATATAAGCTCTGAGCTTTGGATTTGTGTAAAGCCTGCAAAAAGGAATTCCTGACTTCATTAACTATGGACACTACTTAGGGCTCAAAAAGCCAGACAGGGTAGTCAATGGACAAATATTCTCCTAACTGCTCATATGTCACAAATGTTCTCTAAGACATTCTGTTGAAGCTGAGAGGGTCCCACCAAAGCTGCTAGGTGGGAGTACCACAGTTGTCATCCTCAGCAGTTATTTGTATATAGCTGGTAGACGGTGGCACACAAACCATCAGCTGTCTTGTATAACAAGCACATGACAATATTATGATTTTCCCATGCATCACTTCATGGGAGTGATAAACAAATGAGTATTTCTGAAGTATATTCTCTGTGTCAGAATCGTAAAGTGCATTCTCCTGCTTAAAAAAAATCACATGAAATAAAAGAGTAGTGATAAAAATTTAAGCATTTTATTCTCTTAAATGAAATCTTAGCAATGCCATTTCAGAAGTGTCTTAGTAGAGATGTTTGAAGAGACTCAGGCGGATCAATGCCTGACTGACATGTTGACATTTAGCCACCTCAGTACAACTGTGTGCAATTCTAGCTTAATGCCTAAGGATAACAAGCATAGCTACAAATTTTATTCTGAGGGGGTATCTGCACTACTTGATTGATAGATCAACAATCCTTAAGGCAAACAAAACAGTAAAAGGGAAGGGAGAGTTCATTTGCTTCAATCTATGCATAAAAAATTTTAAGACATTAATGGACAGCCCTAATTCAAGGATTTCCAACATGTGCCAGTTTAGATTTACTTTAGATTTATTAACTCAGTAACATTTAAGTGTTCACAGTCATGCTGTTCAGTTTAGAAATACTTATCTTTTTTTTTGCTGGTCCATTGTTAAACAAGAAATAACCATTGCAACATTTCAGTACCACTCCAAAGAGTGCCTTTTTAGAGTGCTGTTCCTCGGAATGCTTTACTTATGCTTGTGCATGAGGACATCAATTTGCTTTTAGATTTTTATTCCTGCTTATGTTAGGCACACTGACTCAGTTTATCCTGGTAATATGCTAAGAAAAAGCATCTTAATGGATGACAGCTTTGCAGTATTGAACCCGTATGCATGCAGAACGCTCTCAATTAAATGTGGCTGACACACCAAATCTGTTCAGTTCAATTAGTAGAAAAATACATGATTGTTTCTGAGTTTCTAAAAACATTTTTCAAAATGGTATTTGAAATTGCAACAATCAGTGACAGTAACAGTCTCATTAAAGGCCAGGAGATTTATGGTCTTAAATTAGAATGTAAAAATCTATACCTATTTGGATTTTTGTCTGTAATAAAAATAAAGCTGTTTTTAAATGTCACTTCATCAGCCTGATATTGAATTCTACTTGCATCTTCCTTTAATGTTCATGTCATAGGCTCATGTGAAGGTAGAACATAGGAAAGATGGCAAGAGAAGACTACAAGAAATTTAATTCCACAGCAAATCTAATTTTATGGAATAATCATGGACTCATGAAAGTATGCAACCATGCTTCCTCCAAGCTGGATTCCACATTTCATGGCCTAATACTGACCTGAGAGCAATTGCTCAGAGCAAATAGACTAGGAGATGTCTGCTGGGAGCAATTTCTCAGTCTCCCCTGACCTCCACAGAGACTGATTCCATACCTTTTACAGCACTACCATATGTTCCCTTATTTTTCTCTTGCCTCCCTTTGAAGGAGTCACAAAGCTGAAGGTGATAATGAGGAGAGGCTCCACTTATCACGCTGAGTTAGCTGCTGTAATGGACTGAAAATGTGCTAGATTACCTGGAAATACTTTTCTTTTTTCTAGTACCACTATGGCAAGTTCTTGTATTCCTCACTTTTATGCCTCAACTAGATGCCTAAATCCAGGTTTAGGCAAGGCTAAGGGCCATTATGGGCTCTTTTGTGAACACAGTGGGGAGATAGATAGGAGGGAAACATCTTTTGCTCTCACTTCCCTATTTAGTAGTATAGAGAAAACCGACAATGCTTTTGGTCCTTGAACACTCACACCTTTTACCCTACTTATTGACAACACTGATAACTTTAAACAGCTGTACATACTTTATAGAATAAGGACTCCAACTCATATCTTTATGAGACCTTTCTGGTGACTCCTTATTCTGGTTTTGTTTACAAAGCATTCTGAACATTAGTAGCTATTTAAAAAGTTAAACTCTCAATTATTTGTTCCCTTTTTGTAACTCTACTCTTGTGTAAAGCTTCTATGAAGTAAGGGGACTGGTTTCTTCAATTGTTTGGTTCAGTAGTCAAAAGTTGCAAATAAAATTTTCAAGAATGAAAACATTATCACTGTTTTGTAAGTATCTTAGAAAGAATCATACATTCTTCAGTATTATTTCTTTCCTATGTATTGAAGAGCAACTGTAATGAAGATACTGTTCATGAAAGATCTCATTAAGGAAAGCAAATACATTCATATTTAAATTTCTCCTGTTAATATAGAATCGTTAATATAGAATCAATAATATAATTAAGAACAATTTTAAAACTTGAACTATCATAGAGGTAGCATAATGTTTTTTAGATTAAAGTCAAGATGGTACTTTCAATAGCATTGCAGAGCTGGCTTAAGTCTATAAAATAGTATCTTCCTGAGAGTCAAAACAATAGGCATGTTATTTCCAAATATTTTGATTTATTATTTAATTTAAATAACAATTATTAAAAAGGTCATAAATTCTTAATGATATAAATATTTTAAAGTATTTTCATATATTCAGTAAAACAAATTGATATCAAGTACTGCACAACAACCAAAAAACCCCACATTTTCTAATATCTTCTATATATATAACTTATTCTTAAAATAAAATTTTAACACATTGAATTTATTTTGAAATAACAACACATGCTCTATTTTGAAATAAGTAAGGCTTTCTAGAGATGAGCTCTTTATCCAAAGTCTATGAGGCTCGTGAGAATTTTTGCAGTGAATGTCATAGTCTTTTTATCAATTATAGATATAATTTACAGTACTATTATACTGCATAGTTTTAAAAAATATTTTTTACTAAAACATATTTTTTTTTCTAGTTATGCATCATGGGATATTCTTGAACTTTTCTGGTATTCTCTACAAGACAGGATGGGGTTATTCAATCGCCTCTTCCTCTGTTTTTCAGCCCTCTATGATGGGGGAGGAATGATTGTTAGTGCCCAGAAGTGAATGGTTACTGTAACAACATCCAAACCTATTTCCCATACAGAGTTTCCACGAAACAAAAAGATATATTTTGATCATAGAGACACATATGTATGTGTGTATCTATATGCATACATATCTGTATATAACTAACCCCCCCAAAAATTTTATGTTAACAAGATTTGCCTGTGCCTCATGTTAGCTGTCTGCTGTAAGTTACTTTGAATTTTTCCTAGTAAGTGCATTTAAGAGTAAGCAAGAAGTGAGGTGTGATTACCTAATTCCTTAATTATGCTTTTAACCTAGCTTATTAAGTTTATTAAGACCTTTATAATCCTTCAGTCAGGACAAATAATTTTTTTATAACTCTTTAAAGAATAAAGACAATCACAAATGATTCAGAGATATGCTCAAACTTTGCTAAAAAAGGAAATAAAATTACAATGTAGGTGACTGCATTTTATTGAAGAATTATTTTTGACTTCTATGTGCCTAAAATTTTCACAGGAAAATTTTGGGCACAGAATTCATTAGCAGCATAATTCACAACCACATTTCAAGTTCTTTTAATTTTGCAATTTTGTTTATTTGAGTACAAACACAGACATGGAGAGTTTAATAAAAAAACTACTTGAACTGATTTCTTCAAAATGGAGAAAGTCTTTCTCATACTACTTTTCTGCATTATCAGAATACTTCAAGAATATTCAATATGGTAATATAGTAGTATTTATCAGAATTCCAGCATTAAAGCAGATTACTTCCTGCTAAGTAACTTAGAAGCTAAATAAATAAAAACCAACCAACCAAAAGTCCCAAAACCCAGAGAGTTTAGACACCCACCCTAGTCAGGAACATGCATGCAAATGTTCTGATGTATCTCCTGGCCTTGGACTGTCCCCTGAATTCTGACCTTTATCTGAGGCGATAGTGTACTTCAGTAGAACTTTCATGCAGAGAATAACCAAATGCTGAGGACATTTAAAAAGCATTTAAATGACTCCTGTTTTCCTTCCTTCTGCTCCCCCTTCCCAAAGATTCTTTGTTATATATGAAAAATGTAATGAGGAAGCTAATCCTTTTCCCAAATAAAGGGAGAAACTTAGGTAGCTCAAAGGAGCTTCACTGAGCATCAAATGATCTATATGTGAGATGTCACATTATCTCCTTGTACTCACAAAGCCAGAAGGCTCTTTGCTGAGCTTTAATCAGCCATTACTAAACATCTGATAACAGAAATTACATATAATTCATTTCTTAATTATGAGTTTCTACAAAAAATCAATCTTTGGATTAACTTTTTACTGAAAATTAAGTATTTATCTTATCTCTAACTTTGCCTTGCATACTGAAAAAATATAGAAATGATGGAAAAAAAAGAGGAAATAAATTATTCCTTCCCATTCTTTTTTTCTGTTATAATGCTTCATTTTTGAAGCATTTTTTCAAAAAGCTTGACAGAATGACAGCTCTAAAATCGAACAATCATTTAGTTTCATATTCTTAGATGCCTGTTGCCTTTTTTTTTTGAGACTCTCTTGAAGATGATAGCTCTAGCAAAGAGCAAGAAATGGATAGCAGAAATATTGCAGTATCACACACTGAAAGAGTGAATCACACCTGGAAGGAAGCTGCATAAAAATATGCAACTTTCAAGGTTTTAAAAATATGGAAAGCCCTATGCTTCATTCAGTTTTGTTTTGGTTTTTTCATGTATCTTTCCTAATTTGCTATTTACAATAGAATTCAGTCACAGAGGGACACATGTAGGTTCTCTGACCAGATGTCATCTTTTTACTGAAAACAAAATTTGACAAGTAGTCACAAAATGAAATTGCTAAAGAAAAGGATTTATGAAATAGAAAACAGTAAATTGTCTGGATAATTCGCTGTTCATCCACAAATCTTCTGTGAAATATTCAGCAATCTGCTGTGGTTTAAGTAATTTCTTAAATCAGACAAATGTTATCAGAGTAATGGCAGAACCTATTAGTGTGACATAAACTGCAAGAAAAAGTCTAGTCATTGTCTTACCTCTATTACAAGGAAATTAGTATAAAAATAAAAAAAGAATCATGATTCATATACACATGAATACATAAGTTACAGTTTCAAACTGGGTTACAAGGAGGAAAACCTGAGCTTACAAGTTTTAGTATGTAAAGGCATCAGCAATTATATGAACATGATATGGACGATATAATCTTTTTTTCAATAAAACTGAGGTTCAGTCATCCCCTCAGCATCTTTGAAAGAACCTATCCTGTTTTAAAGGAAGAAGAAGATCTTTAATGAATTAATAATCAGCTAAAAGATTGGAATTGAGAAGAATTTAAACAAAGGGTTATTTTTCATACTGAAGAGATAGCCATAGAAACATCCCTGAATAATCTGTGTGCTGGGTTTGTTGTTAATTATTTACCCAAGAAAAATGAGTATATCAAATATTTTATTTGAATTATTAAAGATAATCACATCTAACCAGATCATAGAGGCATAAGAAAGATCTCATGCTTCTAAATGACTGAGTAATACATTTGAATGTTACCAAAAGTAGATTAAATTCAGTGTTGATAACTGCAGAACCAAGGAGACTGGGGGACAATCACCACATCTTGGAAACAATAGGCTCTAAACTGGCTAAAATTTGGCTATTACCACTTAGACAATAACTCTGGATTCATTGACAATAATTTTGTTTTCTTAATAACTATAGAATATCATTTGATCCTCTATCCTTATGTTAATATACGCTTAGCAGCCACTTTCTAAGTCAGATGTTGGAATCTTTGATCTGGCAGTGAGTTTTTGTCTTTAACTTCTCAAAAAGGTGATATGACAGTAATTTAATTTTAATCCTCTTTTAGCATTCTCATAATAAAGACCATTCTTTTCTTAATATTTTGAAACACAGGCACAGTTTTATTTTGAGAGATTTTCACTATTTTTATTCTGTGGGAATGGAAAATTCATCTTTTTGTGTTTGTGTCTATTTGTGATCTAGAATGCATAATGTACCACCACAGTCATATTATTTAAAATAAATATTTCTCATAACCATGTCTTAAATCAGATACTATACATTTAAGATGATAGGGCACAGGCACTTTGGTAAGCATTTATACCTGTCAGTTTTTGGTAATGTCTCTAGAGTCCACACCTTTTAGATGTAAAATGAAGAGTCAATTTTATATCATTTTATTGAACCAAACCTTCTCAAACTCCCCATGGAAGTTTGCATGCAATGAAGTTGGAAACAAAACCTGATAAAAGAAAAACTAGTACACAGAATCTGCACAAGGTTTCAGAAGTCTGGGAAACTTCTGCCTCCACGGAAAATGCACAGCAGAGACTTTATGAATACTCTTAAAGAAGAAGACAATTCATTGTTGTCTGATTTACTTCTGGTTAAAAATTGGTAGGTTAGTTCCTGCAGAGGCTGTACTCCAATTCCTCAGTACAGCACAGTACATACTGCAGCCATTACACAGACTTAATAGGAAAGACTGACTTGAGTCATTTGTCATGACCAGCGATTTTATTATGTTTGCAGTTTACAAAGTAGTATTTTCACAGGGCTATGACAGCAATACGGCTCAATGCTGAGGAATGAGAAGAAAAAACAGGAGGAAAAAAGGGTGAGAGAAAAGAAGAAGAAAAGATAATTTGAGAAGCTGTTTCCTTTATTCTGAATAAAACTCTCCTTCACATTAATGCTTGTCACAACTTGTGTAGTCAGTGATAAGGTGACCCATATTTGACAGTGCTGTAAACTACAGAGCAACTGGGGCATGGAAAAGAAGCAAAGAAATGACAGCTCAAAACAAAATGTCCCTCATTTCAGTCCTTGAAGCTATTTCTGAGGATAGGAAACACAAAAACACTGGATACCCATCAATCATACTAGTTAGCCAATAATTTATTAATATAGAGCCACCACATATAGCTTTAAGCAACCTATTTGTGGCTGGAAGAACTTGGCATAAATGGACTACCCCATCCAGATGTGATAAATACTCTTGATCTCAGGCATGATTCATTAGGTGGACTTTCTTAAGTTCTGTTGTTGTCATTCATTACTTCTGTTGCTAATATTAGAGGAACCAATGAAGCCAAGAAAATGGTACAGTCAGTCAGAACTGAAAATTCAAATGTTACTGTTTAACTCCTACAATAAAATGGGGCCTGCAGACTTCAATCTGAAATACATATCAATCATTTCCCCCTTATTTGTTTTCCTTTAATATACTTTCTGAAGGATAAAGCTTTTGCCAATGTTTATTTCAAAATGCACTTTTCCCTGAGTGATATTTTTAATTGACATCAGAAACAGACATACTAAAAACACAAAGGCTTGTAAACATTTCATATGCTTCCCTGCTGGTATTAATAAAGTAACCTTTTCCAAAGGTTATAACTAACCTTTTGGTGGAATTTTTTTCTCAAATAAATGAAGGTTGACATTGAAGCTGGTTCTTAAAACATGAAATATTCACAATTACTTCAGTGCTTTTTTCTTTGTGCTAAAGAACCCCTTTCAAAACATTCTTATTCAGCATCTCCTGCTATCTATAAAAATTTTATATCTGAGTTAAAGTTTTATAAGGCTTAAGGTTATGAAATATTAAGACAAGAGTTGAGCTTGTGATAATTTCTGTTTAAAAGACAGCAAATGTATCTACCAGAAAGTAAAAGAAAAATACAGATTTTTTTCTGTTGCTGCTTTATAGATATGCTTTTCTGATATTCCTTTCTCATGGGATATTTATTTTTGGTCAATGCATAACAGAAAAAAAGAAAAAGGAAAATAACCATTCGGATCCAATAAAATTAAATTGTTACAAATTTTCTTTAAAAACTTTCAATTATTTTGTCTTGGCTAATCTCAAAATTTGAACAGGAACTACTAGTTACCAGACATCAAAAAGAATTTATTCGATACCAGTAGCACTGTCAATAGCTCAGGAGCTCGGTAAAGTTGAGCCTCAATCTGAATAAATTCTGTTTGAATTCAAACATTTTCATCCAGTATCTCTGAACAGTATCTCTGTATGAAATTCTTATATACAGCTCTTAAGCACATTTGAAAATAATTCAAATAGATAAATCAGCAGGTGGTTCAGTAATGTTAAAAAGTTGCAGATTTTCTTACTTCTCTACAGGTGAAATATATGTGCTTTGGACTGAAAATAACACTTTCAATTGAAAGAGTAACTTATCTTCTGAAATTTTCATTTTGTATTTGTTTTTCTAATTTGAAAAATTTTCATTATAAAGTAGTTTATGTCATTTTCTTTAGCAGCACTGTGTAATTTTTGTTTTGTATCTCTTTAGAACATTATGAGTTACTAATGTACTCCCTTTTTATCTTAATGCCTTCTTTTATAGAGTATTAGATGTAGTTTGAAGTAACTCCATCTATATATGAAAGAGAGCAGCTAAAATTATTCTTTATTTCTACCTTTAAAGGAATATTAATTCTCTTTTCATTCATTCTTTTTATCATTTTAGGTTAAGATGATCAAGCTTGGGCTGCCTTCCCAGAAATTTAAGCTCTTTAGAAGAGTAAAATTCAGATTCTGTCTTGCCCCAGTTTATTCTTCATTATTCTATTCATGGACAATCTCTGTGTAAATGTAGAATGGGTAGTACAGAAATCTAAGCACTTCTTAAGCACAACCCAATCCATACTACCATAGATATGTGATGTATGTCAGCTGAGCCATGGCTTAAAGTGTGTCTTTTTCTCCACTTTCTATAGAATATAGAAAGATACACCAAAATGTGTAATCTAAATTTAAATAGCTAAAATGCATTGAAATACTCTACCTCAATAATGATCTCACTCAAGAACTGTGATCCTGCTTCCCTCTCATCACACAGAGGACTCATCTTGTGCAGAATATGAACATCTTTTTTAAGACAAGCTATATTCAAATACCAAGTACATTATGTTGACTAGATGACTATGGAACTAGGTGTCTTTCTGTTAGATGAGTAAAATTAAATTGAAGAAACTAATGTATCACCTGAAAAACAAGGCTGAAAGAGGTTCACCAAAGCTTAGTTTTAGCAAAGAAGATTTGGAAAAGTTGTTAATTTTTTTTTGAGCTAGTAATCCAATAAACAAAAGTAAGAGTAAAAAAGGTTACAGTAGTCAGAGGAGATTTACTTAAAATCTAGTTCCTCTGATTTGTATGCCATTTATCCTAAATTTTCCAATTATAAACCCAAAGTAGTGTTGCTTTTATCTCAGAAATTAGTTTCTAATACAATGTGGAGAATTAAAATTAAATGCCATTTGAAAAGGTCATAAAGCAGGGACAATGCCTAGCATGTGACAAAAGGTTTAGCAGAAGAATAATGCTGCTTTTTTTTTTGCCCCTATTATGCTTTTAGCAAATATATTATTTCCTATCTATAAGATCGCTATGGCTCATTTCCTTTTGACACTACATCATACTGAGTAGCTATCAGCAGTAATGGAAAATAAGACTGAAATATTATGCTGAGAGTAAATTATAAATTTAATATAAGACTAATTTAACATATTAGAGTATTTAGCATATTTTCTTCAAAAGGCATAGAATACTGTGAAGTTCATCCATCTAAAACTTATTACTGTTATTGAAACCTTTATCCGTTCTCAATTATAGAGCAAGCCTACATAAACATAAGAGACTCTAAAACCCAGAAGATTACTTAAGCCAGAGAACTGTTTGCAGGGAAGAACATATGTGCTCAGAAAAAAGTATGCAATTTAAAAACTTTCATGTGGTGGCCAAACTTCCCAAAATATGATCTGTTACCATATGTGATCTGTGAGAATTAATAATAAAATATATTTTCCTTATTTATCCCTTAAATTTGAAATCATCTCTTGAACCATTTGATGAGATTTTGAGATAAAAAATTTTCCATGATTCTAACAATGCAATCAGAACCTTGATGATTTCATGAACCAGAATGCAAAAATTACAAAACAAAAAACCTTATTAGATCAATCCAACATATAATTTGAATAATTTAGTACCAGTTCTTGTCATACTCTTTAGGCTTTTTAGCTGTCTAATTATGATCTGTGATTTTTTTTCCTAACGAGACTGGGATTTTTTTTCATATACCATATAGGAAGTTTCAGTAACTCTGAAAATCTTAATTATTTATTTTCATCAATAAATGGTATCAGTGGAACAACACCTTCCCACTATTTTTTATAAAACAGTATTTTATCTCAAAAATATTTTCATGGAAAAGTCATGTTAATCCCTGCTTTGTGTACAGAAAAGAAGCATCAGGTCTTTTTTGACTGAGCCTTCCGTTCACAGTGAATTGAATAAGAATAGAATGATCAAATTGTACAGACAAGGATTGTTTATTCCTACTTTTAACATACTTTGGTTTCCATTAATTTTCAAACAAGCCTAAAGAAATTTGCTACATAGACCATTTCAGTATAATCATTAGTGCAATCAGACATTCTTATATGAATTAGCACGAGATAAAGGAAATTAAGGATTAGAAGACAAAGGTTATGGCAAAAATATGCATAACCTTGCAGGATTTTCTGAAATACCACATAGCAAAGACAAGGCCTGCAATATATTTGCATGAATAGTCATTAGGAATACCTGCTTTTGATAGATAAATTATATTTAAATTATGTCAGCTTTAGATTGAGTTTTGCTATTCTTAAAATTGTCTACTGTACATGACATAAAGTTTGTGCTTGTTTGGTGCGTGTTTTTAGACATAGCTCTGTTCCTGAAGAGAAAAACCTTTACAAAAGTGGAAAGAGAGTAATTACATCTGCTGCTTACTCTGATATGATGCTAGATTTTGTTTTCTAACAGAATGATTGCCTTTTATGGTAATGGAAAGGAATCTTAGATAAGTTAAATTTCACCTGCACACAAAAGGGAATTGCATTTCTCTGTGTTCCATCACACTCTCCTCCAATGTAGTGGGTTTTTTTCAAAATATAAAAAAGCCAGTATTACTATCTGTGTATTCTCCAGGAAATTTCAGACTAAATAATGAATAATATATATTAAAAAAATCAATACAAATCAGGGAGGAAAGTGAGATCCATCTACTTGTAATTTCAATATGCTCAAGCATACAGAGAGAAAAGTTTCATTACAGTGTGGTGGCCCTGACAGCAAAGTTTGCAATAGATAGTCAAAACATGACATTTGCAAAGAGAGGTAGTGATACTTCCAGAAATTAGCATTTTTCTGATTTGTCTTTCTATATCTAAATATCAAATATCTACATTCTGTATATCACAGAAGCATACAACTGTACATATGTTGAAATATGTAGACTTCTCACCTTCTAACATGATTTTTAAAAAAAGACATTGACATTTTTCTGAGCAATTTAGGCCATAATCATACTTAGAAAACTTTTAGCAGACAATGCATACACTAGAGAGTGAATCTATCATCTGCTTGTAGCAGAATGCACAAACCATCTGTTGGATTGGGTTGGTTTTTTTCGACTTCTGTTTTCATATGCTAACATAAAAAGTCAAGCTAAGTCAAGATCCTGAAGTATATTGAGCTTTTCCTACAGTACAATAATCATAGGTGGCTCTGTTTAGACTACACAAAAGGCCAAGAGGGAAAAACAAGCCCCTGAAAAGAGATGTTATTTGACTTCACCTTGCAAAATAACATATGCCTAAACATATGTCTCTGTTGTAAAAGAACATTTAGATTTTGGGGGGGGGGAAGGGGGGGGGGAGGAAGAAAAAAAAGGGTACTTTCCAAATTTCATTTGAGATTAATTAATCCCACAATTTTTTTAGGTTTCTGTATCTTTATTTTTTTTAACTGATCTTTTCAAAATGCTTTTGTGTCATCCCCAAAGGAATTAATTTCAACAGCAGACCAAAGATTTAAGAAACATCTGTATCATTTCTTAATTGCCAAAATTTGGAAAGAAAGTTTCCAATTAATTTCTCCTTCTGAAGTAAGCCTCTTATACTAGAATTCATAAGATAACTCACATTCCTTCCTTTCCTAGTTACTCACTACCTCTTTTTTGCTACATTTCCAGTCACCACTACTTTTAGCAGACAATGCGTACACTAGAGAGTGGAAAGGAAATGGGACACCTCGGACAGAAATCTCCCTTATTAGACAACCATGTTTCATTCTATGCATTACACTCTTAATGATGTGTACTCTTTTATTATGAGAGGATTAAGAGTCTTACACATAAAAAGGTCTTATTTCAACTCTCAGTTTTAGTAATGTTTGAAGCCTGTCGTGAAAACAGTATCACCTGAAAAAAAATCAACCTTTCAGCTTTCATGGTGGTGAGAGAAATGGCACCAGCCATTACTTAAGGAACGGTATAAACTGGTTTGAAGTTTTTATTTTGTATCTAATTCACTATCTGGAAGCAAGAAACTTCATTATATTTTCCACAATATTTTTAAGATAATGTAATGAGAAATATGACATAGAGTGGGATAGTTAGGGGGGATAACAACAAAGCTTGTGCACAGAAAGGAACACAATAAATTTCACATAGTTAACGAGTTACAGTTTGATTAACTAAATACAAAAGTTTTCATTATGTATTTAGGCTTCTTTTTTATGAGTACTGATAAATTTATTTTCCAGTAACATTTACTTGATGGAGATTTTAGATCTTGCTTTTAAGGACTCCGACTCAAAATAGCTAGTTTCAGTTCATAAATTCCCTATGCAATTAATTTATTTTTGCTTCAGTGTTCTGTCTTAGAAAACAAACAGACAAAAAAACCCCAACCCCCGTAAACAAATACACAAAACAAATTGCCTACAAATAATAGTACTGGCATTCACTTTCAATAAGTGGAATTTCTTTAAACACTAAGCTTTTTAAGATATCAGTCTGCGCATTATGTTAAATGTCTAAATGAGGGGGCTGATTTTGGTTATGCATAGTCATGAGATTTGGCACACCACAGTACTCCAGCAGAAGAGCAAATCAGATGAACACATAAAACTGAAAGAGAGGATGTACTTAAATTCTAAAAGATATATTCAATAACTGTTGTAAAAAGTGAATGATAAAAAACTTTGAGTCCTCATACAAAAGGTTAGATTTTTTTTTTTTGATCTGTGTCAGTATCTGCAGGCAACCTTTTCATAGAAAGATACTTAGTGACAGTTTGTGAGATATTATTGAATGTTCTTCTTTCTTCAAGGCAAAAAGGTTGTCATGTCTAAACATGTCACGGTTGACAGAAGTTTGTCTAGTTTACTATAATATTATAATCCAAGATATTAAAGAGTCCACACCACTACCAGTAAACTTGTTTGGTATTTAAAAAATACAGCAACATTTCTTTCCTATGATAATCTTTTCTTGGTAAAACATGTTTTCTAAAATGATAGTAACTTTTTTACCTGGAATTTCTTCAAACAATCCAAGCATTCTTGATTGTTCTGGACAATACAGTAGAGCTGAGGCTGTACTCAAACACATCAAAAAATAGAAATTCCTTTTTTCACAGGCTATGTGTCTGTTCATCTACTCCTATGATTAAATTTTAGCAGCAGTATGGAATACTTCATTCATATTTTGGAATAATTGATTCATATTTTACTTGCTTTGTACTAAGTGCAACACTTCTGCAGACATTTGAATCTACTTCATTTGAATCTACTTCACATCTCTGCTGGTTATGGTTGTGACAAGATAGCAAGTTGCACTATTCCATATTCATTTTCTCAGAGGTCTTTTACTTTTTTCAAGATTATTGTATGTATTTTAATTCTCTCCTGTAGCATATGGGTGAATCATTTAAAAATATTTTCATTTTTATTTTTAAAAAGTATATGATTTAGTTCATTATTTAGTCCTTATTGACTAAAATGAAAGTACTGGGTGCAAAAGAAACATCTGAATTCCTATTGATACAACTACTGTTCCTAATTTTGTCAAGGCTTTCCTCTTCAATCCCTTTTATAGCAGTTTTCATAAATTCTATTTACATCTCCAATGAACAGTGTAGAGAAGCATTCACTTTCATCTAAATTTCTATCCTCTCAAAGACTACTACTTTTCAAATAAAAATCATTAATCTTCTAAATTAAAATACCAGAGTCAAGATATGCAAAAAGTTAACTCAGGAGGATTAATTATCATCAAATATGTTGTTGAAGGCATTGTTGATTAACAAACAATTATTAATTGAAGCTTTTGCTATTAAAAAACAATTTCTTAGATGTGACTGTAGTTTGAAGTCCTTATGTTTATCAATAGAAGACTAAAATAATTTAAAAAACTGTTCCCACTAACGGAAAATATGGAGTTGTTTATTTTAAATTGTTTACTTTCTCTCTTCCCTTCTTTCTCCTTTTTCTTTCCCTATTTTGATGTCTCGTTTACTTTGGAGTTACTCTTACTATTGCTACTTTGAAGGGGTATTTTTGTTCTGAACTTCAGATAATTGATATGAAATGTGATTATTGTTGTGGATAAGTTAATAGCAAAAATTATGATGAAACAACTGACAGAAGAGAATTCAATAAATAAATACATCATAAATAAGAGCCACCAGACATTACACACAGAAGGTTTGCATTTAGCATGATGATTATCATTACAAAACTCTCTAACAGAAATAACTATAAATTTAATCTTTTGGACATTCACAAACTATTATCATTTGACTGCATGAATAAAAATACAGCAATGAACGTGGAAATTAGTAGTGGATGGAGGAACACCAATATTATATATTCCAATTTATAAGTAGAGAAATAACAAGGAATAGGAGAAAAAAATCAGTGAACCAGATTGGCTTGGACAGGTGATGCACCTGACTGGCCTACAACATGAAAAGAAGTTATATCTCTGTAGGCAATCAGAAGTCCATCCAAAAGTTGAGTATCTGAAGTGCCATATATTCCTGCAAATACATATGCAGTGGTTTTTATAATGTTTTCTCCATACTTGCTGAAGGTAAAACAACTTCTACACCCTGAAAGAACCTATTCCCAGCTAGGATATAAAATAATCTCAAAAACTATAGTTTCAAACAAAAACACAGAGCACAACAAAATTTGGCAGGAAGTATGTATCCTGTACTTTTTTCTTCTTACATAATTCAACATTATTTTTAGGTATGGATCACTTAAACCATAGAAGAATCTCTAGAAATAATTAGTAGGCCAAATAGTATTCAGTCCTAGGACTTTATTCAGCAAAGATGTTGCATGTGATTATACCCATTCAGAGTCAAGGATCTTTTCTGATTTTTAAAATTTAATTCGGTTTTGTTTTCCTTCATGAGTTTTGCACAAAGCAAACCTATGTAGCAGCAAAAAGACACCAAAACAGTCAAAACAGTGCTGCTTTTTCTATATGGTAAGAGTGGGAGGAAGGATGAAAACAGATGACAGGAAAATACAAATGTTACAAAAGGTTCAATATTTTAATGTTGATGAAACATAGTCAAACAGAAAACTTGACTGACACAGTTAAAAAAAGAATGAACTGCAGATGATGTGTTCCATGAATTTCACCCAGCTACATATTAAAGAATAAGAAAATCATTGCCTTATTAAATCCATAAAATCAATCCTGTGTGATAAAGATTGCTGGTTTAGATTCAAAATATATTTTTTAATCTTTGAAAAAGACATTTCCATCTCTCAAATACATTTTGACATAATGGCAAACACTAAAATATAAAAGCTCTTATTTTCAATTTTACATAATCTTGCATGTTTTATTTCTAACATTCAATTTTAATATAGTAAGTTGAAGTCCAAACTTTGGAATACACACAACATTTAACCAAGTCTTAATTCTCTCCATGTTTTTCTGTTGGCTCATTTCTGAGAATTAAACAACCATCATTTATTTTCCATTTTATCTCATTAATTAAAGTCAATATTTTCCATGAGTCAAGAAGAACAGATGAAATTCCACATAAAGTAGTGAAAATGGAAATCAAGAGATAAGATGTGCCTGAGTAAGTGAAAGAATGGATTGAGGATCCTAACTGATAGGAAAGGTCTGTGTGACAGACAAAATGTGGCAGGGAGAGATGGCATAAAGGACTGAAGAGTAAAGAAATAGGAGATATGATTACAAATGTGGTTTGGAATACCAGGCTACTCATGACAATTACCTGTGATGCCTTGAATATATATCATTAGGACTACAGAACTGTAACACTGGCCTAAACTAACAGTAATCCTCAGCATAGCCAGTACAAATATTCAAGACTTCAGTTGGAAATAGAAGATATGGAAAGAACAATGTGACATAAACTTGAAGTATGTATTGAAACTTCCAGCTAAATTTTAACATGAATTTTGGAGAACCTTTTTTCTTTTATTTTGAAGAAAAAAGTTTTCACTTAAAAGACTATTTTTAAAGTATGAATGATGACAATGTTTCAACCTCATATTACAGTTAAAAGTAACATTTTCAAAAATTTAGAAATAAAATACTTAAATTACTTATTTAGAAAAGCATCTAAACAAAGTTATAACCTTACACTCTTACTAAAAAGTCATAATAGTTTAGTATTATGGATCTATGTTCATATCAAATCTTTGTTAAGTTATGACTTATTGAAATAAAAATCACAAATTTTAGATGCTAATGAAATTAAATTTTTGGTAAAGTTGAGGTTTGGGGATTTAAGTTTTTTTTTTTTTTTAGTATTATCAAAGATTATTACACAGTTACTTGTCTTTCTGAGGAAGTTGCAGCAGTTCTCAACTTTTTTACAAGATAAATTTCCTTTGTTGAAACTTTTAATAATATCTAGTTTTTTCCCTAGTGTAAATAGTTTACTTTAGATCATCAATTCTGTGTTCTAAAAAATTGTTCTAACAACACCAGGAAATTTGTATGCTAGAAAATTCTGCCAAAACATCATAGCATAACATTTATGGAGAAATTTTCACCTAAAAAATGCAAGCTTGAGATATAAAAAGAAAGAGCGAATTCTTAAACTGTTTCCAACATGGTATAAAAAAAAACGTGTCACAAGGATAAGAAGTAGCTGCTGGAAAGCAATGATCATGTGTTAAGAGTATGTTTATCTGTATGCATCAGCAGCATTCTTATGAATTTAACAGATTCCAACAATATGCTCTATTTCTTTACCATGTACATTTATTTAAATGAACTTCACTATTCACAAAAATATTATATAGGAATCAACTCAAATTTATTTATTAAGAACTATATAAATTATATATATATGTGCACTTTTATATATGTAAATCTTATCATGTTTATATTAAGAGAGAAATGCAGATGGTACATATTTATTCAAGCATATATAGATTTATATAGGTCCCTACTGTTATTTTTCCAGAAATGACTTTATTGAGGGAAAAAAAATTATATTCAAGCCAACAGTACTTCTGCAGACTTATCTATAACGATTCACCATCAGCTGGATTTTAAAGATGTCTATTCTTTGTTCTTTCTTTTACTTTGACTATGAAAAGGTTGAAAAGCATTTCCCTTTTGTAGTGTTCTTTGATGTTACCCTTAAGAGGTCCATAGTTTTAGAGGTATTTCTCTGATTCAGTCACTCCCTGTGCAACTGATATTTTCACTGCCAAATCTTTTCTTAATGTTGCATTTTAAAAAAATATTCCTGCAAAACAGCACAACTTAGTCCAGAGGAAAAAACAATGGTTGGTTCTGTTAATGCTGAAAGTACATGGGTAACAACAGCCAAAAAACTGGCCAAGTCCTTTGCTTCATAGTGTGTTTAATGGGCTCATGTTTTCTAGCAGCATCCACACTTTTATTGAGATGAGTGATATGCTTTTTACTAACACTGTGAAAATATAATAGGTTCAATTAATTCTATCCATTTATTCTATCTTTTTAGAACAGTTTGAATTTGCAATGCAGACTTCAAATGGTGTTCTTTTTACCAAATTTAATTGAACATTAAACATTTAAATCAAACATTTGAACCTGAACTAGCCACTTTAGACTATTGTTACACTCAATGAAGAGAAATAGGGACAACTGAAAGATAATTCACCTTCTTCAAAAATGGGCATCTAAGATAAAGATAAAAGATGAGATGAGATGAGATGAGATGAGATGAGATGAGATGAGATGAGATGAGATAAGATAAAGCTCCATCATGGACTGAACGAGTTTCTCAAACTAAAGTGTTTTGCTGACCCATTAAACACAGCAAATACCACCATCAGCTTGGCAGCTAGTGATAGATCAGAGAACAAAGTAAAATGGGGAGCTGAGGTAAAAAACATAGGAATGGGAATTCTATTAGGATTTTCTTAAAAAATGGCTAAGGAGATAAGGGAATGATAAATGATACCGAAATTCAAAGACTGCAAAATACTTAGGAAGTAACAGAAGAATGAGAGGTCCAAGAAGCTGTTAATGAACTAGGGGAAATTTGACTTTATTTTTGGAAACATCTAGGAAAAGGTATAGGCAAGACTGGACAGAAAGTAACCTGGTTAGTAAATCAATGAAGCAGATGGTAAGAGAAGTTGGTAAAACCAAGTAATGATTTCTGGGTAAGGAACCTAGGACTTGAAGAAGGCAGTTGGGAATCTTTTGAGACCATGGAAAGCAGGGAAAAAAAAAGCAAGAATAAGATACAGGACGATACATATTCAATTAAAAAAAAAAAAAAAACAACAAAAAAAACCACAAAAAACGTAAAGTAAATGTAACAAAAGACAGTAAGTTCCAGAGCACCAGGTAGAAAGATATATGAATCTGCTTGTCACAAAAATTCCAAATGCAGTGGAAGATTCTAAAGACTTACAATATCTTCCGCTGTGGAAGTCCTCAATCTTTCTGCAGAGAAAGTACACAATCACCATTGTAAAACATAAAAACTAAGAACATAAAAATTAAGAACTTTCTTTTGATGTCAGTTATTCTATCAGTTCAAGTGGCAATCGGATACACAGTGAATCCTCAAGTTTCAGTTCTGCATTCAAGTGATGGACAAAAGAAGTGCCAGTACATGAAGTAACTTGTGTGCTCTTCTGCTTCTTTTGTTAAAAAACAAACCAAAACAAACAGCCAAGCTTTAGAAATGCTCTTCTACAAGTACCAAAGCAAGTTTTTAAAGTTAGGAAATTCTAGACCTAGATTGTCTTTGTAACTTATCTAATTCCATACACGTATATATATACAGTCTTCAGCTATGTCATCTTGCACTATTTTTATCCCCTGATTCTTCTGCATCCCATGCACGGAGCATAGATCCTCTGAGAATGAATGAGAACTTTGGAGGAGAAAGGTCTGTGGCCTGTGTTGTGTAGCAACCCTGATTCTTTTGTTGTGAAAGTTAAAAGTATAAATATAAAAGCCTACAAGTTATATAACCATTTTTAGAAGTTTCATAATAAAGTTGAAAAACTGGCTCATGACAAAAACAAATGGATTATCCTCTTCTGAATCCATAACCTAGAAATGTCAATTGTGTGATCTATATTCCACCCCAATAATTAAATTACCTTCTTAACAAAGCAGTTTATATAGGATAATGCAAAAAACATAAGCAGCTATTAATTTGACTTCTTTAGGATTTAATTTTAGGATCTGGTTATCACAGGAGAAGGAAGGTATGGTTCAAATATGGATAACACCTCAGAAAGGCCACATGATCAGTTGTGAAAATGCTTGAAGTTGTGAGAGCTCACAGGGTAGACTAAGGCATAGGAAGGTATCTCGATTCTTCTCTTCTTGTAAGTTCAGGTACCAAGATGAAAGCTGTAAACAGGAAGCTCCATTTACTTAGAAACCAGGGTCCAGAATCTTCCCCTAAGACTAGGTAAAGTTACAGCAGTACATGAAGTATTCAAGTAGCATATTTTATGACAGTTTTATCTACATTTCTTAAAATGGCCAAATATTGTCTCATTAAATTAGAAAGTTGCATTGGGAATGTTGCTCATCCTGATAGGTTTCAAATTCTTAACTTTCTACAGCAGCATGCCAACCACAAGATTGTAGGTTGCTAGGAGAAAAGGAAGAAGACTTGGAAGTGGAGACTAATGGGCAAAAGCATCAAAATGCAGGATTTGTGGGTTCAGAATAGAAAAATACAAAAGAAATGCTTATACAAAAGCTTTGATCATATAGTTTAACCTTGCACATTTTTATGTTCCTGATTCTACACTGATCACAGTGATTTAATTTAAATAAATAGTTTTGACCACAGAGACTTGCAAACTAAATTTCTCAGTTAATGTTTGAAATAGAAAATCATTCTCTCACTTATTAACCTTTTGGATTCCTATTAATACTGAATTTTTTACTTCCCATTGACAAAACTTGACAGAAACACAGTAAAATACTTTCCTCATTACTTTTCTAGTGACTCAACATTTAAGCATGAAACTCTGTTGTGAGGAAAGCTCAGTATTCAGTACTTTTTCTTCTTTCTTTACGGTACACTATTAGAAAGTATCTAATGGTGGAAGGATTTGCCATCTTCTTTCAGAAGCTGTAATTTTGAATTCTTGTATGTTTTATGAAAGACTTCTGTATTGTCAGTGCTTGCTTTACATGGGTTAGGCATATCTGGCATATTCTTCTTGGAAGTGTCTCTTAAACCAAATGTTAATTGAATTCTGTGTTCTCCACACCTCTCACACACAACCAGAGGAGTCTGGAACTGGTTTGCAGATGGGCTCATCATTTATGGGTGCAACTGAGAACAGAGAAAGTAGTGGGAGAAAAGTGCTATATGCACTGAAACTAATCAATTCAATTTTTTTTCCTTTTATCTCTCTTTCTGGCTTGTCCCTCCTCTGTAAAATACGGCTGTTGTAAAAATAAACCTGTTACTAGTTTGTGAGGAACATATTGAGTGTAGTGGTGAACAGTGCCAAGGGCTCATGAGGAATTACATCTTCATAGGATTTGAATAGTGTGAGGCAAGGAAAACATGGTACCACCCATTCAGGAAGGAGGAGTTAAAATAATAATTCTTTTCCTATTAAGTGAATCCCATTCATGTTGAGGGTTGATTAACAAGTCACCTGAAAAGAGCCATCATGAGCATGTAAAATCTCCATTATAAACTTTGAGGCTCTGATGGATGCCTCACAAATCTTTGCACTGGTCTTTTCCAAGCATTTTGAGGCTGATTTGTAAATTTTAATTAAACATTCATATTATGGATTTTTTTTCCTAACAGTTTTGTCTTAGGAAATGAAGATCAAAAAAAAAAGAATCTTTAAATACCCACTGCATCTATTGACAATTTTGTCATGCCAGCTCTAAACCAATTTGATATGCATGTTTCCAAGCAATTTCAAGCAATCAGACCATGTTCTAACACTAATTGTTAACTGTAAAACATTTTTTTTTCTTTTCACAGATACAATATAGAAAGTAGAACAATTAGGTAAGTACTTTATAACATGCCCTATCTAACCCTTAAGTCTTCTTAATGCCAGTAGGACTACCCACGTTTATTCCTTACTTATGCATAGATTCACTGTACAATTGTCATGACAGGATGCTCTTCAGAAACCTGCAAAAAACCCAAATTAGTAAAGTAGAATGTATTTATTATTACACAACCATATTCTCTCATTAAATAAATCCCACAATATCTAACAGAACATTAAAATCAAGAATTCAAGATTGTCCAGCTTTGTGTTTAGTTTAGATGTAGAAACAGTAACTAAAACTCCACTGAAAAACAAATCCAGCTGAGCTGAAAAAGGATACCAGTACAAAATTCACGTACCAAGCTGAGGAGACTAAATGAGAAAAAAAATTAATACAAAGAAACTAACAAACAAAAACCCCAAACAAGAATCCAATCAACACTATTTTGGAGATACAATGATACTAGGTAGGAACTAAAAATAAAAAACAAAAAGCAATTTTCACTCCTACATATATGTCAATAGCAGAAAAAACATTTATAAAAAGACTTATGTCTACAGAATGAATAGTGAGACATAACTTTCCAGGGCATTAGAAAATTGTTGGATCATAGAACTTTCAAGCACAGAACTGTCATTTTTGGAGCACTTGACCACCCCTTGACATAACATACAAAGTTCGTAGAGGGAAATGAAAGGTTCTTTAATAAGAAACAGAAAGTCAAGTCTTAGACCCTAAAACTATCTTAAACATTTTCATACCTCGAAAGGTGGCGTCTTCATCAGTAATGAAATCACATCTCCTGAAACAGTTATTTTAAATCTGAACAAATTTGAGCATATTTCTTCGACAGGATTATGAGCTACTGATGACTAGATGTGTTGTTTCAGTAACAATGAATGAAGAACATGAAATAAATGGATAATGAAAATCGAGAGCAGTAATCAGATACAGAGTGTCACAGAGTACATACATTCTATCAAGTCAAACCTTATGTACAAATCAAGTGGTGCCACTCAGTAAATTTCGGTTAGTATGCAGATCTCTACAGAATCTCAGATCAGTGACACACCTAAATGAAAAGTCCATAGAATGAAATTATATTTGTAATAGTTTTTAACCTTTCCCATTCCGTCTTAAAAAACCTTGAAGATATAATTTTAGGGTTGGTGTATTACCTGTCTTTGTAGTGTATCTGATAATTTGAATTGAATCCTTCTTGTTCCTCAGAAAAACTTCCAGTGTTCATAAAAACTTCAGTATTGCTTTTGCTGTAAAAATATACCCTAACTCAGTTGGCAGCTATTTCACATGTTTAAATTGTGTAGCTCCTATGAAATCAACTATGCTAACTGACAAAACAATAAGAGATTCAAGGAGAGAATATATGCTTTAGAGCTGTCTGAAAAGGTGTAACATACTCAAAGTTACACACCCATATGTTTATCTACAGCTGTACTAATCCAAACATAAGCACAGTGCTATTCCTTCATGTCATAAAATATTTAATACTGTATCTTTAACTTTCAATATGAAAAAAAGAACAACAAAACAAATAATTTATTTTATTTCTTTTCATACTTAGAAACTGAACAGTACATTTCTTTCCATAGGGGAAAAAAAAAAAAAAAACAAACAAAAACCAAGGGAAATGAAAACGAAGTAATCTTAACTGTGGGGAGGCAGGAGCAAGTAGAGTTAAAGTAATGAGTCATTTTACGCTTAGGACTATCTGTATCAGAGTTTTTCTGAAAGCTCTCTGTCAGCTACATTTCCTTCTTCAAAAGATTTTAATTTCTGTTTCAGCTGGGCATGAGGAGGGCAGGGAATGGGAAGGAAATGCAATTCAACATTAAGGCATTTGTATGAAACACAAGAATCTGGATGTGTCTTTCTTGTTCTTACATTCTCTCATGTGTCACTCAGTTGATGACTCATAAAATTCTTATAAGTCTTATTTTTCTCTGAGGTAGGCTGTAACACCACCGAGTTTCAAGAAAGTGGACACTTTTACTTTTGAGCTTTCACCTGTCATCCCAGTACCCAGAACAACATCACCTCCCGCTAGCGTTTTAATAAACTTCTGAGAAAGTTGGGTAGAGACGATCCCCAGCGCGGAGCGCCGGCTTTGAGAGGAGCCTGTTCTCGGGCCAGCCCCACGGGCAGGGGCAGCCCAGGTGCGGGGGCGGAGGTGCGGACAAGGACAGGACAGGGACAGGGACAGGGACAGGGACAGGGACAGGGACAGGGACAGGTCAGGAGCAGCCGCAGGCCAGGAGCAGGGGCACGGCCGGGGGCAGGCCAAGGGCAGCATCCCTGGTCGGCGGCACCTTGACCGTGAGGCTGGCCGGTCTCTCCCGGGACTCTGGGCAGCCCTCCAGCCGCCCTTCCCTTCTCCTCCAAATCCCGCCAGTTCAAATTGTAGGAATCGTCCCGCGCCCAGACCCGCACCCTCCCGCACCAAGGCCAGCACACCGGCCCAGCTGCGCCCCCTCCCCGCCACTGCCCCGGGGCCGCACAGCCCCGCGATGACCCCGCGGACCCGGCCGCGCCCGCCGCGCAGGTGGCGCCGGAGCGGCCGCGCTGCCCTACCTGTGCCCGCCTCCGTCACCTGTTGCCCGGCTGCCTCCATCGGCGCAGCCCCCCGGCGCCTCCTCCCGCTCCGGCGGCGCCAGGGGCTTCTCGGGCTCGCGGGCCACCTCCATCCCGCCGGGCACCGCCTCCTCCTCCTCCTCCTCCAGGGACTCCACGTAGAAGACGGTGCGGGGCGGCGGCGGTCCCGGACCGTGCCCCGTGGCCGGCCGGCCTCCGGCGGACAGCAGCGTCCCGTTGGGCGGGCTGGCCGTGGTGGCCGCCGAGGAGGAGGCGGAGGAGGCGGATTTCTTCCAGAAGACGCCGTTGCCTCTCTCCTGGCCCTTCAGCAGGCGGCTCTGGCTCGGTCCCCAGTGCTCGAAGCTGCTGTCGGGCGGCAGGCAGCCTCCCCCCGCCGGGCCGCCCGCCGGCGAGGGGTGGCTGAACAGTTTCCAGCGGAGGCGCAGGATGTGCTTCACGTCGAAGTCTTTCCTGCCGGAGCCGGACATGGTGCCGCGGCGGGCGGGGGACGGGCGAGGGCTGAGGCGGGACTCACGGCGGCCAGGCAGGGCCGGGCGGTGGCGGCGGCAGCGCGGGGCGGCCCCGCTCCGGCAGCGGCGGCGGCGGCGGCTCCTCCGGGCAGCGCTGGGCTTGTAGGGCGAGGGGTGGCAGGCGCCGGGCGGAGAGAGATGCGCGCACACACCAGTGCGGAGAGAGAGGGAGGATGGATGGAGCGATGCACAGAGCCAAGAGGAGGTAGAGACACCCAGCAGGAAAGGGAGAAAGAGAGAGATGCCCAGAGCTGACGAGGACTGCACGGTGATCAGTGGAAAGGGGAGGAGAGAGAGGCAGAATTGAGAGACATCTCTCAGGGGAGACGGACACTTGCGAGGGAAGAGCGGGTGAGGGAGGCTGCTAGGACGCGCTAATCTGATTAACGGGGGAGCGAGCTACAGCCCGGAGAGGAGCGGCGGCGGCAGCAGCCACAGCGGGAGGCAGGTGGCACCTCCTCAGTCTCTTAGAGCTCCGTGACCGAGTGCAGGCAGAGAGGAAAAAGTCACCTGGAAGCCTCTCTCCACCTCCCGCCTTCCCATCCCGTTTCTCTGGGGAGTCCCGTGCCTGCCGTTATCTGGGATGGCAAAGCCTGAGATCTGGCACAGGAAGAAATCGGGGCTCCTTTATATGCACTGTACGTAGGAGGGGAAAAAAAAATCCCGCCCGTGAGGCTGTCAAGGTCCTCAGTACACAATTTTCTGTCTATCTCGGCGCCTCTCACCAAGCCGCCCCCTCCCTTGCATGTGACGCAGATGTGCTCTGGGGCCGTCAGTGAGAAGAGACAGAGGGAAAAAGAGACGCTGCAAGCTTCGTCGTGCAAGTAAGTCGGCAGGTCACCGATTGCCCCTCACAGCCTCCTCCTCTTCTCCCTCCACTGCCGGTCTACTCAGCTTGGTATTTTGGTTCTGAGACAGCTGTATATTACTGGGAGCAAAATAAAGTACAACAGCAAATGTACCGGCAGCAGTAAACACAAAAATGTGAATAATAGGAGTACTAACTTAATAGACTGCATGGAGACTGGATGAGGTTGCAGGTTAACAATGTATTCTGCAGGTTCCATTCATTAGCCTGTTGGCTCAGTGTTGCTGTACCAGTAGAAAACATTGGCTGGAGGTACAGTGTGTCAAGCAGAAATAGCACAGCGCATCTGCTTCTTACCTTTCATACCTGCTCTTAATGCAGTCTGACAGTGCTAAACCCAAGGGAGATTCCTTTCACAACATAAGAGATCTGCTTAGGAACATCTGCCCACTTGGGAGGGGTGTCACAGAGTACACTGCATCGGGGACATAATTACAGAATTAAAAGCTTTATGGTGAAACGTAGGAGAGTGATATGGTAGCAAAATTGCATATTGTGTGGCTCATAAACCCCATGCATGAGAAGTTGGTGGCAATGAGATGATACACAGAATACCTGCAATTCACCTGTACCTTACTTAGTAATGTTTTAGAAGAAGATTTATCGCTAGGAAAATGATGAAACATTGTATTCTCAACCAGGAATCTTTGCATTGGCCAGCTTTACCCATGCAGTCATGAGCTCTCAAAAGTTTGTTGTTCTAACTCTGTGAAATCAAGAAATAAGGTTGAAGGAGTTATTTCCCTGAAGCTGGAATGTTTTAACTCCTAATTCATAAAGTATTATAGCTTGAAAATTCCTCCAGGGAAGCACAAAAATCAAACACAAATTAAAAATTTTATTACTGTTACATTTACTCGATGACTGAAGTATATTACGGTTTTGTTTAGTTTGTCAGTGGAGTAGTGCTTCTGGATAAAAACCAATATTAGGGTTTGTGTTTAACACTGATAAAGTCTTGGATTTAACAGTACCAGAATTCAGGGCACAAAGTCCTACTTTCAAAGGAAGAAAAATCGCCACTGTGCATTTTAAATATTGATCTATGCCACAACAGCTGGACTGAAAACTCCCTGGTGCCTCAACTTTTTTCTCAGTTTTCAGTGATAAAAAAAGACAAAAACTATTCTAAATCAAACAGAAGACACAGTTCATTTTTATCCAGGAACTGATCTGAGTATGTGCTGCTTAGGAGAGCAGTGGGAAGAAATGCCTAGAAATCTTCATCTAGAATAGGACATATGAAGCTTCAATAATTTAAGAGTCTAGAAATGCATGTCTTATGATGAAATAGATGAAATCATCTATAGGATATACTGGCTACTTGGTGTCTAGTTACATGCTCTAAGAGATGGGGGTATTTTTATATAAAATAGTTTTAATCAAGTAATATATAGATATAATGCTATCTCTTCGGTGTTTAATACCTCTTAACTGATTAGGTCTATTCAGATATTCTGGTTTGAGGAGAATTGCATCATTTCTTGCCATGCTATAAATCTCATTAATTTTTTAATCTGCATTAATATTTGAATTGATAATTTCATGTGAACCATTGATAAGTTAGATCTTTATTCTATCTTTACTTCACCTAAATAGATAAATATAAATGACAGTACATTCCAAAAAACTATGTTTTCTAAATATACTTCAGAGATCACTCAATGAATATATTTTATATATTCAACCCAAGAAAGTGATTTAGGTTTTTTATCACCCCTCCATGTAGTACAACTTATCAAGCAATTATAAGGAAAAAAGGTAGAAAATGCTTTAGATTGTTGGTTATTCATATGTTTTTATTTCAGTTATGTCAGTAACTGAAATAAAGTCTTGGATTTTTTAATAACTAAAATCTGGGCTCTTCAATATATCATATATAGGCATTGACATACTTAACACTACTTGAACCTTTCATATTTTGGTGCATAAATAATTTTTTGCAGTAAGACATGCATTAATTTGGCATGTATGCCAGCTTTTATTCCTGCATGAAGATGTATGAATACTTGAGTATCATAAAATCAAATCTGGAAAACTGTCTTGATTATCTTAGGTAATATCATGATCACAACTATTTTGTCAATTTACAGTAAACAAGAGCTACCCCCCCAAAAAAAGCTATATTGAAGAAGCAGTCATTGTCAGTATTTATAGTTAATTAATAAATTGATTTTCTGAGCATGAAGTAGAAGAATTAAACAGGTTGGTTTAGTTAGGTTTTCACAGAATCTTATCTTCATATTTCCCAATGAATGCTTTTGACATATGCTGGGGAGGCAAAGAACATATTCTGGATTATCACATGAGAGAAAAACAAAATACATTTGGGTTTCAGTTGAAACTTCTGGTACATAAAAATATTAACTTAACTCTGTAATTTGTCTAGGCTTTCTTCTCCATCCAGAAGAAGAAAAAATAGTTTTCCTACTGGTGTTCTAGGGACCTTACTTATAGGAATTACATTAAAATAATTAGTTTACTAGTCAAATATATCTTAGTCTACTGATACGAGATAGACATATGAACAGAGCTATGAAATTAGACTAGCTTTTTAGGTTGTCAAAGGGAAACATTTTTATGTCTTGCCGCATTCCATCAGTATCTTATGTGTTCCATGAAATATAGCCAAAAAAATAATGATCACAGGTAAACTTTCCTGTCTGTTTGTTGCACACTGTGTATCACATTGTATTTTTGTTTATTAAACAGCATTTCTCAACTTCCACCACCGATGTAGTTTCCCTGGATTATTCATTGCCACTCAGATCTTGAATAACTTTACAGACTTTGCTTGAAAGTATTCAAGTCTCTTTTTTCTTTATCTATTAGTCAGGCAAACAGATGAAAGTGTTTAATCTTTATGTTCCTGTTATGAGTCAGATTCCTGACACTTTCTCTTTGTGTTTTTGCCTTTCTAATGCTCTTCAAATGAAATAAATTCACATAGTCATGTCCCTAAGGAAGTCTCATGCTCATGTTTTATAGGAAAAATGGCCTAGGGATATATATCCTTTTAATAAATCTTTCAAGTAGTAAAAAGCACTTCCAAAGAAAAAAAGCTTGAAGTAGGTATCCAAATGAGTAAGATTTTATTAACCCTCTTTTTTCCATCTTTCCATTGCAAAGGTCTGGAGTACTGTTTATTTTTAGGCGCATGATTTATGTCAAGCTATTTGCATGTTTTACCCCAGGGAGAACTGGTGGATTAGGACTGAAGTTGAGTTTCAGTTGGTTATTGATTGATAAAACAAGCAACAGAGGAGCCATCATGTAAAGAAACCCCTTAGGGTTAAGAGTTCTCTTTGTCTATGCAAGTCTCTGCATTACATAAAGTCAAAATATACAGCAAGAGAGTCTGAGAGCTTATGTACTGGGGAATGGCAGTTACTAATAATAATAAGAGATGGGATATACCTCTCAACAAACTATAAGGATAAGGCATAATTTAGTTACTGAATTTTATATTTTATCCTGTCACATAATTTAATTCAGAAGACACTGAATTTTAATGAGAATAGGCACAAAACCAAAAAACAACAACAAAAAAAATAAAACAAAACAAGAAAACCAACCAAACAAGCAAAAAAAAAAAAAAAAAAAAAAAAAAAAAAAGCATGTGCTTTGCTTTGGGTAAAGAAAAGATGATAGTAGAATGAATAGTTTTACAACAATTCTCACTTTAATGTGGGAGTTCTCACATGAATGAATGAACATGCACTTCAGCTATAAAGATGCTTATTTTGTGGGTGGTTAATTACACATTCAGAAGCTAGAAAATGTTAAAAAGATGCTGTGAAACAGAACTATGGAATACTCAAGCTAAAGAAAGTGGAGAAAGAAATTGATGGGATGGGAGATCCATTGAGAGATCTGTCTCCCTGTTCTTCTAAGTTCTTCTGAGCCTTCTGATGTTTACTCTCTCACGTGGTTTTCTCTAAATAATTATTGTCTTGCATTCTTTTCTGGAGGAGGAGAAGTTTGATGGACTGTTGATTTGTCCAGTGTCATTGGAGAGGTGGCAATGTCACACTCCAATCCACTGTCGCTTTTGAAAATCTATAAACGTTGGAGTCAGAAATTAAACGTCCTTCTTTTTACTTTGGAGATTCCAGTGTCCCTGTTGTTTTATTTCATATCCTATAGCAACAGAGATCAAAGCTCAGTGCAGAAAATGTCAGTGTGCTTAAGTGATTCAAGCAAATAAGTAATGCTTTAGAATTATTATTTAAACTTTTGGTGTGTACAAAGACTTTGAACAATTTTTATAATATGTAGATATATTCTGAATCTATTTTGGTAAGTAAACTGAGAAACCCTGGGAATAGATGGTAGTTGGGAGAAATTAAACTCTTATATTGTTTATAATGCATACACATAATGCCATGGTATTCCTCTGAGTCAAGTTGTTGAGTTGATTTTCCTCCCATAATAGTATGCAAAGTCATATTTAAAATACTATAGATATGCCTACACCTATTTACTATCATTGTTTTCTAATGGCAAGAAAGGAATAACAAAACCAGACAAAAAGCAAACCAGAGCTGATTCATTTGTCAGTACTTCTGTATGATTTTTTGTAGTGAGTTTTCAACTGAGATTGAACTTTTGAGAATGATTTTGCCTTCAATAAATTAAACAGTTAAATGGTGTGATTTCTCAAAAGTGAGCTAGCATAGCACAGACTAGGTTTCTGAAAGTGTGGTGATATGACCAACTGCACTTATTTCGGGTTTTTAAAATATTTCTTCACAGTTGTTTATGAGTGTCTCCCTAGTAATGCCAGATTAAAAAATTATATATGAATTGCCCCTAGTGGTGACTTGAACAAATACATTTTATTTGGCATTGCAGGAGCCTAGAAGAGCAGTTGCTTATCTTATATAAGCTTGAGGGACAGCAATTCCTTAGTCCATTTCACCAGGATCACAAGCAGTTGTATAAACACACCCTAAAGCAGTTTTTAAGTGGTCAGAGAATTTAATTTAAGAAGTGCAAATGCTACAGGATTTGTTGTGGGTAGATTCACAAGTAAACCAAGGCTAGAGAAAATGAAATTATGACGATAATTATTTTGAAAAAGAAGGGGAGTTAAAGAATATTAAAGTTCTTAAATTTCTAAATCATTTCCCACAGTTCCTCTGGTTGTAGCAGTTGTCAGTTCTCTTGTGAAATACATATTTTTTACCCACAGTTCCCAAGTTGCCTATTAATCACCCTTATTTGAAGAAAATGTCCTGTCTTCTGTCCTAAGTTATGGTCAAGAGAAACAGCTGAACTCCATCTACAACAGCTTTGGCAGAGCACAAACCTCTCTGCTCCTATGCCACACTCCACCTAATATCCTTAGACCTTAGCATTTGGAGGCCAGTCATCCATGCCTCTTGCTGATTCACAGAGACAATATTACTGTATATTTTGAGTGCTAGAATATATTATAAAAATCACTATGTTGTTTTGTTTTGATCTAAAACTAACACTTATAGTGGTGTTTTTATGAATGACATCAATCTCTGGTGATGCAAAGAAAATAGGGTGTTTTTCCTTCACTGGATTCAATAATAGTTGCTGTCATTTTGCTATGATTCAGAATCTTCTTAGAACCAGTTTGCTTTCATGTTCTGTTTAAAAAATAAGCAGTTTCCTGTTGATCTTTTATTCAATGTTTATTTTTAATCTGATTTGAATACTTTCAAATATATGTTGGCAAATCACAGGAATAGAGACACCAATGGTTTGCAACATAGTCTCTATAAAAAGGGAACTGCTAACATTTTGCAACTACAGTAGTATTAAATTATATTTGACTTAGTTTAATTAAACAGACCCAATGTAACTGGCATAAGATGGTCAATTCTGATAAGGCATCACAGTCTTAAAATTATTTTTGGTTGTACAAACCAGCATCTTTCAAGCTCATTCAGAAGATAGCATTATTCAGGGAACATACTCAGTAGGCACTTTGAATACAACTAGAATTTTGGAGGAAAAGAGCATTTAGCCATATGGAGGTAAATGGTGCCATGCCATTTGGCCTGGATCCATCCAGTGGCTGAGCAGAGAAGAGAACAGGCACGGGGATATTTTGTTTACTGTTCTAGACATGACCTTACAATGGCTTTATTTCAGCTCACACATTCATTTGAAGTTAAAAAACAAATGTGATCTTGGGGTAATTTTACCATTGAAAACCTTTTATGAGATATTTTGTAAGGATCCTCTGTGAACAAGTTGTTTTAAAAGAAACTTTGAAGGTTTTTTTAATAAGTCTGACTTATGACTTTCTTTGTTATTTTACTTTATAGGAAAATATAATATACACACACTAACAGGGGAAGCATTTCCCTATTTTCCCCATCTCTCATGGTATGTAAGACCCCTAACAGAGGTATATTCTTTCACTTGACTTATTAGTTTGCATCAAACTTTTAGTACCTTATCCTTGCTTTATTTTCTAGTCTCAGTAGACAGATTCCCAGACTCTGAAAAATTTTGTATTTCCAGATTAGGAAGCTACTGATTTTTTCCCCATGATATTAAAACTTTCTAGTTGCAGTTGAGATATTTGTTGCTTGTATCAAGTGCCTTGTTGTCACATGAATAAGAGTGGTTTAAAGTTTTATATTGCCTTAGAGATTTTTTCTGTTGTTTTCGAGGAATGGTGGATGTCTACACAACTTCTGACTTCATGGTCTTTCTGGGAATCCCAACAAGAAAATACACATGTAGTTATGCTCTTGAGGATCTCTCACTGCCATTTTAATTTTAAAGTAACTTAAATGACAATGAAATCTTTATTTACAATGCATTTCATTCTTTGACATCTCCTATCACAATCAGATAATGCATTAAAAAGAAGTGAGCAAGAATTTACACTTTTTTTTCAGAAATATATTATTTCTTTAAAAGAATTCTTCAGCACTGACTATAAGGCAATAAAATGAACTCTTGTCACTTCTGTCCTTCCGTTTGAAAAGGAAAGATGGGGCTTTGTCTATGATTATGTGTACAAATGGTCTTTTGATTGTTTACATTCAGTGTCTGACCAAATTAAAAAAACAAATATTTGAAAATGGTTTTTTAATCTGCCTATTCACACTTTCATTTGAACTGAGTGTCCCAAAGTGTATAGTGTCGGGGCTTTTTCCTTGGAAAAAAAATACTATTTGATTCAGATTAGAGTCTTGTAATTGTTTGAACAACTTGATAGTTTTCCATCCAAATGTCATGACACTTACAGTAATAACTGTTAACATAACAATTTAGTATCAAAAATTGCTTGAAAATTCCTGGCTTTAAGTTTGTAGTACAAAAGCAGAAAGATTTGATTCTATGGTTAAGGACATCCTATAATTTTTTTTACATTGGTTTATATATAAAGTTTCACATAATTATAATTATTTCTGTTTGCAGAATTTTTTTTCTACTGCGTTTTCTCTGATTTTGTCTAACAAACTGTGCCATATTTTTAATCCATGCTCACAGATTTTTTTAGAGGTAGAATGATGTGAGAACTTAAGGAATGCAGTTGCATTTCTCAAAACACTGTTAAAGAAGAAAGTTCCTGTAAGATAAGCCACCACATCAGGAACTTGAGATAAGCACAAGTGGCAAAACAGGAAGGCCTTAATTCCACGTCTAACAAAGGTGAAGACTTGGAAGTAGCACACCAGAGCATGCAGACTATGGGAACTTGAGATAAGACTTATCCAGACTAAAAAAATTTATATGGTCACAAACTGTGGGGAAGGATACACATGACAACCCAGGATGTGGGAGTGGCATTTCTGCCCTGTGGATACCTGGGACTTGGACTGTACAGAAATGTTTTTGTACAGAAGAATGAATCTGGGACTCCCCCACAGAAGACCAGGGTGAAGAAGGACCAGCAAGATGCCACAAAAAACTATGTGGTGGTGATATCTTTCTACTTAATCTCTCTCTTACTCTCCTTTTCTCCCCTTGTCCTCTTAAATTTCTCCTCAAAGTTGAGTGAATTATAACTGACAGATATTTTTCTGATTTTTAAAAAAAATGCTTTTAATGCAAAGTCAATATTTTTTTCCATTTTATTCCAATAGGTTTTAGCAGTTCCATAAGATAACATATAAATTAAATTTAAATGTAAAACCCAGAGACAACTTTTTAGCTGCAAGTGTGTAAATAAGGACTGAAATATTTTTTGATTATTTTGTTCTAATCTGAGTTTGGTGGTTTGATTGCTACAGTATATAACAAATAAGAAAGCATGATTAACAAAGAAGGTCACTAATTAGGATACTGCAATGATCAGAACATGTGTTACCTCTCCTGTAGAATTTATATGGGCAGTACAACGCACTGCTACCTAGAAAATGTAAAATGAGAAGGCTTATTATTTATGATAATCTAAAGAAGGGGACTGAAGAAAATACCAAGTAATAGAATCACTATGGTAAAATTTTGGGCAATTTTCTTATTTGCCCCAAATATTCATATGTGCAGTTTGACTGTCAGGATGTAGTTTTTAAGTGAGGACAATGGCTATCTTTCCTATTCTTTTAAGCTAAAAATGTATTATTATCAGCAAACATTCAGTCTGCAGTTTTTTTGGAAGATAAACAACTTCAGTTTCTCAAGTCTCTTTGAATTTTAGTATGGTCTTCAAAGCCTAGTCCAGTCTGAAGTCTGCAAATTGAATAATGAACTCTATTTGCTGTTATAAAATGATAAATGTATTAAACAATAGTTAAGGAAAGACAAATACATATGTAAACATGCATAACATTTTTTTCTTGTACTACTGGGGGCAATGAATATCATCCAAGTACATTTTCCCAACCATTTATATTCTTACCTTGCGGCAGATTTTCTTTACTGTAATTTTCTAGGCCATTTAAGAAAATAGTACAAGGCACTGTCTGAAATACCCTAATATTTCAAACATACTAATGAGATGAGGTATCTGGTTGAATGAAATTTGTTAGGGCATAATGTACTGGTCGACAGTAAACACCTGTTGATATTCCATGATATTCCATACTTTTATGCTAACATATTCTTCCTCAATGGGATCCAGTTTGCTAGGGAAATTTTCCTTCCCTTTAAAAAAAGAAAAAAATTGATTTTGCTCTTTTCTAATACTTTGGAAGATCATTTATTCTCTTTCCTTAGTTACTTTTCTAAATCTCCTGTAGAAAAGTTCACCAACTTGATGAAATTTCATGTGACCTATACCTAATTAACTTTTTCTCCTTATTTTGTCTTAGTGTGATGTCCATTAATCCCTAACCTCCTTGATGAAAGCTGAAGCAGAAGTGTAGACACTTCATCCTTCCCAGTATCAATATTTGGTGCCCCTTAAGTAATGACTCAGCTCTTTCTTGCTTATCCTTTTGCTTCTGATAAACTGACAGTATGTATTCCCTCCCTTGCCATGGCTATCTTGGCTACTGTTAACTTACTGAAGACAGGGAAATGATCAGTAGCCCAGTGACCAAATAGAGAAAGGCTGCTGAAACTTAGCCATTTTAATGACAAATTATTCTTGAAGATGACTAGTGACAGATTTGCAAAAAGGAGCCAGAAGTAATTTAGCAGTTAAGCATTGCAGACAAACAGAAGTGAAAAATGTTTCACTTGTTTAAATTGGAGAGAAATGGATTTGATAGGTGGGCTGTTAGATGAATGAGGAGTCAGTTGGAAAGTGCATCCAGAGAGAAGTGGTCAATGACTCGGAGTCCCTGTGGAGAGGAGTGGTGTCCCTCAAGAGTCTATACTAGAGCCAGTTTAATACTTTCATCACTGATGTAGGCAGTGAGATCAGGTTCACCCTCAGCAAATTTGCAGAGGACGCTAAGCTACGGGGTGCTGTTGACGCACCTGAAGGAGGGAATGCCATCTGGAGGAACCAGAACAAGCTTGACAAGTGGGCCCATGGGGACGTCATAAGGTTCAATAAGATCAAGTGCAAGGTGCTGCAGCTGGGTCGGGTGAATCCCCAGTATCAGTGAGGGCTGGGGTGAACTGATGGAGGGCAGGGCTAGTGAGAAGGACTTGGGGCTGCTGGTAGTGGATGAGAGATGAGAAATGAACCAACAACATCCACTTAGACCAGGAAGCTATGGATACCATGGTCTGCATCAAGAGAGGTGATTCTGTCTTCTCTCTGGTGAGACCCTACCTGGAGTGCTGCATCCAGCTCTGCAGTCCCAGTACAGGAAAAACTTTGACCCATCGGAGCGAATCCAGAGATCCACCTCTGGATGCAAGAGGAGAGCCAAGATGATTAGAGGGATGGAGTATTTCTCCAACAAGGAAGGGCTGACAGAACTTAATTTGTTCAGTCTGGAAGAGAGAAGAATTCAGTGTGACCTAATTGTTGTCTTCCAGTGCCAGAAGTGAGCCTACAAGAAAAATGGAGGGAGACTTTTTGCGAGAGCATGTAGTGACAAGACAAGGAAGGAATGGGTTCAAACTGAAATAGGGATGGTTTAATTAGATAGTAAAAAAAAAAATTTGCTGAGAAGGTGGCAAAGCACTAGAGCAGATTGGCCAGAGATGTTTGTGAATGCTCTATTTTTGGAAGTGTGGATGGAGCTCTGAGCAGCTTGGTGTAATGAAATGTTCCATGTGCATGGCAAGGAGATTAGAAAAAGATCATCATCCATTCCAACCAAAACCATTCTATGGTTCTATGTGGATTTCAGGTTCAATAGTTATCTGAAATTTGTCTTCAGATTATTAATATTGGTATACTTCACAGTTTTTTAAAGGAATAACTCATCCTCCAAAAAAAATTAAATAAGTTTCTCAGTGTTAAATATGCTTTTTTTAAAATTAGTGAATATATATCTTTGTATTTTTAACGATATCTGGTCACTGATATCTGACTCACAAAGCACATAACATTTAATCATAAATTAAATCTCTTTGCTAAGTAGATTGTATGACATTCTCAAATAAACTAGCTTTTATGCCTCTTGAGATGTATTTAGTAAAATGTGTATAAAAATAAAAATTGAATTTTAGATCTATTTTAAACATTGTTGAACACCACTTATCACTTGGCAATAGAAGAACACATTCCTTTTAATTGGAAATTTTTGTGAAATACTGTGCTGATTAAATCTAAATTACTATTCATTAACATTTGGCAGTAAACAATTCTTGGAAAATATCCTAATATAACATCTTTTTTTATTAACCAAAATTCTATGGAAAGTAATAATACGTTGTATTTGCCTCATGTTTTCTATCTCAATACAATTCATAAGCAAAGCACAGAGGACACAAAACAGAAATTTTATAAGCCTTAGTACTGCAGCTACATCAGGTGTGCAGATCCAGCAAGTTTTAAAGTTAAATTACCATCTTGGTTACATCTATAGTATATATAAAGGTATCATATGGTTGAAAATATTAAGAATCCTGATGACCAGGAAACCTAAAGACAATTGAAACGCAAAATAACAGCTAAGAAAAGGATTTACCTGAAAGTGTTGTCCACAGGATTTGAGGTAGATCTAGATGGATATGAGTTAGGCATCTTCATGAAAGAGTTTGAGAGCTGAAAGCCCCACCATAAGTTTTTGGCCAAATTACAGTAGACTTAATGGTGCAACATTTTTTTAAACTGTTATAAACTGTCAAGGTTATTTCTTTTAATAAGAATACAAACACAAAATTTGATGGAATATGCTGAAAGAAATGAAAAGTCATTATTTGCATTTAAGCCCATTCCTTTTTTGATTGATTTCCAGGTTTTCCCACGTTTTGGTTTTTTTTCCAGAAATGTAAGGTAGAGTGTTTCACAAGGCACTTTTGCAAAGAGAAGAATTAATTTGTGAAGTATTGTCTGCTTCTGAGTTCCAAAGTCACTGCCACCATTCCTGTGCTCATCCATGTCTCCATCAGTTGACTGCAGAGTGCTGTTGAGGCTGTAACTTCCATGGCATCTTAACAACAGAAGGGACTATGTCAAAGATACATTTGAAAACCGTCTCTGAATGTCAGAGTTGCTGAAGTATGACAATTTTAATGAATATGACTCATGCTAACTTGGGAAAAGAAACCAAAAATGGACAGCTAAGTGAGGGCTTTGCCTACATATTTAAAACTGAAACAATACCAAATTATAAAGAATTTTGTTTTTTAAATCTGTCTGCATATGAACTCTTCCTTCTGTATCTCTTAAAATAATTAAATAGCATCCCTTAATTTGGTCACATAGTAACCCTTTTTTAATCTGGCCTGTACTGTATGAAATTCTAAACACTTCATGGTTTGATAAGTTTGCTTTTTTATTGAATGCACTAAAGTGCTATAGAACAAAATCCTTATTGAAATCCATAATGTTACAAATGAAGGATAAATTTATAGAAAGTGAGATGGAAGCTTTCATTTCTTTAGATCTATATTTAATTGTTTCTAATCAAGAAAAGAATTTATCATTACTGCAGTATACTTCTGCTGCTTCCTTCTGAAAGTTTATGTTTTTCCTGCTTGGAATTCATCATGTGTTGCTTCTTAGGTGGAGGTATAAATCTAAGATAAATGAAGTGAAAATATTTTCGTTTAATAAAAATTATGAAAAAGTCATTTTGCAAAGAAAGTATGAGAGATGGATGAGCAGCAGGATGGCAAAATTAAGTTCTGTTGAAATTTACTTGATAATAAAGGCAATGTATAATCTTCTTGAAGCAGTGGATTCTCTAACATGTAGCACTTGATTCTCAGCTCAGTAAAGTACATTTTTTGCAGTTTATTCCATATTTTGTTAAAAGTAGGCAGTGAATATTTAAAGTTATTCTTTTGATCATAAAGGCTGCATGAAAAAAAGCAAACTCAATAAGGAATTTAACAAATACTTCTGAAAAGAATTGTGTTTCTTCTCCCTAGTGTGTTTCATGTACTTAAGTTTATAGCTTTCTTGCTGACACCATTTAGGAGAGTTGCAGTCCAGCAATGTTGTATATGTGTGCATGCATTGCCAACTATTAAGGTGAGTACGTTCCATTTAATTGCAATAAATTCAAGGTACTAATTCTAGTTCTTCCTCGGGTACAGGAAACCAAGTGTCTCAGATCTCAAGCAAAGTTTTCCTAGCAGTTTAAACTGTCCCATGTGTGTGCACAGTCTTTGTTGTCTACCTTTTATTTTTTTCCATTCTCCGTCTTTTTCAAGTCAAAAACGAAGCGTTGTGGTACTATTGAAAGTAAAGCTTGTTCATTGCGCTTGGATGAATCCTAAACTATGAATACTAGCAATTAAAAAAAATTAAGAAAAGTATTGCTTTGACCTTTACAAAATAATTCAATGTTGATATCATATTTCCAGTGGATACAGTATTCATATTTCAAATTATATCTGCAGCTGAAAGATTCAAAATATGAATTGCATGAACTGTATGGAAATGTTTGTGTCAGAATTTTGTTCTTGTTAGAAGTGAGGGGCAGATATGGATGTTGTCAGGAACAAAACCTCACGTGGAGACATTTTTGGTTAGGTTTTACAGGAGTGTTCCTCTAAGCTGTCTTTCCTGCAGGGCTGACTCCTGTGTTATGCTCAGAGGAGTCGGTTTTGTCTACAGTCCTGATTTAGGCTGCAATGGTCAAGTGCAAGACTGCCCAGAAGGTACACCCAGGCAGCACAGATTTCAACTTTAACATACCTTATTATTTTTTTTCCTTTATCTTGACTCTCTTTTTGCCACCTCCTTTTCTATGCCCCAATATCCTCCTAATTGACCTCAATTACTTCTTCCCTATTGATCCTTGTTTTGCTGCATCCTTATCCCCATTGTTTATTTCTGTGACCATTCCTCATGTTGCCTCAGCCTCAGTGTAGGTCATTGCCGACGTGGTTGCCTTGTCACTGCTTGCCGGTGAGAAGCTGCCATCCTGAAGGTCCCAAGTTATCCCTCCAATTAGCTGTGAAATTTGGCCATTTCTTGGATAATTCTGCCTTAACCACCTCTGCACCCCACGCCATGCCTCGTGGTGCTCTCTGTAATTTATTTCAGCTTCTCGTACTGTTATCTGTCACATCCAGCCATTTCCCATGCCGTGCTGTGTCCAGCTCAGTTAACTTTATCTCAGGGCACGGTTATAGCCAACAGCATAGCCATGGGATTTCAACCCTTACAAGATTCCACCCTTTATGTAAGTTCACAGCTGTTTAAAGCCAATCTTCATGTCCATGGACACTTAGGCACAGGCTTTTTACTGTACCATTAACACAGGCAACTAAGGAGGCTAAAATGCCAATGATAGAAGTTCAAATTTTTATGGCACAGATAGAGATAAATGCCCATCACTTTTGTGCCACTCTTCCTGACATACCTGTGGTCAGTTAACTTTCCAGTATACCACTAAAATATTTGGCATTGAGAGATGTCAGATAACTATTAGAACCATCTGGCTTTGATTCCTTTTCTCAAACACTCTAACCTTCCATAAAATTTTACTTCTATGCTATTACCATATTTATACCTCATCACTTTATGTCATGTTTTACTAGTTGCTTGTTTCTTTATCAACTTTGACATCATCTTCTCACTGAAATTATCCATACTGTAAAAACATGCTTTAAGATCTCTTATTAGGGAAAAAAAATTCTCTTCAAGATTTTTAGTGCAAATGATCCTTACAAAGTTTGAACAAGGAAAAAAAGTTACAAAGCTGTGGCTGAGAATTTGGCAGTCTGTTGTATTTATGTTTTCTGTATGAAGATTTGTCATCAAGTACGAGAATGAAAGATTTTAGCTAATTAAAAAATAGTCTACATTTGTGAACACCGCAAACAATATGATATTTCATTATGTTAAAATGTTATTAAAAGCAAACTGTGATTTAAGAAGTTAATTAAAAAATGCACTCAAAGTCAATTTTGCTTCCAGAGGTATTGATTATTCCTTCAGTGCTGTTCATTTTAGCTATAAAGAAAATTACCACCAATTGCTGGAGTTTTACTTTGAAAACTTAAAAATACTACCATTATTTTAGGTATGTATTGCCTTCTATTATTTATTTATGAAAGAAAATGTAGCTGAAATATACCTATTAGTTATTACAATTTTGTACACTAAACTCCACAAGATATTTGTATATTTTCCTAGTGTGGAAATAGACCATCAGTGAATCTGATTTTCTGTATGCATATTGTCTGGAACTTGACCCTTTTCTGAATGTTTCTAACAATTAAAGTGGTTTTGAGTTTACTGCTAACAAACAGAGAAAATGCAAAGGTTATAATCTCTAGTTCCCCTGCACTGTCTTCAGATCCTTTTTCAGGTATAGTTTAGGGTTTAAGGCAGATTTTAAATGATAATTCTGTGGCCAGAAGACAGAAATTAGTAAGAACATAGGACAGAGTAAGCTTAAGGTCATGCAAGTTGCAAATGAGTTCCAGACTGCACACACTAAAAAATCTATTGTGCTCAGATATCACATGCGGTTTTGAAAGTTAAATCTGTGCTTTGAGTTATAGTCAATGGTAAGATTTGGCACCATCAGTTGCCTTGCCATTCAAAGTGACATGACAGATATAACACAGTTCCTGTGTCTTCCTTCTCTCCTTCAAATTACAGCTGTGTGAGGCACTTAAAGACATGTCTTCTGCTGATCATATCTTTTTAAATATTTGTCATATTTCATTTACTAGTGCCTATTAGGAATTTTTTCACATAGTGTTTTAGGTATTTTTTGCTGTGGTCTATTCAAACCTTGTAGAAGTCTCTGATTTGCCTGTGCATTGTGTTCTGTTTAGACAACAGAAATTCTTTAATGCTGTATTAGCTCTTAACCAAGTGTATTATATGGACAGATAGAAATATGACATCTCAGTCTCAGCTGTGCTTGAAAGTTGGATGGCACCGCAGCCACAACGTTCTCTTGTCAGTACTTCCTTACTTGTAATTTATTAAACTGTTAATTTGGATTTATATAGATGCTAGAAAGAATAACTGGTCAAAAACCTCAAATTCAATGAAGTTAGTGTCCAACAAAAATGACTGAATCACAGACTAACCTCATTAGACTTCCATGTCATATTACTCCTCTTTGACAGAAAGCTACCTGTGTGGATAAAAGTCTAACTTGGTAATGTGCCCTGCAGTGCATCGTGTAGGGAATAGTTCCAGCCAAGTGAGATTGAGAAGTAAAAGTCCTCTGTGACTGAAAAGCCATGCTACAGAAATAAAAAATGGTTAAGAAGGGAAATTAAAACCAAACCAAAATAAAAAAATAAGCAAATAAACCCTTCTCCTGCACTTGATTTGGCAATTGTTATGTTCCTTCTGTTGCTCTAAAGGCTTTTCGATCTTCATGCGCTTTTTGGCAATAGTATTTTGGCAACATGATGGAAGGAACTGGAAGAAACTAAGGTGTCAGAAGACATGACAGAGTAAAACCTTTTCATGAAACATATGTCTTCTGTTAGAGTTAGGCATAAATTCACTGATAAAGATCTTCAGAATCTTTCTTCCTCCTCTTTTATTGTAATTTGTAGGGTTTTATTTGCATTTAAAAAAATCTATGCAGAAGGTTTTGGAAGTATTTTTCAGGATTTCATTTTCATTGAAAACAGAGAATAATGGCTTGTAATGTGTTAGCCTGCATTTAATAAGATAACTCAAAATCATAAAAAAGTACAGAAATTTTTTTTTTAAATTCTTGTTTGAGATGCCCAAATAGCTGCTTGTATAGAAATTTGAATCAATAACACAACATGTAATAAAAATTATATATTTCTCTGTCATACAAACATCTCCCATTATGATTCTCAGATATAATTTATCCAGAACTGTATAGTCCAGAAAACTCAAGACTGCCTTCTGAGTTGTCTAAGAGCTCAAATCCCTTTTTTTTGCTCCCATCTAGATAAGTCATATTTGTTAGGTATCTCTGCTCGCTTTCACCAGACCGCCTGGGCAGAAAAAGAATTATTTTTACTTGATTATTTGGTTTGATTTCTGTTTGTTTGCTTACTTTTGCAGAAGCAATTATAGCTCTGTACTCCAAAATATATCAATTCAATTTCATGACAAAAACTAGTTCAATTATGTGAAAAGCAAAATCTCTTCTCTTGTAGTTCCAAAATTGCTTCATGTAATTGCTCTCAATATAATTTGTTTATGAATTGCTCATTTGGAAACAGTAAAAAAATATTATTTACAAAGTATTCCTATAACAAACATGCTTCCAGCATGATTAACATTCTCCATTAATAGAAAGAGACAAACAGTGAAAGTGTTGTAAGAAATTAATTTGAGTTTAAATTTGGAAAGGAATTTAGGCACTGCAGCATATTATTGTTCCTCATCTTTAAATCTATTTTGAAGACACGTTCATTCTAGACCGAAATCCCAGTCAATTTTGGTGGACTATTAACTTCCTAAATGAAGTGACATATTTGAGACTGACTAGAGTGCTGAATGATGAGCCAATAGTTAGCCAGAAGTGAGAGGTATCTGTTCAGTGCCATTCTCTTCAGACAATATCAGTCCCCAGGGAGGCTGTTTTGTCCATGCATGATTAACAGTCCTTCTGAAGACACAGAGCACATCAAGAACAGTTTTTTTTCCCTTTCAACAGAAGTTTATTTTGGTATAGTTGCTGTAGATTCAGTTTTCAACATACTTTTTCTGGTGGGTTTAGGGTTTTTTTGGGTTTGTTTGTTTGTCATATGCCCTGTCCTCCAGTCAATAAATGTTGTGGAATAAATAAGCAATTTGAAAAGAGAAATTTAAAATATTTCTTTGCCTTGATAAAAAGAGACAAGCATACATAATCTAATGAATGATCTCATCTATCCACATATAAATTAATTCTGTCCTTTGTAGCATCTTAATTTGTTTGGTGTAAGAGTTATAAAGATGTAATTCTCTTCCTGCACATGAAAATGTATTTAATTAGACAGGTTTACTTTGCAATCCATATATCAATATACTTTTAGACAAAAGATCATGTGGTTTTGCTAAAAGTTCATGGGATTCTTTATGTGACCTGTTTTGTTCATGTTTATTTATGCATGTGCCATAGCTTCTCCCACAATCCTTTTGATTTCAGATAAATCTGTTGCAGAGCCCTTTCCAGAAAAGATTCTGCTGTGAGAAACGACCCCTTATGTCAATTTAATAGATTTAGGTACACACATCCAAGTAATTTGAAAATATTTACCATTTAATAAGCAGATTGGACATTGTAACTTTTGAATGGAGAGGTCTATATAATAGAATTGCGGTCAATATTTTTATATTACCTGAGAACAAGAAAACCATGTAGAACAGTCCTCAAGGGTTAAAATTATGCTTAATTTCTTCTTGATTGTAATATGCTCAGTATTTCACCTATAATTAATCTCTTTTTTTACATCCAGATCTCCAAGAACTTACTAGAAATTGTTCTTACAACTGTTAAGTTTTCTATTTGAACCAGTTAACCCATTTTAGGTCAAATGATTTTTTTCTTAGTGAAGTAATTGGAGTGTCTACTTGACCTATTGGTGAGTTCTGAAATCAAAATAGGCTGATAGTTTATTTAGCTTTGTCTACATAGTAATACCAAAAACATTCTGGGGGAAAATGTCTTCTATCTAGTGCCCCTAAATGCAAGATGAGTGCTTACAAGATGTGTACATGACCCTGACAGATTTAAGGTTCTTGAATTTTGTTGTTGCTTAGAAGAATCAGTAATATAGAATTAGACATTAGTTTAATGATTATTTATCCGAAAAGTGGTCTGCACTGCAACACAAAATGAATTAAAGATACTTCATCTACTGTTGGACTGTATTTCCAGCTTCTATAATGAATAATTAGGGCTATCTTTCCACAATGTGCAAGCTTTTCATTTCCTTTTCAGTGGTATTTTAATTCTTAAAAACTTCTTTGATACTGAAAATAATATTTTTTTAAATTTTTAAGGCTACTGATACATGTTATCAAGATAAATTTATGTTCATTACAACATATGAACCAAAATAATATTGATTACCTTTGATAGATTGAAGTTATTAAATTGTGAAATTATTAACCTCTGACATGAATGAGAGCTAAATGTGAATGCTATATTTCAAAGAACACTGTAAGTTCACTTGTTGAACTTAATGGCTCATTACCTAAGGAATATTGGGCTAGTTATTCTTACCAAGAACTACACATAAATAGATGCAATATGAAACATGACAAAATTAATACCTAGCATAAATCATCGCTATATTGGAACAATATTACTGGAGAATAACTCAAGCCCACTATCCCTACAGAAATTCACATTCAATAAAACAATGCAATATTCATAAATTGGATTTCTAAGTTACAAGAGATTCAAAGAAAACAGGAGCTCTGATAATGATGTTGGCTGACTGTCTTGCTCATTTAATTACAATGCAGCAATAATTTATCATAAGATTAATAAAATATGACAACTGGTGTGTTTTTTCTGGTGGCACTGCTGGTTCTGCAAATGCCATATGTTATTTGAATTTTACACTATGTTGTCCTTAATTGTGTACTTGTAACCATAAACAGCATTTTTGTGTTATAATTAATCCTGATAAACAAACATTCACATTTGATTATAGTTAGATAATTTTAATTATGTAGATATATTTTCTCTGCATTGCAGTGGCGGAGATAAGTCTCTTGTTATGTTCTCAGGCATTCACATCTTCTGATATAGAACACACTTTGATAACACTTCCCAAAATCTACTGTGGAAGTTAGCTACGGTGTGCAGCCTTAGAAGTCTTGCTGAAATGCAGATTTGACTATTACAAGCTGATGCATGATCCAAGAATCCAGGATGGAAAGTAGCTGTTTTCTGGGAGCCTTTCTGAAGTAGTAACTGATGCAACCTGAAACAAATGCTTCCCCTGAAATCTGATTACAGGCATGACACAATGGGATACTTTGCTGTCTTAATTTGGCGTTTATAAATTTGGCTTTGCCCAATCCCAAAATCTGGATTTGGCATGTAGTCACAAAAAATATATTTCTATCCCTTTTTGTCTTTAAATCACTAGTATCACTGTGCTTTTCTTATGTACAGGTTTGCAGGGTGTCTCTTTTTGATCTATTTGCAGAACCAATCTCTTTAACCTCGAAGTTGTGTACTGAATCCAATGTCTTCTGAATGGCCATACAGAAATCTCAAACTACAGTGAACAAAGTTTGCCACATGTTTGTCCCTCATAAACTGTAATAAACACTCTCAAAAAATATTAACAGTACAATGCTGGTAAAGTAATCCACAGTAATAGTGCATGCAGCAGTTGAAAAGCTGAGAGAAATTAAAAATTTAGCATTCATTTATCCCTCCCATTTCAGAATTTTAAAGTCATATCAGTGCTGAGAGGATATATGTGATGGAGGTCACAGGGGTTTTCAGAGGAAGGAAGAGACAAGGATCTTGATTCCACGATCAGAAGGCTTGATTTATTATCTTATGATATATATATAACATTATAACTATACTACATAGGAATAGCAAGGAAAGGAGCTTCTTCAGAAGCTGGCTAAGCTAAGAATAGAAAAGAATAATAACAAAGGTCTGTCTCTTGGCAGAGAGCAAGAGCAGCCCTGCCGTGCACTCGGTAGATCCAAACATCTACAGGGGACCAATCATGGATCCACCTGTTGCATTCCACAGAGGCAGATAATAATTGTTTACATTTGTTGCTCAGCTTCTTCTCAGCTCCAGCAGGAAAAATCCTAAGAAAGGATTTTTCATAAAAGGTGTCTGCGACAGATATAGGAGTTATTTTCACACTGATGGGATGTCTTCTAATACATTTAATATTATTTTTCTTATTTCATAAAAGCACCACTTCAAAAGAAGTGGTTTTCTTCTTCAAAAGAAGAAACCAAGAGAATTCATCTGCTTTAACCAAACATCTTTCAATGTAATCTCTAAGGCTTTTTTCTGGGAAGTCTGGGATCTTCCTTTTACCCTGTTGATGTAAAGTGTGGAGTGAACAAAGCTGTTTGACAGCCTGGGCTACTCCTCTGGCTGCAAAGAAATCATGTAAAATAGAAAAAAGGTAATAGTTTATCTCCCAGCAGTTATGTAAAATTCAAAAAGTCACAAGTCTTGCCAATGGCTTGGAAATAACACTGCAATCATACTTTTTTAAGTCTCTGGGATGCACGTGCTGGTTTCCTTAAAGGTTCCCAAGGAGGTCACACCAAGGTACTTCTGTGGAAATTCAGAGCTAGGAAGGCACATAGTGAGTTTAGATGATCTGTTCACAGCACTTGTGAATCATAAGGTCTGTTCATATTTTAAAATCTAGATTCACTAGATAGTTATCCATAGTCTGTAGTAAATGGGAACAATATGCCTGCATATAACAATTTGAGACCTGTGACACAGCCATAGTTCATAAAACATGATTCTGCTAGAAGTGGTTGTGGCTGGATGAAAATCAGTAACTCAGAAGAACCAGCAGTAGCCAGGTGGAGAACACACGCTGACAAACTCTGCTGTACATATCAAGTGTTTAAAAGAGCTTCTGCTCAAGATATCTCTTTGATTGTACCTGTTGTGTTCCAGCTACTTGGAGCTCATTTTTTCTGTCACAGACATTTTCTAAATATCTCTTTCTTGTCAGGGTGATACTTTAATATTCTCAGGATGAGATAACTATTTATTTTTTATATATATATATAAAATAAATATATATTTTATATATATAAATTATATTTTATATATAAAAATTATATATATATATAAAATAAATGGTTATCTCTTCTTTATATATTCCAGCATTATTCATTATTGAATTGTTATTCAGGGAAGCCTCTTGGCAAAGTAGTTGCCAAAGTGGTTTCTTTTTTTAAGCTCTGACAAAAGCAGTAAAAGGGACTATGTTTTCAGTGAAATGTGCAGGTAGTATAAATTTATTATGAACCATCCAAATATTGTCATTTTGGGCCTTATTTGCAAGTCAAAATTATCTGAAAATTTGATAAACTATCTGCTTTTATATTCAGTTTTCTAACAATAGAAAGAAATAATAGAGAGTTCCAGAAATTTAAATATGCAGATTCCAGTAACTTTTGTTTTGAGTATACATACATACTTACCTTCTTAGAAATATGAAAATGATAATGATTTACATCAATATTGCACAGCTGGAAATGACTGCATGATCAAGAGCACTATAGAATTGAATCCCTATCTCTTTTACTAATATATTTTTGCAGGCTGTACATAGTTACATTGATTTCTAAGCATTTTCAAGTACTCTGCTTTTGTTTAGCAGAAGTCTTTCAACTCTTAATGAGTTCTCATATCCTCCTTGATAGTTCTTAAAAACAAATTTCCATTTTTAGGTATAGTGTTCTATATAATGACAAGTTTGATTTTAATAATAGAGAGCAGATGCAGATATTACAGAAAACAATAATACATTTTTGTGATAGAATTGCCTCTTTTTTCCCCCCTCTTTATTAATATTAATGGTGTTAATAATGTATTAGTAGTAAAGACCAAAATCTATTACAACAAAACTTGGAACACTTCCCTAAATTTTGTAGGACTATATGCAATAAAGCTGTCTAAGAAATGATGCAGTTTCTAGTTGAATCTGTTTTTTGAAAAATGTAATCTTAACATTTACATTAAATAAAAGTTATTTTCTTTTCTTTGTATTTCAGTATCATTCTTTCAACGCCATCCCTCTTATATATTATATCTAAATATAATAAGTGACTAAGAAAGGAATGTATCTCTGAGGCTGTAAAAAACTGGATAAACTTCTCCTTGGTGCAAGTATCTAGTTTTCTATAATTCTAAAGACTGCAAAGTTTCATGAAGAGTTGTTGTACTTCCTGTATTTTCATTTATGATAATAAATATAATATGTAAATTTTTCCCCTCAGCTTTTATTTATCCTTTTAGAGTACTTACATTTAAAATTAGTCCTCTGCATTATTGTGCTAGATTTGCATACCACTTATCTGATTTTACAAGATGTATTCCCCATTGACTTAGAGTGGTTTTGTGAAGTAAAGACCTCTTTTTGCCAGAACTTTTACAGTAATTTATGTTTTAAAATGTAAGAATGTATTGTTATTTTAAGGAGATCTATGTCATCTTTTGAGTAAAAGATAGAAGAGAATTAGGAAAACCATAGTATTGTATTATGCTCGAATGTAGTTTCTTTTGTAATTCTATCAGATATCCTTGCTACAATTTACTGTATTTAATAATCTTAAAGGTGATTTCTAACCTAAAGGTTTCTATGGACCTGTGATTGTGTTGAATCCATATGCATACCTGTAGATATACATATATAAACATTAAAAAATTAAAAGAACATATCATTAGTGGTGAAGCTTTATATTAACTAGTTTTCAGTCTTAATATTTATCTGGAAATGCTTGATTCTTTTTAAGTAAGCCTTTTGCATTAGCAGTAAAATATACGAAACTGACTGAGAAGCATAGCTACTCAAATCTCTGCTCATCTCTCATTGTTTGTTCTCAAGTAGTAAAAGGATGAGTGATAAGAATGACAGTTCTGTAGGACTAGTCAGGCTAGTAAGGCTGGGGTCCTTATTCAAGAACTTTTGGAGGTCTGAGCTTTAAATACGTGACAGCTGTCTGTATGGCTCCAGGGTGCAGTCATTTAGAATTTACATAAGCATTGTAAATTTTGCAGTAAATGAGCTTCCATACTGATACTCCAGAAATGGTCTTCATTTGTAATTAAATAGAGTGTTGAAAATTTGCCATACAAATGCAGTTTAATTTGAATAATTAAATGGTGCTTGAAAAATAAACCAATTAACAAAATCTCAGAGTATCTTTTTCTAAATTCTTTCAGCAAAATTTCATGTTATGCATAAGTTAGTAAAAGAAGTTAAAAAATAAATATCAAGGATGAAAAGAGTTAAGGCCTTTTTTATTCTCTGATATGTCCTTCAAGTTACTCTTCGTGTTTGTAAGAGACCACTAAAATTGGTCTGGAATTAATAATTTAAATTATTTATTATAATTAACAAAATGCAGGAGGGGGACAGAAATTTTCCTCTTTTCTGCATAAAATGGATATACGTGTCTAATTTCCATTGTCAGTGATCAAGAATGGAATCAAAATAATTATTTCAACTTAATGTTTTCGGCCAAATTTAAGAGGTGCTCTCATTTAAAATCAATAATAATGTTTCCAGGTTAACACTGTACTCGTTTAATATACTGAGTCCCCAGGGCTAGGGGACATTTACATGGCAGCTCTTGAGTGATTTCACTTGCTAATTCTGCCAGTAAAATCAGATGATCTCCCAAATGGGGAGAACTAATTAAAAATTAGATGCCTTCCTGCCTTTTTCACTTAGAGTAAAACCCCAGAACTAGAATGTCACAGTCATTCTGTAGGGAGGATTTGTCAAATCTCTTTTCTTTAGGGCTGGTGAGCTTCTGGAAATGTAAAATTAACATCTTCAATTCATAGTTTAAATCCTCATGATATAAATAAGGGTTTTGCACAAAGATGATGAAAATCCATGTGCTCATGTGTCTTAAGACTCTCTAGGAAACAGGTAAATCAGAAAGACAGGAATCAGAGAGAAAAGCACTGTAAAACTGCTTCACACAGACCACTTCAATTTTTCTTTAATAGATAGACATCTTTATACAATGCATATGAAGCTGCATCTGACAGTAAGTGTTTCTTGAACTTTTTGGCAGGTGCAGAATATTTGTTGACTGTTTAATTGACTTTATTCATAATCTCTGCAGAAGGTGGCCTTCAATGCTAAGAAGGAATTTTATATTTCTTGGTTTTGTTCACTATCATGGCCTCAAGCTAATTCATACATAAAGTCCCAGCTGGAATCTAACTAAATGTAAAAAGAACCTGTCAGCCATTTTCAGCTTCTCTAAGCCAAACACCAAGAAGTAAAGAAGACAGGTATCATGACAGAACAAAACCAACCATTAAGAGCAAGAAAGGGCACCTTTGAGAATTTCACATCCTGCTTGCTTTATTTTCTTTTTTTTTTTTGAGTTTGATGTTCACAAAATTATAAGCAAGAAATGCATATAAAAGGTGATTTTGTATACCAAAACAGAAATATTATACGAAGAATGTATTAAGTAGCTTGTTCCAATCAAATCCCAACAAGAATTTTTCCCTTTTCCTTTTTTTAATGTCTTGCTTAAAAATACATATATACAAAAACCATCTAATATGCTTGATAACATTAAAATAACTAATATGCTTGATAACATAAAAAATGTCATTTAGCACTGCACTTGTCCAGGTCAATCTTATCCCTGAAAACCAGCCAAAACATTTCTCTCAACGATTTGCAAAATACTAACCTTAACAATATAAAACCTTCTGTCCTGACTTTAGCTCTGGCTGCTAATACTTTGCTCTAAAGCACCTTGTTGGACTGACTGAAAGGTGAAAAATTGTTGCTTTAAGGAAAGTTATGTGCTTGGAAGAAAAATCCCACAACCCAATGTCACAGACATATTTTATGAAAAATTCTTTCGTTAGGATCTTTTCTCCTGAGAAGCTGAGAGGCCTCAGAAATGAAATGTAAACAATAATTGTCTGCTGACATGGAATGCAACAGGTGCATCTTTGATTGGTCTCATGTGGTTTTTTTTTTAATTAATGGGCAATCACAGTCCAACTGTCTTGGACTCTCTGGTCAGTCACATGATTTTATTATCATTCCTTTCTTTTCTTTTCCTTGCTTGCCTTCTGATGAAATCCTTCTTCTATTATTTTAGTATTGTTTTAATATATCATTTTCTTTTAATATAATATATATCATAAAGTAATAAATCAGACTTCTGAAACATGGAGCGAAGTTTCTCATCTCTTCCCTTGTCAGAGTTGCCTGCAAATTCCACACCCAATCCTTTTCAGATCAGGAAGTAACTAGCTTACAAGTGAATAAAAACTGTAAACCTGCCTTCTACAAGGAAAAAGTCAGTATTTCACATATAGTAGAAGCAATGAAAATCATAATCCACTAAGAAAGTCTTAAATCTTAGCAGCAAAGTATGAGACTGAGCTCTGAAAGAAGTGAGGAGGGAAAGAAAGAAAAAAAAAAGGGGAAGATCTGACATTAAATGTTCATGTATTGGACTTAAGTGGCAGGTTTGGGTAGCTGGGAGCTGCCAGGTGCTGTGAAGAGAGGAGATCCTGAGGGTTCAGTAGGTGCTGTTGCAAATATCCCATTGCACCCCAAACTGCAGCCAGGCAGGGGAGCCCCGTGTGCTCTGGCTCAGGTGCATTTAGGAAAGAGGGAGACCTACGAGACACCCTGGGGAGGAACACTTTGGGAGATGTATGTGAGGGATAGATGAGGAAATATGCTGCAGAGAGGCAGCTGGGGAGAACATGGGGATAGGCTCTTGTGCAGGGAGACAGGTGGGGCTGGGTGCTTGCAGAGACACGTGTGGAGGCTGTGCAGGGTGCTGGTGGAGACACACAGAAACACAGACATTGGTGAAAGAGAGATCCCTGGGGTGAGGATCGAGGAGAGGGTCCCCCACAGGATCAATAGGACTGCAGAGAAAGGCATGAAGGTGACAGCCACAGGAGCCCACAGCCCAGCTCCCTGGTCACACATCACACTGCTTTGACCCATCTGACCTTCCTCCCAGTTTACCCCTTCAGACAGCAACGTTATATAACTTTTAAAAGTTCCCGTGTCTGAGATTAGAATGGTTTTTATCTGCCAATGTCATCTCAAACAGTAAAGTTCAGGAGATTTGAGTCCGTAACTCTGTTGACAAAATGGCATTTTATTACCAGATAGCATGTAGGTATCAGCACCTCCATCCCTGTCATATAACTCCTGAAAGGAAGAAAAACAGCCCAATTACCAAAACAAAACACATAGGGGTGTAGATTCAATAATCTGGTCATGATTTGAAAGGGATTTTTTTGAGCAGCCCTATTCTCAGTGTGTAATTATGTCCCTTCACATTTAGAAATCTGACTGGAAAGAAGAGTGCAAAGAAAAAGCCTGAAAAATCATATCAACAAATTGCAAATTTCTTTCACTCCAATACAGATCTTTATCAAAATACACCTCAAAATGGCATTCAAAATTACTCTTAGAATAACAAAACACAAAATAGTTAACATATCCTGTCCAGCTGCAGTATTTTAATATGAGTCATTACAGGGAAGTTGATTAGTATTTCTTTTGACACTAGTCCATAGCTAAAGGCATGCCAGGGTAACCCAGCAAAAAAAAAGTTACATGTCTTCTTTAATTTACTAGTGCCCTATGTAACTGAAGTACTTGATTTTATGGGCTCTTTTATGCTATATAATCTTTTACAGAACTTTCATTTGACTTCAAAGGTAACAGAATAGGATAGAAAACCAGCATATCCTACCTAAAATATTTTTGTAGAAAATAGGTTATTATTTTGATTTTTTAAACTGCAATTATACATAAACCCCTGATAAGTACATTATTTATTTTTAAAAATTAATCATGTGTTATAGAACTGCCTCTTTTGTTTTATGCATTAATATTTGAAATAATGTAAATGCATTTGCCAGCTTTACTTTAAAACAGCAGAAAGCATTTATGAATATTTCACAAAAATATTTTGTTGAAGAGAATTCATATTAATTTTAAGTTCTTATGAGTATTTGGTGAAAAGCTCTATATGCTTTAGAAAAATAAATTTAATACCTTCATAAGTGTCATTTTGCTCCAGTGAGAACTCCAGTTCTAGAGCATTCTTGAAATTTTAAGTTTATTTCAGCAAGTGCTAAGGACATGACTACCAACACTCATAAAATGCTTTTGAAAATTAGAAAAATGATGAATAGCAACAAATGGATGCCCACTCATCCATTTTTAAACATTTAATATCTTCATTTTTCTGAAATAATTTTTAACACAGGCCCCAGGCTGAATAACAGTACAGAAGGATGTTTCTTCTTTATCAGTTAAGTATTAAAAGAGTCTGCCTGCAAAACTGATTTTATTTGCCAGCTCTCAGCTATTCCATATCAGACACTATCATGGACTGTTGCTTTACCCCATAAAAAGGTTAGTGGAATGGATGTCAAGGCAGCAGTCAGGATACTGTGTTCTTTAAACACTCTGTAGTCTGTTTATCCTAGCAGGGTTATTCTTGAAGGTACTCTCTGCTTGATCTCGTATTTATCAAATCCATTAGGAAGGATTACACTGAATCTACCCTGTGTAAACTTCTGAGTCTGCATGAATAAGAACAGAGATTAATTCAAATGTGACTTTTTGACTCATGCTCTGTAGCTCATAATTGTAAAATTAGTGGAGGAAGTGACTTAGGATCATAGTTCTGTATCCTCAGGCAGAGTAGTGAAAGAAATGAGTAGAAGCCATATGCTTCTTAGAAGTGCTGTGTAATAGATGTAACACTGGGAGAGACAGTGCAGGAATTGAAAAGAGAATAAGGTTACATTTAGGGAAGATACTATTTCTAATAATTTTAGACTTTTAGTTTTATGTTTGCTAGCATTTATTATTTCTTTATTGTTTCATATTATTAAAATAGAAAAAATATCAGTCAATGCTTCTTCTTTTTGAACTCTGTCTACTGTTATTTCTTTGGAGACATCATTAATACATAACAATACCTGAGTATTATATAAGGGAATAATGATACGAACTTCCAAAATACAGTAATATAAATGGGACAAAATTTTGTGAGGTCATGTGTATAGGAACTTATAGAGTCAGTTTCAAGCTGATTAACTGAAAGCTAACCAGTAGAATATTACTTCCCTGACCATGACTGTACTCTGCCAAATTAATACAGATATGGTAAAAATTAAGGGAAAGTGTAGTGCCCTGCTACTCCCAGTAGATATCAGAATTATTATACAAAGGTTTAGAAAAGGGATTAGAATTGAATACTTTATTTCAGTTGAAAGGTCTCTTCAACAGTTATCCCGTCCAAGTCCCTGACTGCTACTACTGAACAAAAGTTATTAAGGGCATTGTGAAGTGCTTCTTAAATGCTGACACTCTTGGGGCATCAATCACCTCTCTAGGAAGCCTGTCCCAGTGTTTGACCACTTCTTGGTAAAGAAATGCTTCCTATCACCAGATACTAAGGAGAACAGCCCAGCACTTCTCTTTCCCTCTCCTCATCAAACCATACAGGGCAATAAGGTCACCCCTCAGCCTCCTTTTCTCTGAAGTGTACAAAAAAGTCCTCAGCCGCTCCTCAGAGGAAATTCTTTCCTGTTCTTCTGGATGCATTGGACTACCTTAACACGGTGTGGCCCAGAACTGCACAGAGCACCCCAGAGTGAGGCTGCAGCAGTGCTGGATACAGGATGATAGATAACCACCTCTTTTGCCTGACTGGCTGTGCTTTGCCTGATGCACCCCAGGATGCATTTTGTCATCCTGGCTGCCAGGGCACACTGCTGACTCCTATTGAACCTGTTGTTAATTGGTCCCCCAGATCCCTTTATGCATGGTCGCTTTCAAGCCAATCTTCTTCCTAATATATACTTGTGCCCAGAGACAGATGACTTGACTGGAGACTATAAAAGTTATGCTAAGGAGTAGCAGTTACAGGGGCTACTAGCACTTAAAATTGATAAAATGAAGCTGGAAAAGTCAGTACTAAAAGGTAGAGCATAAAAATAAGTTATTAAAGGTAGGGGATAAATGTTGGTGCAAGAACAAATGGGTATGAAATGACTATGAATAAAGTTAACACCCAAATTTGAACTTTCAGATAGCAAATTTGCTGAGACAAAAAAATGGCATATTTTATATTAGCACTTATTTCAGTGTAAAAAGATCATCTTGAATGCCTTCACATGGCACATGCTGGACAACCCGTTGATCACACTAAGGCATCATGGCTTTATGAATGGCAACCTGACCAATCTGATTACTTTGGACAAGGTGACCAATAGCAACATGGTAGGCAAAGGCTGTCTGGACACAGTGACCCAGACCTCTTGTTTGTATGTGGGTATGACTATAGGTCAATAATTACTCCACAGATGTTGTGGTGCATGTTTTTGATTGTAATTCAGTCCTAGTAGTCAGTTTTATAACCCTGCCCTGTTTTGTATTGTTATAGCATATTTTATTACCAATGGATTGTTCCTTTCCTCCTGTGTTGTTGGTTTTGCCCTAGTTGTCCATCTCCCCAAAGACCTGTCCTTTTGCTCGCTGTTCCTCCACCCATTGAATGTCAATCCCTTCCCATGCATGTCTCTTTCTCTAGAAACTTCCCTATCAATTTTGTATCCTTTGAAGTTTCATTGGTTTGTTTAAATTGTTCTCCTCCCCTGTAATTCTCTATTGGTTTAGATGTATTCCCTGCCTTGTGTTCCACCCCAGTTCCTCCCAATTGGTTAAAGACTGTATCGTCCCCTGGGACCTCCACCATTTATGATTTGGTGTATGACTTTGATTCAGCATCCTTCTTTCCCTGATCCTCTAGGGAATAAATGCCTCTGGAAAACACACAAAGGACCTCTCCTGTTGGAATCCTTAAAATTAGAGGGTTTTGGGAAAGTTTGAAAAAGACTTTCACACAGACCCCAGTGACAGTAAGGACAATGAGATGCCAAGACAGCAGAAAAATTAGAAATGCAGACGTAAGAAATAGAACAATAGGCCTATGTGATTTGCTCCTTTAGGTTGCAACAAGTTTACTTAATGTATATATTTAGAAGGTTAAAAATGAATAGAGCTCTGTGCCTTGTCTCTTATAAACAAGCTATTGTGTTTGAAAATAGGCCGCTATTTTTTAAACCAAAGCTACTTGTTCTTCAAGTGATTGGATAGAAGTATTGTCAATATGCTTGTGCTCTGTGTGTGATTGGCTGAAACTCAGATGGAAATGGCTTTATGATATGCTGTAACATTATGTTTCTTGGCATTCTGTTTGAATCAGTGAGCTGGTTGCATCTCTTGTCTCCATTGTCGTAACAATATTCTGAGACTGATGCAGAAATAAACCGCTCTTGACGCTGGTTCTGGGGTGTCCCGTCCCGTTTGTGACTGTATATAATCTGCCAGGGCATCTCCCTGTTCCTTGTCCCTACCCTCAGCACAGTCCTCTCCCCAACACAGTCCACCTGTGCCATAGGGCAGCTGTGCCCTACAGCCACACCCCGTATTTGATAGCTCTCTGGGGACTGCCCACTCTTGCTGACAGTGCCGGGACCTAGGAGGGCTGAAGAAATCCAGCACTGCAGTATGCAAATAGTGGGCGGCTCAGGACCCATTGAGCCTTCCTGCACAACCATGGGCTGCACACCAGGATCTCCCCTTTAGTAGGGATGGCTCTTAAGGTTGCTGTGTGAGGCTGAGAGGTTCCTTGCCACCACAGATTCTTGGTAAGAGATTAGTAGCATGCTAAACATTGAAATCTTAGCCGAGTTTCATAAAGGAATGACCTTACACGTCTAATCCTTTAGACATATGCTATTGAACAAGTTAAGGATTGAAGCCAGCCATATCTAGATCACTCTCTGAGAAGGAATTTAAAAAGCATTTTTTCCAAAGCCTCTTGACTTAATTAGAGGGTCTTGCTGATAGTTTTATCTGGCCTTATGTAGTAACCAAGTGTACCTTGTCATTAACAGCAAGTCTTGCTAAACTTCTGTCTCATTTGTTGTTAAAGTTGTTGAACTCACTGTTTTATATCAATAAAGTGTATTGCTGTTTTGCTCTTATGAGTGAAGTTTACCGCTCTGTCTGTGAGAACCCCTCACTACAAGAAGGGCACTGAGGTGCCAAAGCATGTCCGGAGAAGGACAACAGAGCTGGTGAAGTGGCTGCAGCGAAATGAGGAGCATTTAAATGAATTTCAGTTGTTTCACCTGGAGAAAAGGAGATACAGGGGACACCTTATTGCCCTCTACAACTATCTAAAAGGAGAATCTGGTGAGGTGGGGAATCTGTCTTTTCTCGCAAGTAACAAGAGATAACAAGGTGAAATTACCTCAAGTTGCATTAGGAGAAATTCAAATTGAATATGAGGAAATATTTCTGTACCAAACATATTGTCAAGCATTGAAACAAGGATTCCCAGGAAAGTGGTTGAGTCACCAGTCCTGCTGGTATGTAAAAGATGTGTAGCTCTGGTGCTTAGGGACATGATTTAGTGGTGGACTTGGCAGTATTGTAATTGGTCAGAATTTGATCTTAAAGAACTTTTCCACTTAAACAATTTTATGATTCTAAGTATAAACCTGTACTTAGATGCCTTAAGACAACTGAAAGTATCAATTTATTGCTGATAATAGTTTTATGGCTTTTTTTCAATGACAGAAAGAAAAAACCAAAATATAGTGGAAATCAATCACTCAAAAAATCTAAAGCACAAAAAACCAAGATAAAGCAAAACAACCCAAACCATACAAAATTAAGTTTAGTTTTGTATTTCACTTGTATCTGAATGGTGAAACAAGTCTGCTAATTATAGAGATAAAAATATGAAATTTCTCATGAAGGATAGTTACATCATACAAACATAGAGTTTTTGTTGGTTGAAGATATTATTTCAGAAACTCAATTCTATTCTTACTTCATGGAATAAATTAAAGGAGATAAAAAATCAGTGGACTAGGATGGCAATCTACATTTTGGTATTTGATACCTGCATGCAACTTTGCTAGAAAAGTTTGAGAGGAAATTTGCCTGTGCTACATGATTACTATTCAATTTTCTAATTCTATACGGGCTCTATTTGCACAACTTTATAACAGGCTTAGTAACACAACACAACAGTAACCTTCGATAATATATACATTATCGAAGTCTTACTGTAAAATGTTGTCTGTAACAAGCTCATCTCAGTGTACTTATTAATACGAACTATTGATATCATTAAATATATTACCAACAATTTATGTTTCAAAAGTTGAAATAACTTTATCTCATGTCATACATTCATGGGATACTTTATTTACATAATACTTCAGAGAACTTACATTAAAAATTCTTTCATTTTTTAAATCATATGAGGGAGAAAAATTTTCTAGTAAAAAATAAAATAGCAAAAAAGAATAAGTCTCTCATTCTCAGAAAGAATGATAAAAAAAGGAAAATTTGAATGTTCACTATAAAACATAATCAGCAAATACAAATATTAAAAAAAGTGGTATCAGAGAAATAAAATGTGAGCACTTTTTCAGCAGTGCTTAAGTATTGCACAGAAAAGGAGTAAGAAGAAAGAGGGGAAAAAAAGAGGGAGGAAAAGAAAGAAACTAAAGAAAGGGGAGATAATGAAAAAAGAAAAAAGAAATAAAACAGACTGAGTATTGAGATCCTTGCATTGAGTAACATGGGGAATTTCCAACAAGATGGGCAGTCACTGGGCATTAGTTGCCCCAGCAGCCTCACCTGCATTCTCCAACAATGCCTCCACCCCTGCTCTGCTGCCTAGATCAGGTGCTATGGGACTTTCTCTGTCCATGACTGCCCATGGCCTCTGACAGGTCACCCAGGGCTCCAGCTCAGCTCAGGGAGCAGCCCTGCTCTTCGCTGCCCCCGACATACATGGCCACATCACCGGGATGTGTACAATCCAATCCTTTCATCACACGTGAAACATCTCCTGCTTATCCTTGGTACGCACAAGAGATTGTCACTTGTGACCATTTCTGTATCTGTGCCACACGACAGTAACTGTTTACAGGGGTCTTAATTACTCAAAGGATGGTCAATTCTACACAGGAGCTATTTGGGGTTTCTAAAAAGGTCAGGTTTTTCACCCCAGGTGTTTGTCAATACTTTGCACATACACACTGGCAGAGATGACGTATTTCTCCTGGGAAAATCTTAGGGACAATTGGAAGTTCTGACCTGGAGAGGTCCTCTGCAAATTAGTCAACGACTTTTTTTAGGAAGATGACTAAGATTTCAATAATAAACTTCTCTTCCATCAGTCCATTATCTCAACTATGCAGATAGCTTCACAGGGAATTTCTGGACCACACCAGGAACTAATGACTTAAGTGCATTGGGTGTGCACAAAAGCTCAGAACTCATACCCTGTTATACAGTAATCATAGCTGAAAAACAAATTTGAGTCTAACTTGCAAATTATATTTCATACCTTTCACAAACAAGAAAGAAACTAACAAATGAAGTCTTCTGCTGATGCTGTGAGACTAGCAGAATGATGACAGTTGCTGTCATCCGAATATATCATATATATAACTGAATATATCTCCTCACTGTAGCTAAAAACAAGATTGGATATACTGAAAAATAGGAGGAACACCTACCTGCCTTGAGGGTTGCAGGCCTGCAGTGATAAGTCTTGCTTTGACCAAAAGCTGAAGTAACATTTTATTGAGAACAGGCTTCTCAAATAAATCTCCTGGTTCCCTATTGCAGGGCATTCTCAGTCATCCTCATTAGCATAAAACTTGACATAAAATTACACTAGTAAAATTTGTAGTTGCCCATCTTTAAAAAAGACCCCTAAGCCCTGCAATCCATTGAGTTATTACCACCTCTCCAGATTTACAATAGCAATATGCACAGTAATGATTTTAAGCAGAAATCATTTGAAGTACATTATTCAGCAACATGAATTCAATCATATAAATATTTAAAGATGGGCATTTATTATAGGTATGAGTTAATGAGCATAGTATAATTAAGGAGCCTTTGTTTAATTACATATTTAGATGCTAGACAACATCTTGCTTCCCAACTGAACTCCTGAAACGTACGCACAATTTTAATTTTAGACTTCGAAGCACTTCTCCCAAAAGATTAATTTTAAATGTCAGTGTTCCAGACTCTAGCCAAATTCAGCAAATGAAAATGTGATAATAAGGAATGTGATGGCTGTACAGCATCTATAATGCATTAATTGACACCACCTTATAACATTTCTTACATGCAATATCTAAATAGGACTCAGAGACTTTGTAGTTCCTCTCAGTAGCCAATTGTTATACTCTTAATGATTCTTCTCCCTGTTATTTTTTCCCCATGATTCTTTTCCTTGAAGGTTCCATAGTACATTAAGCATATTTTTGTGATCCTGTAAAGTACTCTTCTCATATTCATTGTAGGAAATTTGGGAGAGCCTGCAAGGTGATCCTTTGGCTCACAATGACCACTCTTGCTTCCACATTAGTTTTTGTTGGGAGGTGATGCAGTTGTCTAAATACAGAGATCTCAGTTTAGGCTAGTGGTTTTTCAAAACTGCATTTAATCATGAGATAGCCCCCTAAAGGCATACATCCTACTTCCCTATTTACACAGCAGAAGATGTTATGGATAGACAGCCTTCAGCTAGAGTGGTTCAGGTGACTCAGCTTTAAGTTGACAATACAACAGCATGAAGGAAAAGTGCTGCAGGGCATCACACTAAAACCTCCTCCTCCTACTCATTCCCTCCATATTTCTGCTCAGTCTTGCTACTTCTTCAAATCCATCATTACCTTGCTTTTCAATAACCACAAACATGGGAGGTTTTCTGTCCTTTTCTGCTAGCAAGACGTCTTACTCCTAACCCCAGATGAACTATCTAGAAAGAAGAAGATTCAATTTTCAAGGACATAAAAAGCTGTTGTCTCTCTAAGACAATTCTGAGAGAAGAATCACAGCTTCTAGTCTTACAGAAGCAGAAAGTTTGCAAAGCCCAGCACACCTGGACACCACGGTTCCCATCTGTCACAGCCAAAACCAATTAGCTAGATCATGCAGATAGCACATATGTTCAGCCAATAAATATTGCAGCTGTTATATGTAGTACAGTGTGGTTGATGATTTACATGCTTAACTTCTTGCTCTAAGAGTCCACAGATGCTGGTAGTTGAAGATCACTCTGTCACTGGTAGTGTTTTCACACTTTGCCCTGTAGGGTGGAAGAAGACCTATAATATAAGACTGGCTGGACGAGAAGGGCTAGCTAGGGATAGCTGAAATTGTCAAAGAAAAACAGACAAAGGATATTCTGAGTGGACCTGGGAAGATACACAGGCACAGTTTCCTCTTTCTTCGCTGTCATCACATTGTATACAGGATAAGAATATAGGAGTCAGAAGTACTGCATGCTATAAATGCCTTCACTGAGAGCACATACTGGAAGAATTCAGAACTGACAGATTTCTACAACGGCATAATCTTCTCACTGACCTGACAGCAATGCCTGATCTTTCCTCAAGTGGTGTCAGCACTCATCTGATCAGGTGAACTGCTCAAGTTCCATGGATAATCAGTGATATGGACCAAGGTCCCAGTGGCACAGTATTGTGGATGGCTGCCTACAGGCCACAAGAAACCAGCACTTATTCATCTAGCCTAAGCAGGAAATGTTTGCTTCAGGTGGTCAGCACCATGAGTTATTCATTATCAGCCTGAGTTTACATGAGTTCACTTTCTCTTGCAGCAAAACCAGTCAAAATATATAGTAACACAAGTTGCAGGTTTAGTTAAATAGACAGAGAAGTCTGAGGCCTAGACACAGGACAAAAAATTCAAACTGTCACTGATATAAATCCCAATTTATGCCTTTTCTTTCAGTAGTTATTAGTAATTAAGCCTATATTCCTCCAACATGTGGAATACCTAAGGAATAAGAAAAGAAAAAAAAAAAGGGTTTTAGGAGAGATTTAATATTTCTATAGATTTATCCTCCTGCTCACAATCCTTTCCACACCATTAGTCTAAATTTTTGGAGTCTGTCAGTTGAAGAGTATTGTGTCTTGTTCTGATCACTGCCTTTAGTTGCCAAATTCAATCACGTACAATATAAAAAAGGAGAAAGTTTCAAATTAAATTTCCTTACACTATTAGTGAGTACACCAAAAGGACATTTGAGATAAGAACTGTAGGAGTTACCAGATGAGAGAGAAGTGTTTGAAGCTGGATGGGAGCTCTCTGTGCTTTATAACTGTTCATTCAAGGATCCATTCCCATGTCTGTAAAAAGCTGTATTTCAAAGCATTAAGACTGTAATTGAATGCATAGGGGAATTACACATGGCCTTTATCAAAAGGCAGTCAAAGACAGGTACAACATTTTATATTTGTTTGGAAGCAGCTGATTTTACACTGTCTTGGGTAGGTTACTTCTGTTGGTTCTGTTGCTAGATTCCAGATGTAAGTATGCATCAACATAAAGAGATAATTTGATAATATTCTATGGAACAATACAGTATCTCTATCCAGATATATGTGCTTGAAGGAAATTTGTGCAAGATTATCCACTAATTCAGCCTTTAATACAATCATTGAAATTAAAAAAGTTAAAAGTGTCTTTAATTTCCAGCCTATGGTAAGTACCCAAGATTGTGCTGTAGAGAAATTCCATTTTCCAGAACTTCACAGCTCTTAATTTATCAAATTTGTACCAATGAAAAAAAAAAAAAACCAAAAAACTGGACAGCATTAAAAATGAGCCCATTATTATCTCTCAAAAATTTCCTTTCTAAAAAACATACAGTAGTAAGTAAATAGCTCACCAGGAAATTTGAGGGAAGAGTGGATGGATTTTTACATTTAGATCCTTCAGTCTACAACTGTCATGTCACAAATCCTTTTCTTCCTCTCTTTTTTTTTTTTTTTATTTTTTTTATTTCATTCATTCCTGGCATCATCTTAAGTTGCAGAGATGCCCAGACCTCAGTGGCATCTTTGGTCTTCTATTAATAATCAGTGAACAAATGAAAAGGCACGAAAAAATTCACAAAAATAAGTTTAATAAATGGATCCCTTTATGTGCTCATCTTTCTTTCAGATATCTCTCCCCTTCCCTGATTATCTGTTTTTCCTTTGTAGAGCCTTTTGCCAATCTGTACGCAGGGACTGATGCCAGAGGAAGGTTGCTAAGCAACTTCAAATGAAAATCATATAGTGGACTACCAGGCACTTCTAATGAAGCCTTCTTGAGCCATACCTTAGTCTTCACACCTCACAAGTAAGCCTGGGATTATGAACTGGTGTAACAGATAGGAAGTGGTATCCAATTAGTATATCCAAGTGTACAGAGAAGCAGCATGCCAGAAGGAAAGTTATTAATGAGAGCAAGAGATAGACACTTAATATTCAAGGGCATCAGACTGAGAAATCGTAGAATGACCAGCTAGAGAGGTTTATTGGATGCACAGTTGTGCAAGCTGCCTAAGCTTCAAGTGAAGAGCTGAAAAGTAAATGGAATGGGAAACAACATCAAGAGTGAAGCCTTTGGTTGCATCTATATTATTAAATAAAACTCCTGGAAATGCTCCTGGAAACTATTTCATATTGTGTTAGTCTGTTGGAATGCTCCTTGAAAAGCTTGTGCCATTCACAGTCTCCTAAAGCATTTCTTAGGACTATGGATGACCCCAAAAAACACTGTGGATGTATTCATGATATCCTGCAACATAAGGGAGTTTAATAGTTTAATAGTGTGAATGCAGTTGCCTTCAGTAATAGACAAAACTCCAGTTCATAATAAATTGTTAGCATAGGCTGAGCCTGTAAGGATTCAGCTGTGCTTTTACAACCTTGACAAATTTCTTGATCTCTGGATCCTGGTACTTTACCCAAATGTTCTGATTTGCATTTTTATACTTTCTTATATGATATTCAGAAACTTTTGATCAAAAGTGGAACCTAAGGTTTTCTCAGAATAATTTTCTGAGTACAAGTGATACATATATGCAGTTTACCAGACTGTCTATATCAGCTGCTTACAATATAAAAATGGTTATTTGAATAATTCACCACCTGAATTTCAATTATTGAAAAAGTCTGATTACTCAGTTCTATTATTCTGTGTACTTCCTTCTCTTTGCCATGTTACTTTGGCAATTATGAGCATGCACAATGGCTATTGTGTTCCCATGGTGAGACATCAAATGTGCAGGCTCTTATAATTTTGTCACTGATTAAATAATACATAATCCCTGCAGGAAACTTGCAGGGTGTCTCTCATTGTCCCTGCTTCTGTTTAGTTTCCTTACTCTTTTAAATCTTTCCCTGTCTTCCTACTCACACTCTGAGAAACAAATTTCTGATTTTCTTTCCTATCTGGCTTTACCAATTCTCTGAATTGGATGCTTTTTAATTAAGCCATGTGAAGTGAAATAATTATAACAGGAAGAGTGCTAAATTCAAAAAACTAATGTATTTTGGCAGCTTTATTCACTGAAGAGATAAAATGTGTGTCTTCAAGTCTTCCTATGTGAAGAATATTTTGTGAATATCTTGAAAAATATCTGTGTGCAGGTACTTTGCACACAGTTAATGCAGTAGTCATTGCTTTGGCAAATTTTACAGAACTGCAGCATTATGTGTTTTGCAGCTTATAGGGAGGGGTTTCTAGGCCTTGACAGTGGGCTTTGTCTCACCTAACTTTAGACATCTGAAATTCATCTAAGTATCCTAAACAATTAATAGAAATACAAATACCTGCACAGAACAGGAGGTGAGATTCATCTTACCATGTATCTTTAAAAGAGGTATCTATGTGTGAAACAGATTCTAGTCAGAATTCTGCTCAGTACTGTCAATAAAGTTTAGAGAGTTGATAATTTTATTCTGTAGCATATATCCACAGAGGCTGAAGGACTCTCCATGCTTCAGTGCCCACCACTCTTCTCAATTATTCCAATCCTTGAGTTGAATCCTAGCAGAAAAAAGTTTTCTCAAGGTGACCTTTACCAAAAGAATCAATGCTAGGTGGAATAAATGAATTACTTTTCTGCCAATTTAATAGAAAGGGATCCTAAAGATTAAATACATTTGCTTAGGCGAGAGAAATACTCTTTGTAGATGTCATGAATTGGCCAGTATTGACAGCAGAAAGAAGCAAAAGAGTACACAAATAAATGTGCAATGCAGTCAGGACAACTTAAAGAGAACCAGTGAAAAAATATTTGCATTATAATAAGATGAATCTGAGATATAAATATAGAGTCCATAATTATGTTTTCCATTCACATTTAAAATATGAAAGAGGATAAGATTATGATATAAAGAATTAATGGCTTTTAGTTAGAGTATTTCTTTAGAGACATGTACCCTGTGAATACATGTTTAGCCACATATTAGCTTCCCATCAGCAATTTTTGCATTTTTAATAGCCTTTACAATCTATAATTTAATACTTTTTGGATCAATTTTTTTTTTGCTAATATTTGCATAAGCCTTTTTTTTTTGGAACACTGCGAAAAATTTCCAGAAATGGTTCAATTTGCAGCTCTTTCATTTGTACAATACTATAAAGCATTTATGGTGTTGTCTATAGAAGACAAACCCACTAAAATAAAAGAGTATTCCTATTATACTTCTCCACTATTTCTCCCACCATTGATCAAAGACAATTTTGTATTATTTCCAGAATCCCAGAACACACTCAAAATTTATCAAACAGAGCTTCTCATCAGACTTTTAAGAGCAACATGCTCATATGTTTATTTCTGTCATCTTCCTTGAAGGGCAGTTACCCCACTATTAGAATCTCTAGACTTGAAAAAGAAGTGCATCTCCTCATCTACCATCTAGTTCCTTTTCCTGGTGAATTAATTTGTAATGCTGTGATACTGATTGTTACAGATTTTGGTTTCCAGTATTCTTCAGAAAAGTCAAAATATTTAGAAAAAAAAAAAAGCCACATTCACAAAGCAATGTAAACAATTGTAGTGTAAATAAATAGTTAGTCCCAAGTATCTAGAAACAAAGGTGTACAATTACTTGGTCACATCGGAAAACTTGTTTTGTGTTGCTTTCTAGACACTAACTTCTATAAAAACTTCTGTAAATCTTATATGCTTCCCAAATCAAAACCTAAAACTGATCAAAACCTGATAGGGTTAATTAACATTATAAATAATAAATATATCTTTTGTTAGAAAAACAAAATAAAACAAAGGAAAAAAAACCCAAAACCACAAACCAAAAAAACCCAAAACCTTAAAAACCGAACTTACAAACAAACTACCAAATGAAACATTTTATTCAGCTGCCACTTTTTCACTTACCTTCCACAGTGTAAAGGTAGCTCTTGGCAGTTTAAGGAGCAGAGAGTGTCCAAGTCTGTTTGAAACTATATTGCATCGGAAAATATTTTGGCCCAAATATTGTTTGTAATATGATTTTCTCTTCTAAGTAAGTAGCAGCACCTTCTGCTGTTGTATGAGTTTTAATTGAAAATATTATTTATATTTATTTGTATAGTTTTAAGCAACTTAAATTGTGCAAGATGTTTTGGTTACAGGAATAAAATGCTCATATTTATTTATGTATATATATATGTCTCTGTATTGTATTGTACAAATCAATTCAGTTTCTTTTAATTTAATTTATTTAATTTTTTAATAGACTTTTTTTACGCTCCAAATTTCACTACTTTATTTTGGCAATGACTTTTAAAACATATTGCTGAAGAAGAAATCCTCACAATCAATTTCTAACAATTTACTTTTGAAAAGTGGAGAATTTAATTTTCACTGAGTCTAAATATCCAAGATTAAATAATCAAATTTTGCCACCGAAAGTCAAGTCTTAAAAGGGCAAAATAAGGAGATTATTGAGAATAATATTTATTCTACATAATTCATGGGATGTATTGGATATTATGATAGATACTTTACTGTTTCTGATGAAAACATTTTAGATTTTCCAAAGGAGAAGGAAAGAAGGATGATGGGAAAACCAACTACCTTTAAGCAATTGATAAGCAAGTTCCTTTAGTCACTACTTAGTGCCTCTGCAGTCTGTAGAATAGGTTCTTCATATTCTAAAAGAAAATAGAAGAAATAGAAAGATCTGGAGAAGGTTATTTAAATATATGTGCTTATAGTCAGTACTTAAATTAAGTTTAAAATGAGCTCCCAGCTCAGTTGATTTCTGCCAGATGACGACAAAGAATTGTAACGTGCAGCAGCCCAGTCTCTGCTCTGTTCTCTTCAGTATCAGTCTTTTAACAAATCTTAATTTCTACCTGAATTTATAGTGGATGCTTTGCATAGATGTAGCATATGCTGTATTTAAATATTTATAATAATGGCTATTTTCTTATTTTACAAGCTAGAAATTATGGGTAGGGCACTATATATGCTCAACATATTTTTTTCACACCAAATTACTTTAAATTATACTATGGTTCATATGTTTTAGAAACTTGCAAGTATGAATCCAGATGGCCTTGTAGGAACTTTGATACACTGCTGGTTGTTTAAGTGCTTCCTGTGAAAACTGCTGTAGTTAAACTAAGTGCAATGAAAGGTATTTATTTTCAGCTTTTGTGATAGTATTTATACTTGGACGAAGCATTGCAATATGATCTTGAAAAAGTATACATGACATATTTGCACTATTACCTTTTAATTGAAACCAGCTTGCAATTTCTTTTATTGCTCATATAATTTCTATTATGATTGATCTCCTGATTTTCAAGAGGGTAAATTTATGATTTGTCCATTCAAAATATGTGTCTGTAATTTAATTAAGTGTGTATTTATTACATAACTCTTACAAACAAAGCCTCTATTGGACGTTTTTATGGGTCTGAGGAATCAATAGATAAGATATTTACTTCACTGTATTTGTAGTGATTATGCTTCCAATATCAACCTCCAGAAATCCAACAAATGAACAAACAATCAAGTTCTTTATTCAGTTGATATATGTTTGATCAAAGTGTGTTTTTACTAATATCACTTAAGAATTTTCTCAGTTCATCAAACCAAGTCATGGTAAGGTATTCAGTTTGTAATTTTGGAATGGGTTTCTCACCATTATAATTGCCTACATTCCACTTCCCCCAAGTCTCTTGAAAAGCAAATGAGCTTAGGTAAATTTCCATAGTAGATATCCTATTGGCAATCAAAATCTCTAGAAACAATTATTATTATATTAAATTTAACTATGTTTGTATGAGAATGATATTTGTAAAAATATAGACTGTGATAAAGGAAAATCCATTTTGAGGCTATACCTGCACTTTACCTATACTGATTGTTATTACCTAGACAACCCAAATATAATTGTGGTAGCTGATATTTGGAAAGCAAGGTGTTTGTTTTAAGGAGTGTTTTTTCATATTTTGATGAATCCAGGGTTAAATAATTGGAAAAATTAAAAGTAAAGAGATTTCTTGAAAAAAATCCGTTAATAAAAAATGCATGTCTTAAGTGTGTGCTAGACATGGCATTAATGTCTTCCTGCAAAATATGATCTGTCACTGATGTAATTATTCTTTAGTTGCCATAATAGTTTGAAAAAAAATTGTATGTAAGCAACCTAAGTTAGACTAAATGCTTCACATAAAGATGTAGTTAGGACAGTTTTTACAAAATATTTAATTGATTTTATTACCTTCATATCCAGGAAGAATACCCCTTGAGTTTGAAAACCAAAACCTATTGAACAGAAAAAAGATAGTCCCTTCGTTGAGACCCAAAATCACACATCTGTTTGCAGGGGAAGAGTTGTATCTGTATGTTTGAGTTTTCAATATGGCACTGTAATTCTCACTTTAAAATCACTTTTAAATGCTCTGTCTTCACACAATTTTATTATTTATCCATTTTTATGTTTCAAAATGATATTTAGGGAAGAGTCATTTACTGTAAATACTTCACGCTTTGCAAATTGACATCAAAGTTGAGAAGGAAGGAAGGAAGTGGCGGAAGGAAGTGGCAGAAGGAAGGAAGTGGTGGAAGGAAGGAAGGAAGTGGTGGAAGGAAGTGGCAGAAGGAAGTGGCGGAAAGAAGGAAGGAAGTGGCGGAAGGAAGTGGCGGAAGGAAGGAAGTGGCGGAAGGAAGGAAGGAAGGAAGTGGCGGAAGGAAGGAAGTGGCGGAAGGAAGTGGCGGAAGGAAGTGGCGGAAGGAAGGAAGGAAGTGGCGGAAGGAAGGAAGGAAGTGGCGGAAGGAAGGAAGTGGCGGAAGGAAGTGGCGGAAGGAAGTGGCGGAAGGAAGTGGCGGAAGTGGCGGAAGTGGCGGAAGGAAGGAAGGAAGGAAGTGGCGGAAGGAAGCGGCGGAAGGAAGTGGCGGAAGGAAGTGGCGGAAGGAAGTGGCGGAAGGAAGGAAGTGGCGGAAGGAAGTGGCGGAAGGAAGGAAGTGGCGGAAGGAAGGAAGGAAGTGGCGGAAGGAAGTGGCGGAAGGAAGTGGCGGAAGGAAGTGGCGGAAGGAAGGAAGGAAGTGGCGGAAGGAAGTGGCGGAAGGAAGTGGCGGAAGGAAGTGGTGGAAGTGGCGGAAGTGGCGGAAGTGGCGGAAGTGGCGGAAGGAAGGAAGGAAGGAAGGAAGGAAGGAAGGAAGGAAGGAAGGAAGGAAGGAAGGAAATCTTAAAAATTATCAAACTCATGTATGAATGGTATTTAAGTGCCAAGACTGTTACTAGAAAAAATAATGCTAAATTGAACATATTTGTGAGACCAAAACAATTAAACTCATTGGATGGTGGTTTCTCAGAATCAATAGTGTCTGTTATTTCTATCTTAAACTACTTACTGCTACTGCACAGAATGAATATTAACATAGAATAATAGAATGATTTGGGTTGGAAGGGACCTTAAGATTCACCTAAATCCACGCCCATTTTATTGACAGGGACACCTTCCACTAGACTGCGTTAAGCTCAAAGACCCATTTGACCTGGCCTTGAACACTTCCAGGAATGGGTCACCCACAATGTGTTCAAGTGTCTCACGGCCCTCCTGGCAGGGAATTTCTTCCCAATATCCAAACTAAGCATACACTTTTCAGGTTTTAAAGCCATCAACACTTTTCCTATCACTACATGCCCTATTGTAGCTCATCTCCCTCCTTCTACTAGACTGTCATCAGATACTGGATGGCTGCTATAACATTTCCCCAGAGTCTGCTCTTCTCCTGGTTGAATAGATGCCTAGAGGACTCTGGCTTCATTACAGACACCCTGTGCTACACTGAGGGCTCAGACCATTATTCTTACTAGAATTTTTGTGTGATGGTCAGCCGCTGTTTATTTTTCTTCAGATTGTAGTGCAGGTAATAAATAGTTGATTGCTTTAATAAAGGCACACTTGAAATTATAAGAGTTAAGCTTTAAAGCAGAAAGAATCCTAAACCTGTGGTCAGTTACCCCACCCCATATATTTATTGTAAATGACATTCCTTGCAGATGTTATGATCCATGAACAAAAGCCAAGTGATATATACTACTTAAGACAGATGTTATACTTGCTTACTGGAATATGTTGTTAATGGTTATAGAACAATACCCTGAACATTAAGAACAACTGATTACATCATGAAGTAATGAAGCGCTTTGGTTTTAAAGTAAAATGCATTTTAAGGAAATGAGTTTGGGGACTAGCACAGCAAGATCTCAGAAACTGAGTGCCAGCTTAGTTCTCTGGTTGAGAGACAAGTGAAGCAATTCAGGAGTGTCCTCCTGTGAAAATAGTTTATAGATCCTTCTGCACAACAGTTAACAACCAGTATCAGAAAGGTGTGCAAATAAAATACTAACCACTACAAGTTTGCCATCTTTGAGTGGTAGGGCAACTCAGACTCATAGCAGTGGTTTTGTCCTTGTGCCTGTTAGAATTGACAGAAAAGAATGAGGAAAAATATTTTTTCTAACTAGTTTGTTTCAGTATTGGTACAAAGACTATTTTCCCACCCTCAGGAGACAGCAAAAACTGTCAACAACTGAAATGCTTCTGAATTGTAAATGATCCGAATCACGAATATTTCTTTTCAAATAAAATTTAAAATGTAAGTCATAACTATAAAACAGATAGAGCTATTTAAAGATGAATGTACTATACATACTAAAATATTCCCACAGATAACTATTGTATCCTAAGCCTGTTTAAAAGTCTAGAGTTCCTAGTAAAAAACTTGTACGCAACTGAGGTACCTCAATGATATTCTCTTTTCAGATTAATTATACTCTTCATTCTCACCACCTCTACCAATTGATTTCTGTAAGTCCTTAGAAAACAATAATTTTATTTTTTTAGTTCTATTAAAAAAATTACAGTGACAAGAGTTATTTGCACTCACAATTTTCTATAAAGCCTGAACATCAAGCCTTAAGAACTTTATATTGAATTTTACTTAATACAAAACTAAATTTTAAAGAAGGGTAGGGAGAATGGGAGTCTGAAGCTAAAATATTTAGGCTTCTAATTCTTATATTGTCTTCTTACTTACCTATGACAATAACTGGAAAGAGAATAGATTAGAGTTAGCAACTCCAATTTATTTGACATTTGCACATACTCTCTGACTAAAGAAGAAGTCAAGGCTGGATTTCTGGTCCTTTCTTCACAAGCTGCAGCTTCCTTCAAGGCACATACCTCTACCTGCTGTGGCATGGAGCCCTCCATGGGCTGCAGTGTAGGTATATTTTCCTCCACGGGTCTCCAGGGACTGCTGGTAGACAACCTGCTTCACTATGATGTCCTCCAGGGACTGCAGGGGATTGTCTGCTCTGTCAACAGGAGCACCTCCTCCTTCTTCTTGTCTCACCTTAGTATCACACAGCTGCTTCTCATACTCTTTTTTCCTCACTTGTCACTGCCTATTCATATGTTTTATACTTTTTAAAATATATTTTCAGAGAGACTGATGGGTTCAGTTGCAAAAATGTGTCTTGCTAGAAAATTACATGCTATACAGAACCATGATTTTGTAGAAAAGAACAGAGGAAATACAAATATACTGCTAAAGAACCAGAAAATTGACAGTGCTTCATTGTAATAGGTCCCGTCATTTTGCCTTCTTTCTCTTTAAGATCTGGAAAGAATACTGAACATAAGAAAGTGTTGTTTTAAGGAGAAGGTTTTTTTTAGGATTATAGGGTGTGTGTTCGAATTTCTGTTGAGAAAAGGCACTTTGTCTTATGTGATAAATATCATTACCCAGTATATGCTACAGAATATCAGTAGAGACAAATTCTGACCAACAATAGCAGATCAAAATCTGGGGAGACCAAGCAATATGCTTTGAGCGGTCAGGACAGAACCATGGAGTCAAAGAATCAGCTGAATAGGAAGAGGCCCATCAGGTTCATCAAGTCCAGCTTCTGGCCCTGCATGGGGCCATCCTCAAGAATCACACCATATGTCTGAGAGCAGTGTCCAAAAGCTTCTTGAACTCAGACAGGCATGATGCTGTGACCACCCCCTGGAGAGACTCTTCCAGTGCCTAGCCATCCTCTGGAAAAAATAACTTTTTCCTGATACAGAACCTAATCCTCCCCTAATTCATCTACATTCCATTTCCTTAAGTCCTGTCCTTGTAGACCTCATATGAATACTTTCTAATACCTTATTGTCTTTTTTTCTTGTGGCACCAGAAACTGCCCACAGCGCTCAAGGTGAGGCCGCCGCAGAGCAGAGCAGAGCAGAGCAGGACAATCCCTTCCCTTGCCCAGCTGGTGATGCTGTGCCTGATGCACCCCAGGACAGGCTTGGCCCTCCTGGCTGCCAGGGCACTGCTGACACATTCAGCTTGCCACTGGCCAGGACCCTGGGTCCCTTTCTGCAGTGCTCCTCTCCAGCCTCTTGCTCCTTTGTCAATACACACACCAGGATTGCCCTGTCCCAGGTGCTGAATCCAGCATTTGTCCTTGTTCAAGTTCATATGGTTGGTGGTTGCCCATCTCTTATTTATCAAGATCTCCCTGCAGAGTCTCTCTGCCCTCAAGGGAGCTGGTTGACAGCTCCTCCCAATTTAGTGTCTTTGGCAAACTTAATATTCCTTCAAGTCCTACGTGCAGGTTGTTAAAAGATGTTGGAGAGAACTGGCCCAAGGATGGTACTGTGTAGCCACTGAAATTAGCACATCATACTTCTTCTTGTTCCTTAGTGCAGAAATTACAACAAATGTCTTCTTATTAGTTTCTTTTATACCCATGCAGATATCTTTGGTTATGTTCATGCTTTTTATCCCAACAGCAGCTGACATGACATTTACACACACAGCAACAGCACACTTTTCCTACTGTTACTAGACTTAACAGTTTTCAATCTGTGAATCAGTGACCTTTGCAACTAAATTCAGACCTTCAGCATGTCTTATAAAAATAGTAAAATGTCTTCAGAAGAAGAGAAAACTTTGCTGCATATTCTGTAAGACTACAGAATATGTGATAATGAGTTAACATCATAATAATTTAAGCACAAACCCTTTATTTTAGCAGAGAAAAAATTAAAATAAGAGCTATTTTACACAGGAACATACCTGAGAAACAAAAAGACTAAGATCTTCCAAATTGTTCCCTGCAGCATAAATATACTTGTAATAATACAGAATATAAAATATGTGGTTTTGAAAGGCTTGCTAGGCTAAATTGGATCTCATCCTGTAGATGAACGATCAGGGAGCTCAAAGTAGAGGTAGGAAGACATGTCCAGATAACAAGATATAGCAAAGCATTTTTAAAGATAATTAAGGATTCAGGTGGACTGAGCAGTTGGGTTAAATCTGCCACACTCCCTCAGTTTGGGGGACTAAATTGTAAAGGAGTGTTAAACCATATCTGCTGCTGTATAAAGTAAAAGAGAGCCATCGAAATTGTATGGTTAGTGTGAATGTTCCCTTTCTACTGTAAAACACTTAATAGGATATTAAATAGTAACAAAATGAAATAAAGCCATTATACCATCTTGGAATGGGAAAATATGTTCAAATTTTTTTTTCCTTATGTTTTCTTGGTTTTTTTTTTCTCCCACAACATGTGAATCATAATTTTGACCATTCTGGAATACTTTCAACAGGTGAACCTAACATAATATTTTTATTACAGGCTATTACCCTTACATGCTTCATTACAGTTTTGTAATATACTCCACAGTCCTTAGAGTTTTTTTGTCTCTTTTCCCAGAGACAACTTTGAAAGGGCTACTTAACCCCTATAAATCATATTTTCTCTAGTTTCTCAAAGTTTTTTGAGAAAGTTGTTATGGGGTTTTTTTTTATATATTGCGGCACTACTAATGGCTTAAAACTGCCCACTACTAGCAGAAGTTAAAAATAAATCTTATTGTAAAAAGACTGTTAAAGCTAATGAACTGTCAGTCTTGGTATTTGTATGTTTCTAAATCCTTTTAATGTCAAGGTTTTCTTCCTGAATCCTCAGTTTAATTAGAAAACATTGCATTTATAAAACAGACCCATTTAAATTCCTTCCGCAAATTCACCTTTATATTACATGATTGTACTTAAAGAAATCTTGTTTCATTCAAATATTAAAAGTATAGACTTGGCATTGCATGTCACCCTTTCATCTGTCTGAACTGTATTTCATTGTGTGAGTTTCTCAGTTGCTTCAAATAAGGACAGATTCTTTTCAATTCACATAGCACGTTATCTGAAGATCTCCTGCCTGCTTTCTCCACTTGCTTTAATGGGAAGTCAAGGGAAATACATTCTGAATGTTATCTTTTATAGTCTACTTTTACCTACCAGTGTGCTTATATCTACTAGAACCAATTTCAGCTTGAAAGAACGTATTGGAAAATCTATTTACTAAAATGGCCAAAAAGAATGCATAACATTTAGAATTGAAAAAAAACCCAAAACATTGGAGTAGTATCATTCTAGAGAATGCCATGTATCTATGAAAACTACACAAAACTTATATTTTCAAATGCACTTAAAATCACCATTTTGCCTTTTTTTTTTTTTTTAAGCTCTGGCACTTATCTGATTCCATTTTGAGCTAGTTCACCTCATTAATCTGGTAGGAAAGCAGTTAAAAATAAACAGAAAAACCTATGGGGAACAGGATGCCACTTCACCCATATGTAGTAAAGTGTTAGGTCAGCCTTCTGTATTGTAGAAATATGTCTGTCATATTTGCAAATCAGTACATAGCACTATCTTCTTTTAAACTTTCTCATTGCTACTGAATACCTGAATCATCAAGATAGTTTAAAATCAAACAACACTCAGCCCTCTAAGATATTCCCCAAACTATTGCAATGGAATAACTTTATCAGGTGAAGAGTTTGCTATGAACCTGAACATGATTTCAAGAATGTTTTGTTGTGGATTACCATTGTTTGGGACCATCTAATCCTTACCCTACCATGCAGGTATAGGAAAAAATTAAGTAGCCACAAGGCTTTTACAGCTGTTCTTGTATTTTGGGGTAGTAAGGATTTAGGGTAGTAGAACTGGTGAGTTTTACTATTGACTTTATTGCTTTTTCATTTTGAATTAACTGCTTTGCATTTCAGTTTACCCATCAGTATAATGAAAAGAAGAAAATCTTCCTTTGTGCCCAAAATATATTTAATTAATGCCTGTGATGTCATGGATTTAAAAATGAAAAACATTGTGATTAAAAAGAAGTAGTGACATGCCACAAGGTAACTGTAGTGATCTCTGTTTCCTCCTCAGTTTCTCTGTGGTTGCAGAATTTTAATTAGCAGCTCCAAAAATTTGTCTTAGCATAGTCTGGAGACATATCTTAATAGAACAGGATGTGCAACTTGGAGAATTATCACTTTGGTTGGAAAAGACCTTTAAGAACATTGATTCTAAATGTAATTAGCAAGTACATATAACAATTAGCCATAAATAAATGTTTTGCTGTTTGAAGAGAACACATGGTTTATCTGGTAAGCTTTGCAAGTATTTGTGTCATCACAAGCACACATGTCCAATGCATTAGATGGGACTATAATAAGAAACCTGTGTGAATAAATAGAATGATCCTTAGGGTAGGATATTTGCATAATTAATCCTGCTTCCGGACTTCTTGAAATGAATTATTTTTATAAAATAATGATTGGAATTGTTACTCTTTTGAAAGTTCTTAGTGTATTACTCACATTTTTGGCATATGAATGCCGAATTGGTTCATTCGCATGTTTTTCAGATAAAGATCAAGATTTAGTGTTGCTTTAGCTGGAGGCAGAAATACTTAAATTCTCCATCCTCCTTCTTAGTACCTAATTTATATTACAAAATCAGTGCACAATCTTGTCCCTTAAGGTCCAGCTGTCAGCCAGCTGAGCTGGCTCAGTTTATACCAACAGGGTGACATTAGTAGGGCTCACTTCTGGGCACAGAAGCCCTCAGTGTGCAGCTATAGCAGACAGTAATTCCATGAAGTGGGACAATCCCAGGGCTGACTTTGGATCACCCGAAGAGTAGAACTACAGAGATTTAATGGAGAGGTCTCTGGAGAAGGTGGCCTGAAAAAGTTAGCAGAAATCCCATCTGTCTGTTTGTACAAATAATTTAAATGCCATTTACAGAAAAAGGTCTTCAAATTTATCCATTTTTTTCTGCAGATTATTTGTAAACTATATGCATTACATGGACAGTTTCACAGAGCATCTGAAACAGCTGGTTTTAAGTGGACTGAACCAGGGTTGGGAAGCAGTAAAATAAAGGTTTTCAGAAATACCTGACATCCAAGTCCTGCGGAAATGTATGTATTTTTTATGTCCAGATGTTTTTTAAAATAATGGGTGACCATTTAACTACCTAATACTTTTAATCTGAAATAGAAAATAAACTTAAACTGTAAGAGAAAACTCACATCTTTTATAGCTTTAATCTTTTTCTTAGTTTATTTCCAATTCATTTATACAAATCATATTATTAGGTAATGAGAACTCATGCTGTATAAAAATATTGATGCTATACTATGAAGTTACGATTATTTTTTCATGGAACTGTTTTAAGAAAAAAAAAAAGGCCTATCTGGATTCTCTCTTCCCCATACTCAATATTATATGAAAATAATTTATATATTGTATTTTGACCTTACATGGTGCAATTATATTCATAAATTCAAGGCTCTATTCTTAAATTGCTTACATGGTTTTCTGGCTCTTCTAACTTCCCATAACCATTCTTTTCAGCTATATATTTTTGCAGTAAGGCATCACAGGGGTCTGTGAAGGACAACTATCATGCAAAATACACGTGACATATGCGACATATTTCACTTCAGAAAGTTCCAGTATCCTTAGATGGGATGAAATATGAAATAAATAAACTTAACACAACATTTCGAAATCTTGGAAATCTCTTACCTTGAGTCAGTTTGCAGACTCTGTAGAAATGCAAATGTGAAGTCCATGGAATAGAGCAGATGGTGCATTGGGCAGAAGGTGCACAAGATTGCTCTGAAGGGTGGTGCAAGCAAGATTGCATCCTATGAAGATAGCAGCTGCTTCAGCTGGTGAAAACATAGAAAATTTGTGCCAGCAGCCTAGTTTTCTTGAGACATTTGACCTGTACATTTTTGAGGGGTTGCAGATGTGAATGAATAAGTCCTTTGATCTTTTTTTCTTTTTAATGTGTATGGCTTGATCCTGTACTGTGTACTGTACCATATCTTTTTATAAACAGACATATTTCAACTGTTGGAAGCAGTAGTTGAAAGTTAGGTTGCAATATTAAGTTGGTTGTCAAAATAATTAATTTTCTGGTTTAAGCAAAATATCAATAGAAAATTAAATTCATTCCTATGATTCAGATCCTTTTGAATTTACAGGGTAATTTGCATTAGTGGTTGTACTGAATGTGCAATAAATATGACTTGTTTGGTTTCTAATGATTATAATAGTCTTCTTTGTATTACTATAAGAATTGAATCTACCATCATTCTTTTCCTATTATTATTGTGCTGTAAAGGAAAAATAGTTTTGCATCAACCAAGGAGTAAAATGCATGCATTTAGCATCATTCTTGCAGGTAGTTCTCAATTCTGAAAATACCTCTCAGAAGCTGCATCAAACGAGGAAGCTAGACAGGTGGCAGAATGCAGAACCTGCCATTTAGGATCAAGTACAAAATAAAACCCAAGAAATTCTTCAAGGATGCTGCATAAGTACAAAGACACCTTTAATTAAAGCTGAAAAATAGTCAATGTTAAACTTGTTAGATGAATAAAAACTATGCTAATCAAGAGACTACAGTGCCAAGTATGCTACAAGGCATTTTAGTAATTAACATAATTTCCAGCATAAAAAAATACTATTTTTAATTTAGATTGTTTTCAAGTACACAAGAGTTTGAAAAAAATGCCTTTATTTTTCTATTTATAATAACTGTGTATTATTATAAGAGATACTCTAAACAGGTTTTTAAAAACAATGTTATTTTACAGGTTATTTATATTCATAAATACTTTACATGAAAAAGTTTGATCCACTGTGAATCCTGAAGACTTTTAAAGGAAAATGTCTTTGTTACATTCTCTTCTCGCTAGTATGGGAGTTCAGTCTTACCTGCATTCTAATACTTTTTTATGTTCCTGATGCATGGCCTAGATATCCTTGTCTCCATTACCATCATGATTTCCATACCAAGTGATGAGAATTCCTGTTCCTGATTGGTGAAATTAAGTGTCATAACATTAATGTAAAGTCAATTTGAAGTTTTTTAAAGGGAATTTCTTCCTTCCTAAAGAAACCACTGGCCATAGCAAACCTATGTTTGTTATGTTTGAAAAACCTCAGTTTTTCAGGAAGTGAAATAATACACCTGCACTGTACCATTTCCTCAATTTTTTTTTCATCATCTGAAGAAAGCTGCTGTTTTCTTCTTCTTATATCACCTTAGACTTACTTCATTCTAAATAGTTATAAACCTTTGAATTTCTATTTATAGCAAATTGCTTTCACAGCATACCAGAGCATATCTATTTTAAAAGGCCATTTGTACAATTATATTAAGATAACATAAAGGTGCAATAATATTTTATCTTACACAAAATCTAAAAATACTAACTATTTAAACTTACACCAGCACGTGATGTCTGTAAGACTGTTCCAGGAGGTTTTTTCCAGAAAAAATGTGAAGCTCTTCCCAATTATATTTTTCCCTCTGATTACTTTGTACACAAATATTTTTACACAGTCTTCTAATAGTGACATATTACTACTGGTGTATAGTATTGCCCTGCCAGCATTGGAATTGACTCTACTGTGGTTGTGTTCAAATTTGCTGGTGGGACAAGGGTTTTTTGCTGAACACACTTTAGCAAGCAAGAGAACTCCTTAGTCTTTAGATGCCATGAGTCCCAGAAAAAGATGAATGAGGTGATGATGTGCCTTGTGTTCTGAAGAGAGATCAAAAACTTATTTCTGGAGTCACCCCCATCTTGGCACAGAAAGTGCACAGAGGGGCTTGAAGCAGCACTTCTACCCTCTTTGCATTCACTAGTAAATCTGAGACGGAACTTGCCCCGAGATTTGTGCAAAAATACTCTTTTTACGCAACTGTTAACCAGACAATATCTCTGGGAAAATTTGCAGTGGTAGAAAGCAAGCCCTTCCTGGGAAATCTACTGAAATGGTTCAGAAGTTATTCCCACTCACTGTTGCTAGCCTCTGCTGTCTAGCCGTCAGATATGTTGGGGACTATGTTGACATAAGCAATGTACTGATGGTGCAATATTGAGTAAACATAGGTATCTTCCATAGGTGTCATGGGAAAATATTTGTATTGGTAAAAATAGTTTAATATAAAAAATAACAGCATGGTAGAAAAAAATTTACATCAATAGAGTGAAGATGCCTAGAATTCTTATTTTTAAGTTACACAGAGTGAATATTTTGTAAATTAGGCTGGGAAACTTATTAAGAAGTAGGATACATTCCACATATCTGGTGCACAAGATCATGATTCCAACTTATTAAAAACATACTATTAAAAGAAAAAATTTCTGCCTCGTGGAAAAGTAGCCCATTAGTAATCTTATCAAAGATTACCATAGATAATCTTATCAAAGGTAGGATTATATCAGTATTCCTACAAGACAGTAGTAGTACTACAAAAAGCCTTTTGGTATGTATTTAACTGCAGGAAACTTGAGAAAGCAGAGGAATGTCTTGTCTTTCCCTGCTGTAAGCGGTATTTCCTATTTGCTATTGCTGCTTAAACATTGTCTAAAGAAAACTTGTCAAAATAAGAATATTGTATATAAGCAACTGTAAATACTGATTCAGTTCCAGCCAATTTTAACTCTAAAGTATGAGACACACAAACTAGTTGAATATTACAATGCATAGATGGAGTATACCATCCTTTATCTCTGGATAAAGGAGAAAATGTAGATGAATTTCAGGGAAGGAAGGTATTGGAGAGCTAACGGCAGTCCCTCGGCTTTACAAGAAATCATGTCCAGTAATCCCAACCAGAAACATACATAACTTCATTTTGAAATGAGTTGCCTTTATTGTCCTCTCTTCTTCCTGTATGGAAGAACAGTGTTTTGAATCAATCTTCAAAATGGTATGGCTAAAGACCTTAGATGCCTCCACTCTTCCCCCCCCCCCGAAAAAACTGTCTCAAAGCCTTTTAAGAGCTTATTTTTTCCTTTAAGGTGCCATATTTTAAAATAGCATCTTGTCATTTAACAGGGTATTCCAAATATCATTTACAAATTTAGACTAAAAGTAACACTCTTCCTAGTAATCCTTCCTTTTTTACAGCACAGTGCTAACATGGGCCGCGAAGAAGAGAACAGACTGCAGCTCTTTCTGGAACATCTTGAACAAATGCCCTTGCTTATGTTCTAATCATTCACTTCTCCAAAATACCTAATGATGAAGAAAAGGTTGTGAAGGCATTACTAGTAGTATCATATGGCAATGTGTGGGTGTGATTTATCAAGTAGCGTTTGTATCACATAGATGATACTTGGCAAACAGCAAATTAAGGGTTTTTTTCAGCTCTCAGACTGATGTTACATGTCAGTAATTTAATAAAAAGACAGTGAGAATGATATTTTTTGACTCAGTGAACAGGAAACTTCAGTACACCCCTACCATGGACATCTGAATATTATGAATGGACAGTGTCTGATTTAGAAAAAAGTAAAGAATTATCACAGTTTAAAGAAACATATGACCATAATACTTTGCTGATGGAACATAGCCTATTCATTGGTTGAAATGAAGCAGATAGACAAGACATATGAAATATTTTTTTTGTGGATCAAACATCTATTTTCTAAAGTGATGCTGACAGATGGTGAACTCACCACCTTAGATATTGCACAGTAGATAAGGGTACATAACTTGCTACCCTTCCCTGCGGAATCATCATCCAAGGGGATTTTCTCCTGCATCTCTGCAAATTTGCCTACCTTTTTCACAATACCTTTGCAGCAGCATTGTTAGGCCTGATCAGCTGGCATGGAGGGTGAATTAGCAGCAGCAAGGCGACTGACCAGAGTAATTTGTTTAAATGGATTTTGATCTACAAGGTATTTTTGAAGATCTGCTTCAGCCCTGTTTGTCAAACACAACCTTTAAATAGTGCTTAACAATTTCTCAGGCTGTAGATCACTGTGAAAAAGTACTTTCTGGTGTCTGTACTAGGCCATATGCTCTTTATTCTCTCCCTCAATTTCTCCATCATCTCTCATCTGTTGCACATGAGCTATATTCAAGATCCACAGGATACTTTTCACAGAATCTTGAGGCCTGGTGCAGTAAGAATGATGAATATATCACGCCTGGAATGAGTTTAATAATTTGAAAAAAACATATTGTCCCGACAAATCCAACAAGAATGTGCTCCCGCTATCCCCCAAAAAACCTTCACTGGTATTAGTGTTCTACATAAACCATATTTTAGTCTGAAATGAAAACTTTTTCTGAGAGTGTCTGAGAGATTTTTATGGGTAGGTCATGTTTAACCAACCTGGTCACCTTTTATGACCAGGTAACCCACCTAGTGAATGCAGGGAAGGATGTAAATGCTGTTTACTTGGATTTCAGCAAGGCCTTTGACACTGTCTCCCACAGCACACTCCTAGACAAGCTGGCAGCCCATGGCTTGGACAGGAGCACTCTTTGCTGGGTTAGGAACTGGCTGCATGGCTAGGCCCAGAGAGTGGTGGTGAATGGTGCTGCATCCAGCTGGGGGCCAGTCACCAGTGGTGTCCCTCAGGGGTCTGTGCTGGGGCCAGTTCTGTTTAATATTTTTATTGATGACATGGATGAGGGTTTAGAGTCTTTCATTAGCAAATTTGCAGATGACACTAAGCTGGGAGCGTGTGTTGATCTGTTAGAGGGCTTTGCAGAGAGACTACGAACGATTGGATGGATGGGCAGAATCTAATGGGATGAAGTTCAGTAAGTCCAAGTGCCGAGTCCTGCACTTTGGCCACAATAACTCCAGGCTGGGGATGGTGTGGCTGGACAATGCTCAGGAGGAAGGGACCTGGGGGTGCTGGTTGACAGTCAGCTGAACATGAGCCAGCAGTGTGCCCTGGTGGCCAAGAAGGCCAAAGGCATCCTGGCCTGTGTCAGAAATAGTGTGGCCAGCAGGAGCAGGGAGGTCATTCTTCCCCTGTACTCGACACTGGTGAGGCCTCGCCTGGAGTATTGCGTCCAGTTCTGGGCCCCTCATTTTGGGAGGGACGTTGAGATGCTTGAGCGTGTCCAGAGGAGAGCAACAAGGCTGGAGAGGGGCTTGGAGCACAAGCCGTACAAAGAACGACTGAGGGAGCTGGGGTTGTTCAGCCTGGAGAAAAGGAGACTCAGAGGTGACCTTATCACTCTCTATGACTTCTGAAGGGTGGCTGTGGTGAGCTGGGGGTCGGTCTCTTTCTCTGGGCAACAACTGACAGAACAAGAGGACACAGTCTCAAGCTGTGCCAAGGGAGATACAGGCTAGAATTAAGGAGGAAGTTTTTCACAGAAGGAGTGGTCAAATACTGGAATCATCTACCCAGGGAGGTGGTAGAGCCACCATCCCTCGATGTGTTTAAGGGAAGACTGGATGTGGCACTTGGTGCCATGATCTAGTTGAGGTGTTAGAACATGGGTTGGACTCGATGGTCTTAAAGGTCTCTTCCAACCTAGAAATTCTGTGTGATTCTGTGTATGGCACAAATATATGACATATGTTAATTTGAATATCAAAGGAAATTGCAAGGAGTTTTAATTTTACTGGTTTTAATTCCATGCACTTTTTCAAAAAGTGTCAAGCTCAAATGCCCATCAACATATTTTAGTACTCTGTAAGTTGTTATTGATATAAAATGTGTTTAAAATCAAAATAGTTTCAAATATTTTCTCAAATTTTATATGCCTAGATTTATTATTTTTGACTTATATTAGATAAAAGAAAGACATTTTTTACTGTGGGGGGTGGTGTAACACTGGAACAGGCTGCCTAGAGAAGTTATGGATGTCCCATCCCTGAAAGAGTTCAAGGTCAGGTTGGATGGGGCTTTGAGCAGCCACAAATGAGACTCTTGATGGAAGAGGAACAAAGTTTGAATATAGAAAAAACTCAGATTTCAGTATAGGAGCAAGTTTTCTCTCAGCTGCTGCTGTAAAAAAGGGAGGCACATTTTCAAAGTTGTACAAAATTGTATTTATCTGTGATTTTCACTACTGTAATAGAAAGGTTAATGAAAACTATGCAAAAGATATCAAATTTTAAAATAGATAAGAATTACAACATAAAATATGTGGGATGGATTTCAACATGAGACACTAGCAAAGAGAAGATCTCTGTATTTCAACACTTCATCGTGTTAGAATTTCATGAAATGATAAAGAAGAGGGCAAAATATCATTCTGGGTATTATTTACTGTTGTTCAGCCTGGCCATTAGTACTAATTGGTGTTTTAACTAATGTAGATGTACAACACACCCTTTCCATAGACTGAAAAATTACTGTTTACCATGAATAAGCAATAAGGATCAAATTTTATTGAAACCATCTTAAAAATGTAAAGGGTTTCATTGTAAATGATCTGTGATTAAAATACTTGTTCCACCTTACTGAAGGACAAATAAATTCTTCCATATCATTATGGTTTAAAATTGTATAAACCAATATTTTATTCTGAAAATATGCAATATAATTTTTTCTATTTTTAGAAGAAAATATTCATAAAAATAAAGCATGTGAGAATTAAGTAATTTTAAATAAACTAATCAAATGAAAATATTCTGCAAATAAAGTTAAATAAAAAGCTGTGTTTTAAATATGATGTAGATACTAAACAGAATTTTCATGCCAACATATTTTGCACAGGAAGAGATGTGCTTAACATTTCAATTTTTTCCAAGGTGTTAATGATCTGCTATGCTGATCTCTGTGTGTGCCCGGGTGTGTGTGGAAGGGGGTGCATGGGAAGGGGAAGGTGTATGTATGTTTGCTTAACTATTGAATTATTTGAAAGTAACTGTATTCAGAAACTTGAGGATAATAAATTAGTGCTTTTATTATTATTTTGCACAGAAAGTTTATTGTACCAAGGACTTCAGTCAACTTAATTACAAGCTGGTCAGCTCAATATCCCCAAATCAATTTGTCTTAGTGGGAAATTAGCAGAATCAGTTCTAGAGTGAATGGAATCATTCCTGTTCAGGTTAATAGGCACCACTTCCCCTCTCACATTATTTTGGATTAATTTGGCATATTGATACATTTAATTAAGCAATTATAAAAACCCCATATTTTTGCTTCCAGAAATCCAAGACCCACTGAAGAGTTTATCCAATTAAGGGAGAAGTCTGCATCATAGCTAGCTGTTCTCAGCTTTTGTTTATAGTTAATGAAAGAAAACAGGCAGTTGCAATGTGTGATTCTTCTGAATTAAGATATCTACTTAAGATGAGATAAACCACAGCCTAAAAAATTCCTGCTACTCACTATTGATTATATATAAATCCTTGTATCCATACATCAAAGAGACAAGCAGACTGCCTGTGCCTGAAGTCAGATGAGAAGTTGAAGGCTTTTCACTAATTACTATGCTTTGGAATAAGCTATTTGCTTTCTCTGAGCAGAAATTCCTTTGGATTGTTTATAATATCTGTTTTTCTATTGTTTTTATCTTAGTTTAGATAAGAAAACCCCAAACAACAAAAAATCCATTTTGCTCACCTATTTTAGACTCAAAATCTGTTTAGATTAAGGTAATTTGAATTTTAAAAATTCAGTTTTCTTTCCTTTCCCCTTCTTTATCTTCCAAATATGCAATTTTACTCTTTTAACTGTAACTTTTTATATCATGTGGTCTTTGAAAGAAATTATGTATACATATTTGAAAATCCATTTCAGTGTTATTACTGAGTACTTTCTATCATATATGAAATGCTAGGGATCATGCAGATTGAAATACCTTAAAAGTAATGAATCCAGTACTGCATTTGTTTTTCCTTTTAAAATGAAGCTACATTTTAACAGTAATTCTATGAATTAATTCAGATTTATATATATATACATATGCCACACATATATAAATGCAATTCTTTTGTTAATTAGCATATCATACATTTATTGAATTGAGGCCAGCATTAGTTTCAAATTAAATACATCATAAAAATCATTTGCCTAATGTTCTATAAATTCTTAATAACACTCCTTAATTGGATATTTTAAAATGATATTTTTAAACTGTGACTCTTCACCCTGGAAAAGAGAAGGCTGGGGGGAAAAAGATCACTGTATTTAAATATCTGAAGCAGGGGCAGTGTAAACAGGATGGAGCCGGGGTTTTTTCAGCAGTGCCCAGTGACAGGACCAGAGGCAGAAACTGAAACATAGGAGGTTCTCTCTGAACATCAGGAAACCCTTCTATACAGCAAAATTTTTATCTTCTTGATTTCTATTCATATTCTGAATAGTTCTATGAAAAGAGCATTTATTAATATCAGTGGGAGCCCTGTACACAGGGCAGTTGGAGAATATACCATTAAGAACTGCAGTGCAGGTTGGAGAAAAGAATTTATTCCCTTGTTAAGGTCTACACTGCAGCATTTCTCATCATTTAAAAGAAACTTTCATGTGAAATTATTTTACTCTTGTCTTGATTTTTATGATTGTCTAATTTTCATCAATGCATTCAATTTAGCCCTTTCTCTGCACAGTTTCATTTTTCTTGCACTCTTCTAATGATCAACTTTTTTCTGTTCTCTATCACACCCAAAACTGCAGACCAATAAATAGTTGTCAATCATCTTTTATCACATTTGAAAAAAAGACATAAAGCTCTTCTATTTCACTGACTCTCATAAATCTCATGTTTAAATTTTTTATATATATTACTGCACTTGCTAGTCATATTTTTGGATTATAGCATAACCTTAAATATATATTATTATAAAAATGCATGTTATCTATTCTGATGAAGTTCAAAAATGTTATAGAGAAGAAAAATGTTAAAATAACCTGTACATAATAGACTTTCTAAACCAGAAAAACAACCTGTGCATCATCCTAGTGTATTTAAAGCTAATTGCATGTTGTTAACTGAGGAAATGAGAAAAAAATTCTCATTTCATCATCATATTAAGGATTTAATATAATTATAATTTGTAAATTAGAGCAAAATCTGGGACTAAAAAGTATCAGAGCAGCAGAGACAGAATGAGAAATGAACCCGTCGGAAAAAAATAAAAGATTTAAATAAGAGACTCATAGGTTAAAAACTCCAACTTATGCAATTACATTACATTCATAGCTGTTAGGAGTGAAAAAGAAATTAAAACATAATTAAGGAAATTTAAGTCTTTAAAAAAAAGTAGGGTCTGTATTTCATAAGTCATCTGTAAGAAACTAAAAAAAGAGAATTAAAAGAAGCCTTTAGTATAGTGAGAGATCTTTGGAAAGTGTTTAGAATCTCAGTAAACAGTTTATAGAAGTAATCTGAGACCCCAAACTGAGGGAAAGACTGTTAAGAATCTGGTTTAAAGTTAAAGAAAGTACTTTGTTTTTTCTAAGATAAAAAAATTATATCAAATCTTCATCATACATCCAGAAGAAAACTAAAATTGAACAGAAATAGATCTCTCAGCAAAAACACACCTAAACAGCCACAAATAATATCTCTAAGAAAAAATTTATTTTGCAAAAACCCACAAAGAAGGAGTGGAATTATCAAAGAAGGAATAAAATATAAAGATATCTTTTATAGTGAAGATCTTTCATGGGTAAATGCTGAAGCTGTAGCTTGCTCTAATGAGATTGTTTCAGACAGAAGTGGAATTCTTAGTATTCATAAAATGGATCCCAGCAAAATAGATAAGAAAATGTCAAAAACTATGCTAAAGTTTTAGAAGAAAGGAAGGATTATTTGAGCATAAGTAGAATTCAGATAATACAGTGAGGAAATTATTCTGTCTCAAAATACTAAAAAATTGTAGAAGAAATGTGCATAAACACAATTAAGAAGTTGATGCTTCCCAGATAACTTCTTAGTAGGAATTAGTAAAGAAATGATTGATCATGGTGAAGTGCTCAGAATATATAGTTTTATTGCAGTACCTAAAACACATGCATCTTACAAATATTTATTAAACTTGCTGAAAAGAATATTTTATATTCGAATTGAGCTTCTGAAGAGAATAAACCATTGTCTTTTCTCTTCATTTTTTGTCTCTCTATATCTTTGAAAGCAGAAGCAGAATTTAAGCACTTTGAACATAAAATCTTTTTTAAAATGACTTAGTTTTGGTTTTCCTGTTTATGAGCCAATTAGGTGCTAATTTTTTTAATTAAAGAAAAAAAGTGCTACTTAAAATAACAAGGTAGATTAAGAATCCTGGTTAGGTAAAATCTCTTCAGAAGCTTTTATTGTCTAACATTAATTAAACTACATAATATGAAATACATTATACTTTTAATGCAAGGAAAACCATAAACTGGAGACTTGAAAAAACATTAAAAAAGGATTCCCTTCAATCTGGGAGACTAGTGAATGATTAAAGTTTAGACAGATTAGTGTAGACAGTTCTGGATAGAGCCATTGTGTTATACAGTGTAAGTCCTCTGAACCAGCTTGGCATAAATCAGCTTGATTCCAGTAGCCAAATAAATATTAGCATGAGCAGGTCAATATATTTGAGGTCACAGACTTTACCTGCTGCAGATTGTCAGATGCTCATCCTGCTGGCACAACAAAGCAGCCAAACATAGGAAGCCATGTCTAGAATACAATATTTTAACAAATCTAAGCCTAAGTTTACATTCCTTGCCTCTTAGCAAAGCCTGTCAGCCTGAATACAATGACAGTGTCGTTATTTTTAATATATTCATAGCGCTACTTCTAACAATTCATGAAGACGTTTTTGTCAAATACAGTTTATGTCATTCATTCTTGCTTATAGGCAACATTAACGAGTAGCAGGCTGATGCAAAGCATCTAAACAGGATAATATGCATTCATGGAACATTTTTATTTTCATATCATGAACAAAACTAAGTCTTCAGAAGAATCGCCCTGAATTAGATAATATCAATCTAAAATAAACTGAGCCAATTAAATCACGGAAAAGTGTGAGGTTATAGGGCAAATCAGTAGCAGAGAAAATTAGAGCTTAGGAACTTTGAATTTGAATAAACCATCCTTCAGCATCAGTGGAGGTGGGTCTGTTAGAATGATTTTATGAAATCTCTTTACTGTGAAGGTTGTGAGACACTGTAACAGGTTTCCCAAAAAAGCTGCAGATGCCCCATTTCTAGGAGTTTTCCAGGCCACATTGGATGGGGCTTTGAGCAACTTGGTCTAGTGGAAGGTTTTCCAGACGTGGCAGAAGGGTTGGAACTAGGTGACCATTAAGGTGTCCCTTCTGACTCAAACCTTTCTATGATTATATGGATCATTTTGCAAAAGAGGACAATGTTTTACAAATATTGTAATAAGAGAAAGGTCTGCTAGGTAGAATTACTTCACTTTAAAGGTCAAACACAAGGACAGCAGGCAATCTCTCAACAGAAAAGAAAGGTTATTGAATAATAATGTTGTGAATACAAAGTAGTGGCTCTGTTACAATGGCAGCTATATCAGAGCAGTAGATGAGGCATGGAAAAGGATGCTATAGAGTCTGAACAGAAGAATATTTAGTAGTTTCCAACAACATAGAAAACATACGCTTTTCCAAGGTGACTCCAGGATCCATGGCAACATGAGCAGTTCAGTCTCTATGTGATTTGTTTCTATATGGATAGAAGATGACATGAGCATATCTGCCACATTTAGGCTCTTGAAAGGACAGATCTCAGCTTTCAGGGTTGCAGTCCATATAGAGAAAATGACACAACACAAAGTGGTAGATCTGGTGTGTGTGGTGTTGGTTTGGTCTTCTGTGCACACTTGATGGATTCAAAGACCCGTTCAAAGACCTCGGTTCTGATCATTGACACAGACTGCAAAACAAAAGAATCTTTTCTCTCAGTTTGGCATGCACTCCACCTTCTTAAACATGCAGAAAAAGATTCTTGCATATTTACAAAATGTTTGCTTCTTCATGATTTTCTTGCTAGCAAAGATTTTGGCATCTAATTTTAATAAAGGCAACACACCCATTCTAAGCCTGTTATTTTCAGTAAGTAGTAACAATGGCATCATAGAATCAGTGACTGGTCTGGGTTGTAAGGGAACCCTTAAATATCATCTAGTCCAATGCTCCTGCGGTGAATAGGGACATTTTCAAATGGATCAGGTTGCTCAAAAGCCCTGTCCACCCTGAATGTTTTCAGGGATGGTGCATCTACCACCTCTCTGGGAAAACTGTCCCAGTGTTTTTCTTCTTTAATTTCAAAAAATTCTTTCCTTTCACCTAATCTGATTCTATTCTCCTTTAGTTTAAAACCATTATCCCTTGGCCTATCACTACAGGCCCTGCTAAAATAGCCTGTCCCTGTTTTTCTTACAAGCACCATTTAAGTATTGCAAGGCTGCAATGAAATCTCTCTGAAACCTTCTGTTTTCCAGGCTGAACAACCACAACTGTTGCAACCTCTCCTCATAGGAGAGGTGTTCCTCTGATCATTCTTGTGTTCCTCCTCTAGACACACTCCCAGAGGTCCAAGAGGCCTTTCCCGTACTGAGGACTCATGGGCTGGATATAACACTCAAGGTAGAGTCTCGTAGGAGCAGAGTAGAGACCTGCTTACTTCCTTTGAGCTGCTGGCCACACTCCCTTTTAACCAGTATTACACTGTTGTTATGCATTTGTTATAAAAACAGAGAAGTTTGTGTTACTGTCTATCTACACTTTCTTTAAAATTGTATTTTACATAATTAGTTAAAAAAGAATCACTGAGTTTGTATTTAAAATTCTTATTGAGCTGCATAGAATTGTTAATTTATTTGATTTTTTCACCAAAGGAGAGCAGAAATCTGGATGCAGAGGATGAATTCACCCATCACAATGATACAAGACAGAAAATAAATCCCCAATAGATTCTTCAGGACTCAGTCCCCAATAGATGCTTCAGGACTCAATTGTTCAAGCAAAATTAATTAAGGTTGAGTTACATAAGCCAACAGATCATAAACACTTGGAAAATTATTTTTCAACACATATTATATTAACCATTAGATTACGTATCTTATATTTAAACAGTAAATACTTTTGAAATGATTGTTAAAGTATGACAGAAGGCAGATTTTAAAAATGATTGACAGACAAATAGCCATACATCTGGAAGAAATATTGTTAATTCATTTGTTAATTATTTTCCATTTGCTGTTGGTACAATTTTTTTTATTTTCTTTATTTGACTTTTTGATTATAAGATATATATAAATATATATATATAATTTTATGTAATGAAATATTCTCCTTCAAATAGCTTCTTTGCTACACAAACCAAACTCAATTATTCCTCAGCTCAGCCACGACCCAAATATATTTTAACTTGGCTTTAAAAAAACAAGTAGTTGATTTTGAATGTGTCAAAAAGGTAAGAGATTTTTCCCCTTCAGATCAGCTCTAAAATGTAGTCATTCATTATGCATACTATAAATATAAAAGTGGAACCCAGCAGTAGTAGGGACAGAATTAAATTGCAGGGTGCCATGTGTGGTTCTGTTTATAGCTGCATTCATGTTGATTACATGTAATTTTTATAGCAGACCTCTTTTCACTATATAGGTGAAGATGGCAATTAGGTGTCTGCTGTTTTTCTTTTGTTGCTATGAGATATCCAGGAATTCTTTCCATTCTTTTACCCATTTATCATTCAGATTAAATGCTAAACATTTCTGATTCATTCCACAGTACTTGAAAAGTGCATGTGAGCTTTTCTGGGTTTTCCCCTAGTAGTTTACAATTTATTTAAAAATGTGCTCATATGAATAACAGTTTAAAAAAAATATTTTGGGAATGGTTGCTGAAAGACTTTTTTGCCCCTAGGTAATGCAGAACCAGCAGTACAATATTGCAATTCTTAGATAAACTGATTAATAAGCTTAATACCTTACTCCTGATGAGGACAGAGCCAGAGAAGAATCATGTCTACTTGCATGTGTTCTATTTGGAGTTGAATCTCTATTACTTGTGTCCTCATTGAAATGGCCAGTACAAGTATTTTTCATTGTCACTTGTGTTCATCAAGTCCACTTTTATTGTCAGATCAGGTGTCAGCCCCATCTTAGAGATTTTCAAGATCCTGTGTGCCAAATCTGCTCATATAACCTACACTCCTTGTTGGAAGCAGTGTAACTTACAAAATAAAGCCACAAAAACATAAAATACTGAGGGAAAGATAGTTAAGACCTTTTCTAAAAAATTCAGATAATAGTAGCATTTCTAGTTCAGCTGGAAAATATGTTTATTTGTGTGCATGTTTTTGTGCACATGCATTCTGCAAAACTTTTAATAACAATTATTTATTTCTACACTATCTATACCAAAAAAAAAAAAATTCAAAGTAGTGCTGAAACAAACAAGTATCTCATACAAATATAGATAGGGGAAAAAAAAAGGCTTAGGTCTGTTAAGTCCACTAGGAGAACTTTTTTTTTGTGTAATTTAACTGGGAAACACCCAAATATTGAATCATACACATTACAGAGAATTTTAGAGCATGTGAAATCATGTTTTGTTTCCTAATAACAAGGATCTCTTGGAATTCTCTGAAGATTTTATTATGAAGATTTTTTCAAATATGTTAAGAAATATTTGTTTCAATGCCTCAGTCAGAACCGTGACTGTAAGTATGCATATGTATTGCTCCTAGCTCAGTCCCTCTGGATGTTTTAATCATTTGTCTCAACAAATAAGAGAGACACTGTTAGGGATATTCTGAGCTCAAAATCTCTCCTTTTTCATGATATAATCTGTGCACAGATATTCTCTAGATATAGATTTTAAACTTCAGATTTTTTCACATTGCTGGTGGTGAATTTCTAATCTACTGGAAATACTGTACTTTAAGGCTAAGTATCTGTTTCTTTTCATATATTTGTGTGTTTTGTCATTGGTATCAAGACTGGATACCTAACATGCATAGGTTTTCATGGAAAAGGAGAAAATCCTGAAAGCTTTCTTTCCCTCAGTCTTTATTACTGATACCAGTCCGGGGATCTCAGGTCACAAAAACCAAGGGGGGGAAGTGTTGGAGCAAAAAAGGTGTACTCTTGCTGGAAGATGATTTTCCCTGATATCCATTCTAAATCTCCCCTGATACAATTTGAGGCTATCTCTCTTCTAAGCCTCTTTTTTTTTTTTTTTTTCCAGGCTGAACAGCACCAGCTCCCTCAGCTGCTCTTAAGGCTTGTGCTCCACACCTTTCATCACCTTTGTTACCCTTCTCTGGACACACACCAGCATCACAGTATTCATCTTTTGTTGAGGGTCCCAGAACTGAACGCCAAACTTGCGGTGTTCATCAACACCTCAAATGTGCTCTGCTAATTCCTGCAGGTCACACCATGCTGATGCAGGCCAGGACTTCACTGACCTTCCTGTCAACCTGGGCACATGCTGGCTCAGCTGCCCAGCAGTTCTCCACCAGTCCCTTTTCTGCTGGGCAGCTTTCCAGTCACTCTTCCCCAAGTCTTGCAGAGGGTTGTTGTGACCAAATTGCAGGACACAGCACTTTGCCTCATTGAATGCCATGCAATTGGCCTCAGCAAATTGATCCAGCCTGTCTAGATCCCTCTGTAGTGTCTTCCTACTCTCCAGCAGATCAACATTCATGCCCAACCCTGTGTCATCTGCAAATTGACAAGAGGGTGCACCTGATCCTCTCTTCCAGGTCATTGATAAATGTATTAAACAGGACTCAGTAATGTTTGCTTTTCTCATTAAAATGGCAAGAAGGATTCCCTGAAAAAGAAATCCAGTGCTCTAAATGACAGGTATATCTGTAGTTTTGTAAGAAGTTCCTCTGTAAAAAGATGCCTTTTTTAATTTGATACTATGCCTTGGCATATTGTGTTTCACAGAGTCTGATGTAAAGTACTGAGAAGTTGTTTTTGTAACTAGAAGGCAGCTGGCAGCAGACAAGGAAAACAGTGGGCTACTGTCAACACCGCAGCACATTAATTTATCCTGGTTAGTCACACCTTAACAAGACAGCAAGTAAACAGAAAAAAATACTAAACATAGGAACTGGTCAAATAAAAGCATTACCAAAGCACTGTGAACCACAACAGAAGTACTAATATGTTGCGTGTATTTGTCTCCTAGCAAGTTTGTGCTAATGATGCATCTATTCTGAACTGTGTATTATTTTGTGTTTTACAGCAGTTCAATAGAAGCTTGTGCAAGGCTTATGATGAGAAATGGGCAGTGAACAAGTACAGCCAACAGGTTAACAGACAGACAACTGAAAACAGGAACCAGTTCTTTAATGTGAACAGTAGGAATTTGAAAACATACATAAATAAATAAAAAAACTCAAAAGGGGAAGGAAAAAGGTTTAAGCCAGTGACAAGACATGAATACATACACACAACAAGAGATTGCATCAATTAAAAACTAGTGAACTCACCAGAGACAAAACTAATTGTAGAATAAGTACAACCCTCAAAAAGTCTGCACATAAATTTCACATAGCATTTCTATGGGAATAAATTTAGGGCAGATTCCAAAACCATATTTAAAAGGTCAGAGGCAGCATAAATAGCTATCATCTCTTCCTCTGACTTCATCCTTACGTTCTTGTTTTATTAGTTCCCTCTTGGCTCTTCTAGCCTTGAGGTGAACCATGATATAAGGCAAAATAAATGTTTTTGTCTTTGTATCTCCTACCATTGCTTCTTTCCCTGAAAGTAAAGGCAATATAAAGTAACTTTTTCAGGAGGTATTGGAAAGGAAAGACTTCAAAAAAACCACTCACCATTTATACTGATATGGAATGTAAGGAACATAAGGAACCATCTCTAAAATCAGTGTAATTGCTGTTGGCAAGTCAGCTAAATCTGAGTAAGAACTTATAACTGTCCTCTAACTCGCCTTAGCACATGGATCAAAGAATGTGTAGGCTTATGTAAAAATCTGCCTACTAGTCCTGAAAATATCTGCTTTGGGATTCCCTCTTGCAGGATCATATTCCAGCTCAATAAAAATCTTCTCTCATAGAATTATAGTTAACAGTCTTTGTACTGTAGAGCCTCTTCCTTATGTTAAGTCCATTGTCAGTTTTGCTGATGGTCTGATTCTATTCCTCCACAACTTTTGGAATTTTTTACCCAGTCATACAGTGTTTAGGTTTTCTGATCTGATGCACAAATATCTTCACAGGGAAGGACATGAAATGAAATCCCATTCCATTAAATTATTGCAGCAGTGCAAGGTCACTCTGAATTTCTCCTCATATTTTGATATTACAGATCATGCTCAATTAACTGTAAAAAGCAATAAAAGGGGAATTTTTTTTTTATCCCCCAAAGGATGCACATTAGGTTAATTTGCTGCATTAAACCATTGCTCGTGAAATGCAAACTAATAGAAACACCTGATGCTGAGAATGATGCAGTGGATCTTCTTCTGCTTCTAGGTCAGTAATAATTTGCAAAGATGGCAAAAAATCCGTGACACAGCTTACCCACAACTGTTAAAACACATGTCAAAATTGAAATTCTCCTGAAATCTCAGATTCTGGCCTTTCATCAAGTTTCCCTGGTTATTTCCTGAACAATAATAAATACATCCTTAGCACCTATCACATCCTTAGCACCTATCACATCCTTGACTATGGGGCTTCCTTACTCTTGGAAAATTTTCATGGCCTGAACTTCATCTCATTAGTTGGATTTGTCAGGTCAAAAGAAACTGGTTAAAGGGTTTTTTTTTTAAAAAAAATCAAAACATGATGAGGATGTGCATTCAGATTGCTTTTGACCCAGTAATACAGATTCAGATATCATTTCAGTGTGAAAAAACTCCTGAAAAGGTTTTGAAAATTCTATGTTTTGGAAAATTTGTGCTGAACTCTCTTGTCTGCTTGCAGATGGTGATGTCATCCACACTATTCTGATTAGACCATCACATTGGCCTTGCTGGGGCAGCTATGAACGTTTCTTTCAACACCCAGCTATCACTCCAACATTTTCAGAATTCTGCCCTTTATGCTGAGTTGAAGTTTTCTTTGTAATGCTTAATGTCATTCTGTCATCATGCAGTATCTCTGGAAGGTAGGTCTGTTAGCATATATGACTGTTTTAAGCTAGTGTTGAAATGGTGAAAATCTACATAATTTTTAACCTAAATTTTACTAAGTATTCCTTAGAAAAATTGGGGTCTCCCTCTTCTTGATGAATGAGGTAAACAATGGATGGCAAATCACAGAATCATAGAATTACTTACGTTGGAAAACACCTGTAAGATCATTGACTCCAACCATTGGCCTGACACTACCAAGCCCATCCCTAAATCATAAAACTGGCCTCATCCTATAGATCCAGGCTGTCCATATGCCTCTGTAGTACCTTCCTTTCCCAAAATGGAGCAACACTCTTACCCAGCTTTGTGTCATCTGCAAAATAACTGAGTGTGCATTTCATCCCCTCTCCCAGATCATTGATAATCCCGTTAACCAGGGCTCGTCTCAGTACTGAGCCCTGGGAAGCACCACTTGTGACCAGCCACCAGCTGGATGTATCTCCATTCACCACCACTCTCTCAGCCCAGCTGTCCATCCATTTTTTTACCCAACAATGAGGACACCTGACCCAGCTATCAGCAGCCAGTTTTTCCAGAAGCATACCATGAGAGATGGTGTTAAGAGCTTTACTAATGTCCAGGTAAAAATTCACAAACCCAGGTGATGATCTCAGGACAGTAAAAAAAAATATAGGGGATCATAAAGAAAAATTTTTTACATATTAAATGCATATATAGCTCTGTAGTTTATTTACTGCCAGGAAAATTCCAGATATTGTATAATACCAGAAAACCATGGCTTCTGAAACTTCATGGACATTAGTCATCTGACTAGGTTTTTTTAGCTGGCACTTAATCAACTTGGGGTTTCTAAAACTTCCGCTATAACCAGTCTTGTTTTCTGAGATGGCAATAGAAAAAAGGAAATCTTGAGTTTTGGGGTTCTCAAAACCCCAGAGATATCATATCTGTTTTGAAAGTGAAACTGAGGTTTCCATCAGAACTGTTTTTCAGTGTAATTAGATTCTTGGCTCTTTACCATGAATGACTGGATTATCACACCTTTGCCTGTTTGGTCTTCTGGCCCTGAACTTAACTGCCTGAGCCAGCTTGTGCTGTGGTTCTCCCAGTCTGACAAACCATGAAATCTCTGTAACATGGAGCCTGCTTGCAGCAATTTCCTGTATATAACAGAAAATATTTTAGTTAACATAAGAAAGCTGAAAGTGATGCCCATTATCACTACAGAGAGGAAGAAAATTCTTCCAATCTCTGTATTAGGTTGCTTGAATAAAATTAGTAATGCTTAATCACTTTCTTTTGGCATTGCAAGAAACACATATAAAGAGATAATTCACATGTTACTTTTATCATCAGCTAAATTTTTCTTGATTTTCTGATGAAAGCCAAATAAGTCTCCACAAAATATTTTACATTTTTTTCCCCTGTTAATTTTAATAATCTTACACATTGCTTTAACAAATGTTGTTTTGAAAAAAAATTATAAAACACAATTTCATATCATTTAATACAAGGTCCACAGTAATGAAAAGCCAGTAATAAGGAAAATGTAATATCTCTGCACCAGAAGCACCTACAGAAAATTTAGTTTAGCATATCATCTCCTTATGCCTAAGGTAACACCTGTTTTGCCTTGCAATTACCCTATAAACAAAATTACATAATATTCTAGAAAGGCTTAATATTCCAGTCAGAAAATAGTTCTGAGTCTTAGAACAGATTTGTAAAACCTTCAGGTGATCTACAGCATTACATGGACTGAGATGACAGGCTTGGAGTTGGGACCATGTGTCCTTCTGTCCCATAGATGTCAGTTTTTCATGAGGCTGCAAAAAGCAAAGTAAATCCTGCCTTTAATCTTGCATAAGGTGTTTCCTGTCAAATGAGTTCCCTTTATCAATACACCCCGAGGTAGAATGCTCCGTTAAAAAAAGGGATAGATCTGTAGGACGCCACAGTAAAAGTAGGTTAAGAAGCACATACACAACCTAGAAAGAATTTTAGAAAGGCAATATAATGGTTGTCACATCTGACTTTTTTTTTCTTACACTCCTGGTGAATTACACAGACTACCACAGAACTCAGCTGCTGGTTTGACACAAGCAGTTCATCCTAAGTTGTTCAAAGGACTTTTTCTATCTTCTCTTGCAAAAGCAACTTCAAAGTTACTCTTCTGCCTGTACTGGTTTAGCAGTCTTCTTTTTACTACTCTGTTACTGGATGCAAAGAGCACTTATTGAATTGAATATCTGCTACTTTCTTTCCTTTCACATTAAAAACTTCCTTTAAAAACTCAGTAAAACCATTTAAGGGCAAGATTTCATAAGACCAGGCTTACTTGCTTGTCATTTTGAAGGGATATTTAGGTTTTTGCAAAGTAAAGGCAAAGCATGGACTCTTGGTTCTGCCAGTACTTTAATCCATATTTTGCAACTTCTGCTTGTCATTCTTGAATGACATTCAAAAAGTCAAGAACGACATTCACATTTCCTCTTACTCTCTTTACCCAATATCATCTCCACAATTCCTTTTTTCAATGTTTATGTGGGGTTTTTTTTGTGATAAAATGATATTGATTTGAGGTTTTTCCCAAATGTTACCACAGTTGTTTCACACATAGCAACACCAATGCAAAATATTTTTTGACCCGAACTCTGTCTTTTACCACAATCGAGAACAAAAGTAAATCAATTATTTATGTCAATATATATATTTAATTTGTATATGTTTTAAATCAGAAATTAATTACTTGATCTCTGTATCGTATGCTGCCCCTACTAAGGATTTCTATTTTTTCCACAGTCCAGTGTGATCACTGGAAGACCACTCATGTGTATACTGAAATGGGTGAATTTCTTAACTTTTTAGTCCTGTCGTAGTCTGACAAATATATATGCATCTTAACCTATAAACATTCTTGATACATTTTGTCTGCCAGTCTGACCCTCATACAGAACAGCTGAGTACTATTTTTCTGTTATTCTTATTAATTTGCCAATAACATAATATTAACTTTTATTTAAAAGGTAACATTTTTTGAAGGGATATTGTTTATTTATTTAATAATGTATTTTTTCACACTAACATAGCAGATGTTATAGAGGGTTCATAACTTCCCAGACACATTCCTCTTTTTATCAATTCTCTTTTGTAAGTGCATATGAGCTGATATGTATTCCTTTCATACTTTTTTGTTTGCTTGGATCGCATTTATTTGGGTTTATTTTTGATTGCAAGACATACCCATATATCTTAAAAAGAAAAGTTTTGTTGATATCCAGCAAGTATTTTATGGGCCCCAGTGATTTAAAATAACACTTGTGGACTTAGGGGAAAAAAGATATGCTTGTGACTTCTGCTTTTCTACCTACTATCTGTCAGAGATATAGGAGAGTAGTGAATAGAGTTTGGAGACTGGGAATGGGAGACAAAAAGGTAGGATAAAGCCAGAAGAATCACCTGGAAGGACCTATTAGCAATAGTATTGCCAAAGCAATCCAGCAGGATGTCAGCCTGCTTTGCCATAAGAGCTCCTTTAACTCCTCTGAAAACAATTCTTGGATAAAGATGAAAAATGGGAAGCATATATTCAGTTCTGCCTCTCCTAGGTATCTAACCTATATTAATATTAATGAGGCATGAATTGGAATGCACAGAGTAACTTAAAATTCTCCTGATTTCAGAAAGTGTTGTGACTGTTCATCGCTTTCAACTGAGCCCTTTGTACCCTTCACTGTTTAATATGCTAATTTTATTAAAATATCTTTAGTGTATTAGTCTTTATTCAACATTGCACTAACATGTCAATTTAAATAATTTTATGATTATATAGCATATTTCTTCCTTCAGATATTAACTTATAAAATATGATATTTTGTTGACATTCACAACTAGCAACTCTGAATTGCAAATCTCACTCTAATAAAAGATGAATTTGACCAGAATTTTAAACTACTTTTGGGACAAGATTTAAATTAGTTAAATTTCACAAAGGAGGAAATTTTCAGCTGTTGTATTAACATCTACCTTGTACTTTAGTTTATGACAAAACACAGTGTTGCATATAAGTCTAAAAGGTATTCCAAGGGGCATTTTTTTTTCCTAGTTGCTTGGTTTAAGACAAATTTTAGGAGGTGGTCACTCCAAAATAAGTTACCTCTTCTTAGTTTTAACCAATCCCTTTCCACAAATAATAAATTATGTCCAGCAATTTTGGCCAAGCATGTCGACATCTTTATGCTCTTATGGCTAAACAGGTCAACAGCCTACCGGGTTACTTTGGCAATATTATTGCTAATTGGTTCAGGAAGGGATCTTTTCCTGGGGAGACACACTTCAACTACCAGACCTACCTTTGAACTCTCAAACACAATGGAGATATGAATATTGCTGTGAAAGGCCACAAAGTTGAATAGGGGCTGAACCATCTGTTGGTGCAAAGAGATGCTGAATGTGCTGGGACTACTCAAGGTAGAGCAGAGAAGACAGAAGAAAACTTACTAGTATTTATAACTGATAAAGAAGATGGAGATATACTCCTCTCAATTGTACTCAGTAAATATAGAAGAGAAAACGGACAGAAACTAAAATATACGAAATTCCACCTGAGCATAATAAAAACCATTTTGTTTCTGAGGGTGCCCAGCAGGTTGTTTGGAAAGTCTTCTCAGTCTATCTGTGGAGGCATTCAAGACCCTACTGCATACAATCGTGGGTAACCTGCTCTAGCTGGTGCAGTTTTAGCAGGGTATTTGGACCAGGCAGTCTCAAGAGACCCTCCTAATCTCAACTTTTCTGTGGACCTGTGCTTATATCTATTTTATTCAGAACACCATGAATTTCACACCACACAGTAGCAAGATTTCTAGTGCTAATATCTGCAATAGTGGCTTTTGGGAACCAGTTTCACTGTGATTGTTGGTTTGTGGGGTTTTTCTCCCCTTTGCTTCATAAACAGTTCTTGTCCATCTCCCTTCAACTAATAGTGGCAGTTTGTTTTAAATTTCAGTGGAGCACACCTTCATGTTCATTTGTTGTTTAACAGCCTCCACAATGAAACAGTTGTAAAAAAGTGCCCTCTCAAAAAAATCTGTCATATAGTGCAAAGATTATTTTGTCTGATAGTCTTTAAGGGAAAATAAATAAATAGTAAGCCATAATAATATGTTTAATTCATTAACTTTTTGGAAACTAGCTAGTTGTTCAAATGCCTTTTTATTGTTTTTCAAAGGATTTGGTAAGTTTGTACACTGTCAAATGGAAAAGAGATTCTGCAGGCAGAAAGCCCTGTCTCATGTGCAATCTGTCAGACATTGGATTATAGTTATAAATAGCTTGCTATGCTTTTGTGTTTTATAGATCGCCAAAGTTTTGAATTTGTTCAGTGTCATGGAGAAGGAGCATAGATTATAGATTAAAAGCCTTGAAGGAAGAGATAGTGTTTGAGAAGAGAAGAACACAGTAGATAGGAAACTGGTAAAGATATATTGAAAAAATGAACACAAAGTTTAAAGCTTACACAAGAGCAGTGAAAAATTTGTACCATTTTCTTCCAGTG